>JAKOOJ010000005.1:2590961-2883461 GCA_022577455.1 Arizona elegans | reverse complement strand
AGTTCTGGGGCAGCTGACATAATGGTTGAAAGAGTGGATGGATCTTTATAGGTTTCTGTGACTTTGAAGTCTGGGGATTGTGTAATGAAGCGGCTTTTGGTGTCTCTTCTATTTCCATGGTGGTGGGTTTATGTCCTAAAGGGTCAGGTCTGTTCTTAGAATTTGGGTGGAGAGGGGTGTAAATTTTAATCCCATCAACTGGAGGTGAAAGTGTTTTGTTTGTGAGTAGGCTGGCCCAGTCTTTCTTAATGGGCACAAAATATCCATATCTAAAGGCTTCAGGCATCTGCTGGAGGTTGTTGGGGGGCTGCTTTCTGCCTCTAAAAACATGTTTCTCCATTTCTCCTTTGGGCAAATATAACGTTCTACCTCTTAATATCCCCTATAATATTTCATTCTCAGGGGGTGGGGTGGGGGGCTTCCCAGACAAGCCAAAATTCTCATTGTCACTACGCAGGAGGCAGAATCCTAGTCCATACCTGGTGGGCACCCAGTTGGAGAGGCTGATTCTTGTTTTACTTTTTGACTTGCAAGCTACCCACCCAACGGTTCCACCAATTATGACTGGTTTTGAATGGTCTCTGCTTGGGGGTCTCTGAATGCAGCCCCTGGGTCTCATGCTGTTGTGTCTTCTTTCCTTTCTCGGCTAGGCCGTCTCCGTCTTCTGCCTGCTTGGACTGTGGGTGCCCCGGGCCATGACGTACGTGGAGATGGGCATCGGCGCGTGAGTATCTCCCTCCAGGGTGATCTTCTGGAGCTGAGCGGGATTGACACTCAGGAGTGGGGATGGGGATGGGGATGGGGATGGGGATGGGGATGGGGATGGGGATGGACTGGTGGTCCCTTTTTGGATGACCGTGGATGGAGAGATGGCTGAAGACCTTTGAGATGAAGCATGGGGCTGGAAGTGACCTTGGAGGTCTTCTACTCCTACCCAGTGCCCAAGGTCATAGATTCGTAGAGCTGGAAGAGACCTTGGAGGTCTTCTACTCCAACCTCCTGCTCAAGATCATAGAATAATGGGGCTGGCGGGGACTTCAGAGGCCCTCTAGTCCAACCCCCTGTCCAAGTTCATAGAATCCTAGGGACCTTGGAGGTCTTCTAGTCCAACCTCCTGTTCAAGCCAGGGGCCTTATACCATCTCAGACAAATGGTGGTCCAATCTATTCTTGAAAACTCCCAGTGATGGAGCAACTCTGGAAGGCAAGTTCTTCCATTGATTAATTGTCCTGTCAGAATATTGTTGGACCTCATGCTTGGGGTCCACCACATCTCAAATTTTTTATATACAATGTCAAAAAAAAGATGAGGAGACTCTAGAAAGAGTGCAGAGAAGAGCAACCAAGATGATTAGGGGACTGGAGGCTCAATGAAGAACAGTGGCAGGAACTGGGCCAGAGATGGGTTTCAGCAGGTTCTGACAGGTTCTGGAGAACCGGTAGTGGAAATTTCGAGTAGTTTGGAGAACCAGCAAATACCACCTCTGGCTGGTCCCACCCCCATCTATTCTCTGCCTCCCAAGTTTCAGCTGATTGGGAAGGAATGGGGATTTTGCAGTATCCCCTACCACGCCCACCAAGCCACACCCACAGAACTGGTAGTAAAAAAAATTTGAATCCCACCACTGAACTGGGCATGGCTAGTCTAGTGAAGAGAAGGACCAGGGGAAACAGGAGAGCATCTTCCAATATTTGAGGGGCTGCCCTAGAGAGGAGGAAGGGGGTCAAGCTATTTTCCAAAGCAAAAGGAAGGAAGGAAGGAAGGAAAGAAGGAGGGAGGGAGGGAAGGAAAGAAGGAAAGAAGAAAAGAGGAAGGAAGGAAGGAAGGTGGAAGGGAGGGAAAGAAAGAAAGAAAGAAAGAAAGAAAGAAAGAAAGAAAGAAAGAAAGAAAGAAAGAAAGAAAGAAAGAAAGACATCTGAATGAACCATGGATGGACAGAAGACATGGCTAGTCTAGGAAAGAGAAGGACCAGGGGAGACAGGAGAGCATCTTCCAATATTTGAGGGGCTGCCCCAGAGAGGAGGGGGTCAAACTATTTTCCAAAGCACAAAGAAGAAAGAAAGAAAGAAAGAAGGAAGGAAGGAAGGAAGGAGAAAGAAAGAAAGAAAGTAAAGAAGGAAGGAAGGAAGGAAGGAAGGAAGGAAGGAAGGAAGGAAGAAAGAAAGAGAAAGAAAGAAAGACATCTGAGTGAACCATGGATGGACAGAAGACATGACTGGTCTAGTGAAGAGAAGGACCAGGGGAGACAGGAGAGCATCTTCCAATATTTGAGGGGCTGCCCCAGAGAGGAGAGAGGGGGTCAACTTATTTTCCAAACCACCAGAAGGCAGAAGAAACAATGGATGGAAACTAACCAAGGAGAGAAGCAACCTGGAATTAAGGAGAAACTTCCTAACAGTGGGGACAATTAACCAGTGGAACAGCTTGCCACAAGAAGTTGTGGGTGCTTCAACACTGGAGGCGGTTTCTAAGTAGAGATTGGATTGAAACGGCATAGGGTCTCCTGCTCGAGCGGGTGGGGGGAGGGAGCTTACGTTCTTCTGCTCTTCGGCTCCATTATCTCTACCTAATGATGGCTTTGGCTTGGCTTCTCCCCACGTAGATATTTCGCCGTCTGTTTTTACCTGACGATTTTGGTCATGGTGGAAGGCTTTGGAGGGAAGGAAGCGGTGCTCAAGGCCTTGAAGGACACCCCCATGCTGATCCGGACGGGGCCTTGCTGCTGTTGCTGTCTCTGTTGCCCCCCCATCACCATGACCAGGTGAGTGGAAAGCAGGAGAGGTGTCAGGGTGCCAAGTTATACACCCATAGCGAAAAAGAACTCCGAGGCAGGCGAATTCCTCAAATAATGTTCTGTCCCCATCGCACTCACACACACAAACAGCCAGCCAGGAGTTAATGAATCAAACAGTCAGGAATTTCTTGAAGATAACAGTCTTGGCAGCGAACCATGAACTGCCTGCCAAGAGATTTTACTCACTAAGGGAGGTTTTTTCTCCTCAGTCCGATATACCAAATTAATTCCACAAAGCAAAGAATTGTCAAAGTCCAGTCCGAAGAAATCCAAAAAGAGATTCTAACAGGGTTCTAGAAACACGATATGACTTCCGAGCTTTTCAATTTGTCCGTCACAAGGCCTGAATAGCCAACACATCTCCTTTTATCCCTTGTGGGGTGTGGTCCAGGGACTCAATCTCTGGCCTGCCCACACCTCTTTCTTTGCTGCGGGCACTTATCCTTCCGACGCTGTCTGGGATCCAGCCAAAACTCATCCCCCTCACTCTCTATCTGCGGCTGCTCCAAAGCGCCTTGCTCCTCGTATATCTCTTGGCCTTCGGAGGAAACCTGAGGCATTGCCAGAGCGGAGGGTCCTGGAGAGGGAGGCCTTGCCAAATCCTCTCCTTCACCTTCTGAGTCCTCTCCCTCTGTTAGGACAGGCTTGGGGGTCGGAGTCACAACAAATAACAGTTTTATTGGGGATATCGTATTGGCACAGGCTGGTGGAAACCGACTCTGAATGTTCCCGCCGTTTTCACCTAATTAAAAGTCTTCGCCCCTTTCCCAATCAGTCACATGGTCCAATCACTGTGCCGTCTGGTTGCCTGTGTTATAGCCCGCCAGCGGCCAGCAGATCTGGCAGCAGATTCGGACAGTGAGGAGGTTGGGGAGGAACATGGGCCAGTCCTGGAGTCTGGGGAAGGCTCTGCGTCGGAGGCAGAGATGGGGTCGGGACCGTCTGACAGTTGTCAGCTGCCTTCGGAGTCGGATATCAGTGGGGCAGAAGAACAGCTGGGGCCTGTTCCCAGAGTGCGCGTCTGCAGAGCTGCCAGGAGAAGGGAACAGCTAAGGAACAAGGGTCGACTCACAAGTAAAGCCACAGGTGAATGATGAATGGCCCCTCCCAGAGGGAATAAAAAAGGAGCGAAAGGGGAGTGGAGTTTGCAGGAGGCAATTAGTTCGCTTAATTGGTTCGTGACTCTCAGAGACTCCTTGCCAAGTTTTGAAGATATCAGCCTGGCAGCTCTCCAAGCCAGATAAGGCCTGTGTCTGTAAATTCTCCCTTGAAAGACTTCGCTGGATGGGAATGAGAGGAATTGACAGTAACTTAATAAAAAGTTTGGGTTTTTATTGGGACAAGGAGTCTGCTTCATGCTCTTGGGAAGCCTAGATCAGAACAGTCTGGTAACTTCACTCCTCCTCTCTCCGACCACCCGCGGGAATGTCCTTGGTTCCCAGGAGAAAGTATTTTGTTTTGGCTACAAAACCCCAGCTCTCTCTCTCCCCCCCACCCTCCTATCCCTCAGCTCCAGCGTGGCAGCATTGAAGCCTCAAAATGGCCTCCGTCCAGTCAGCTTCAGGGTTGACAAGAGGCTGCCTCTGTGATGTAGGAATCCACACAGACACCAGAGGGCAGCAGAGAGCTGCGGTTTTGAGGACACCCGGTGGACACCACAGGTTCTGCAGGCCTGTCCTTGAAGGAAGCCCTTCATGGATTTTTGTGGACTCGTGTTTCTGGTTGGCCACAGTGGGCTGCAACATGAAGACTAGATGGGCTTCTCCTCGGTCCAGTAGGTGCAGTCCTCGACATATGACCACCTTTGAGCCCAGAATTTCTGTTGCTAAGCAAGAAAGTTGTCAAGTGAGTTTATCAACTGCAGTGATTCACTTAACAACTGAGACAGGAACGGTCATAAAAGGGAGCAAAGTTCACTTAACAACTTAAACAACAGAAATGTTGGTCTTAAGGAATTCGCAGAGCAATCCATGAGTAGCAAGGGTGTGCACATGAAAGCGATTGAGAGGAGTTGCGAATAAATACAGCCAACACACAGATACACTGAGTTGTGTTTACTTTCAGGAAATAGTAATAAGGCATAGTCCAATAAACAGTCCAGGTCATACACAGATAAAGCAGGAGATAGCAAAACAATAGTCCAGGGATAATCCAATAACAAAGTCTTCTTACCAGTCGTCGTAGTCATACACAATAAACAGTTGCAAACAGTAGCAAACACAGCAAAGAGCAGTAAAGAGCACACAGCAAACAGCAAAGAACATCAAAGAGAAACAAACCAGGTTTCTAGCTCCCTCTTAAGGACATTGGCTACAGAGCTAACCAATCAGGACACAGTATGATGCAATACAGCAATATAGTCTTAAAGCTATAATGCTGGTGTCAGGTTTTCAGGCCGTCTTCAAATAAATTGCGTCTCAAACAAAGTCTTTTTTGAAACAAACTTCCATTTTATTTAGCATGGCAACTTTTACACTGGCTCCATGCAGCCAGCACTGAGGTGCTGACCCAAAATCCCTCCTCTTCCTTCCCCCACTCCTCTGCATTCATTGGCCATCTTCCCAATCATTCACCCCTAAACTACTGCTCCAACTCAAAGAATTTCCCCCCTCCCATCCATCTCCTAGGGGACATCATCTCCAGGGAAAATAAGTAGGTGAAAGGCAACCGTCCCGTTGCAGACACTTGCATTCTCCTTCTCATGTCAGCACTAGGATAAATGCATCTTGACGTGCTGACATCTGGTTTATATATTGCCATCCCAACAAGTTAGGTAATTATAATTTCCTAACAGTTGGGCTCAGTTGTGGTCATAAAATCGAGAACTTCCTGTACTCCGGTTGCTAGAGGTTTAATCCAAGGATAACGGATCTTTTTTCCTTCTATTCTCTGCAGACGGAAACTCCAAATAATGTTGCTAGGCGCCTTCCAGTATGCCTTCCTTAAAGTCTCCTGTACTTTCCTGGGCCTCGTTTTAAGCACCGAAGGCTTGTACGACACGGCCGATGTAAGTGGCATCCAGGCCCTGGTGGGTGGGTGGGTGAGAGGGAGGGAGACCCCAAAGCATCCTTTCCTTCTGGCTCTTTACGGAAGAACAGAAAAAGAGAAGAGAAAAAAAACACACGAGATTGTGTTAGCCCTTTCCTTCCCCAGGACAATGGGGGAGGATTGGAAGAGGTGGTTTCGTGGTAGACGTTTCATGACCCAGCTAGCATACATCCTCAGTGCTAGAAGGGAGTGGGGTTTGCAGAGAGGAGGAGGAGGAGGAGGAGGAAGACTGTGGAGTCCTTGGTGCTCTCTGAGCTTTGTAGTTTTCTTGCAGACATTTCATTACCAAAGTAGGTAACATCATCAGTGCCAGGAGGAGGAGGAGGAGGAGGAGGAGGAGGAGGAGGAGGAGGAGGAGGAGGAGGAGGAGGAGAACTGTGGGGTCCTTGGGGCTCTCGGAGCTGGGTTGTTTTCTTGCAGATTTTTCATTACCTTCATTACTCCCTTCTAGCATTGATGATGTTACCCAGCTGGGTCATGAGATGTCCGAAGAAAGAAATCAACCCAGCTCAGAAAGCACCAAGGATCTCACAGTCCCCTCCTCCTCCTCCTCCTCTCTGTAAACCCCATTCCCTTCCAGCACTGATGATGTTAGTTAATTGGGTCATGAAATGTGTGAAGTTTCCGAAAGATGCCCTCCTCTCTGGCCATGTCATAAATCACATTCTTCAATTAACCACTTTGGCTGGCTGTGAAATCCAACACCCTCCTGATTGCGGTCAGGAAGAATGTATGGAATGCAGCTTCAGTTAGGGAAATCAATCAGCTCTATCAGTTCTCCCTCCCTCCTGCTCATGGCAACTTGAAAGCTTTGCAAGTTGACAAAATGTCTACAAGGAAACATCAAGCTCAGAGAGCACCAAGGACCCACAGATAACAGTTCATGCCCCCAAATTTCCAGGGATGATTCTGGGAACGAAAGTCTGATCAACTTGGGGAAACCAGGGCCAAATATTTAAGAGCTCAGGAGCGCATGGATCCTTCCGCCAGCCCAGCCCAGCCCAGGAGCCTCTGGCGTTCAGCCTTGTTGGCATCTCTTCTTCTTGCCTCTAGATTTCAGCCACAAGTGTGGCGCTTTGGATCAACACCTTCCTTGGCGTGTCCACCCTCTTTGCCCTCTGGTCGCTGGCCATCCTCTTTCGGCAAGCCAAATCTCACCTCGCAGAGCAAAACATGACGGGCAAATTCGTTTGCTTCCAGGTAATTCTAGGGGTACATGAGGGTATATAGCAATGATGGCTAACCTTTTTGCCATAGCATGCCAGGAGGGGGCGGGGTGGGGGAGGTTCCCACGTGCACGTGGCCACACCCATAATTCTATGCGCCCTGCCCTGCACATGTGAGCACAATCCCCCCTCCCCCCACTCCTGGCACGTGATGGCCAGGTAGGCCCATTTTTCTTTCTCACCTGGCTCCAGATCCTCTCTATGCATCTGGGGAGGGCGAAAACAGCCTTCCCCATTCCCACAGAGGCCCTCTGGAGGCCTGAAATGGCTCCTTTCCCAACTCCCAGTGGGACAGGAAGTGACCTTTTTTGCTGTCCCCAGCCTCCAGAGCCCCCCCCCCTCTCAGAGCTGAGCTGGCGTGCCCACTGATATGGCTACACATGCCACCTGTGGCACGCGTGCCATAGATTCGCCATCACGGGTATATAGGATCTCCTGCTTGACCTTCAAGGTCCCTTCCATCGATTGTGATTCTGAGATATCTCAACTTCTTCAAGATCTCTCTGGCTTGATCTGCTTTCAGGTCCTTCTCATTCTGGTGGCCTTGCAGCCGTCCATCTTTAGCATCTTGGCCAACGGGGGTCAAATCGCCTGCTCCCCACCGTTCTCCTCCAGAGCCCGAGGCCAGCGTAAGTTTCAGGGAGTTAAATCAAGATTTCCACAAGCTGATCTCCTCCATAAGTTGCATTCCGATTCTTGTAATTCCCAGAATCCTCCGTGTATATTTCCCACAATGCTCTTGTACAAAATAGCTTCTCTCAACCTAGATTGGGGCTATAAATTTGCTAGAAGAGAGCTCGGGAATGATGGCTCCTTTATGACTTGTGGACTTCAACTCCCAGAATTCCTGAGCCCGTATGGCTGGTTGAGGAATTCTGGGAGTTGAAGTCCATCATGGCTGTCTTATGAATTCTGGGAGTTGAAGCCCATCATGGCTGGTTGAGGAATTCTGGGAGTTGAAGTCCATCATGGCTGTCTTATGAATTCTGGGAGTTGAAGTCCTAATGGCTGGTTGAGGAATTCTGGGAGTTGAAGTTCATCATGGCTGTCTCATGAATTCTGGGAGTTGAAGCCCATCATGGCTGGTTGAGGAATTCTGGGAGTTGAAGTCCTAATGGCTGGTTGAGGAATTCTGGGAGTTGAAGTCCATCATGGCTGGTTGAGGAATTCTGGGAGTTGAAGTCCATCATGGCTGTCTCATGAATTCTGGGAGTTGAAGTCCTAATGGCTGGTTGAAGAATTCTGGGAGTTGAAGTCCATCATGGCTGGTTGAGGAATTCTGGGAGTTGAAGTCCATCATGGCTGTCTTATGAATTCTGGGAGTTGAAGTCCTAATGGCTGGTTGAGGAATTCTGGGAGTTGAAGTTCATCATGGCTGTCTCATGAATTCTGGGAGTTGAAGTCCTAATGGCTGGTTGAGGAATTCTGGGAGTTGAAGTCCATCATGGCTGGTTGAGGAATTCTGGGAGTTGAAGTCCATCATGGCTGTCTTATGAATTCTGGGAGTTGAAGTCCTAATGGCTGGTTGAGGAATTCTGGGAGTTGAAGTCCATCATGGCTGTCTCATGAATTCTGGGAGTTGAAGTCCATCATGGCTGTCTTATGAATTCTGGGAGTTGAAGTCCTAATGGCTGGTTGAAGAATTCTGGGAGTTGAAGTCCATCATGGCTGGTTGAGGAATTCTGGGAGTTGAAGTCCATCATGGCTGTCTCATGAATTCTGGGAGTTGAAGTCCTAATGGCTGGTTGAGGAATTCTGGGAGTTGAAGTCCTAATGGCTGGTTGAGGAATTCTGGGAGTTGAAGTCCTAATGGCTGGTTGAGGAATTCTGGTAGTTGAAGCCCATCATGGCTGGTTGAGGAATTCTGGGAGTTGAAGTCCATCATGGCTGGTTGAGGAATTCTGGGAGTTGAAGTCCATCATGGCTGTCTCATGAATTCTGGGAGTTGAAGTCCTAATGGCTGGTTGAAGAATTCTGGGAGTTGAAGTCCATCATGGCTGGTTGAGGAATTCTGGGAGTTGAAGTCCATCATGGCTGGCACAGGAATTCTGGGAGTTGAAGTCCACAAGTCATAAAAAGGACCATTCCTCACCCCTGTGCTAGAATGAAACTTCCAGGATGCCCAAAATTTTCTAAGTAAGGTGATGGGGGGAAAAATGGAGTATATTGGAAGAAATGTAGCAATTTCTTAGAACTAAATTTGGAAAATCTGCAATGAATTGTGGTTATCAATTCCTCGACTTACGACCAGTTGATTGGTCAACTGTGATCAAAATCTCTGTTGCTAAGTGAGAATTTGTTAAGTGAGTTTTGCCCCATTTTATGACGTTTCGGGCCACTGTTGTGAAATGAATCACCGCAGTTATTAAGTTAGGAACACGGTCGTTAAATGAATCCCGCTTCTCCATTGACTTGGCTCATCAGAAGGTCACAAAAAGGAATCATGTGACTCCGGGATGCTGCCACCATCCTAACCATGAGCCGGTTGCTAACTGATGGGGAGAAGCTCACTTAGTGACTGTCTTGCTTAGCAACGGAAATTTCGGGCTCAATTGTGGCCGTAAGTTAAGGACTACCCATAGCGGGCAGCAAACACCAGCAGCCTACCAAAGTCAAATGCAGCGACTACACTTTCCCAGCCAGCCCGGCAGGGGTGAAATGTTCCCGGTTTGGACCGGATCGCCCGATCTGGTAGCGATGGAGGCGGGTGGTTCGGAGAACCGGTAGCAAAAATCCCTCCCCCCCCCGCCCCCATGCCCAGCTGAGCCGCACAATCATCAGAGGCTTTTTCTTTTAATTTTTAAAAGCATTTTTTCTACAACCTCTTTGGCTGAAAAAATGCTTTTAAAAGTTAAAAAAAAAGCCTCTGATGATCGCATGGCTCAGCTGGGATCGTCAAAGGGATCATCAGCTGATGATCCCAGCTGAGTTGCCTGATCGGCAGAGGCTTTTCTTCTTTTAAATGTCTCTGATGATCCAAGCTGAGTTGCCTGATCAGCAGAAGCTTTTTTTCTTTTAAATGCCTCTGACGATCCAAGCTGAGTTGCCTGATTGGCAGAGGTTTTTGTTCTTTTAAAAGCCTCTGACGATCCAAGCTGAGTTGCCTAATCAGCAGAGGCTTTTTTTCTTTTAAATGTCTCTGATGATCCAAGCTGAGTTGCCTGATTGGCAGAGGTTTTTATTCTTTTAAATGCCTCTGACGATCCCAGCTGAGTTGCCTGATCGGCAGAGGCTTTTCTTTTTTTAAATGTCTCTGATGATCCAAGCTGAGTTGCCTGATCAGCAGAAGCTTTTTTTCTTTTAAATGCCTCTGACGATCCAAGCTGAGTTGCCTGATTGGCAGAGGTTTTTGTTCTTTTAAAAGCCTCTGACGATCCAAGCTGAGTTGCCTAATCGGCAGAGGCTTTTTTTCTTTTAAATGCCTCTGACGATCCAAGCTGAGTTGCCTAATCAGCAGAGCCTTTTTTTCTTTTAAATGCCTCTGATGATCCAAACTGAGTTGCCTAATCAGCAGAGGCTTTTCTTCCTTTAAATGCCTCTGATGATCCCAGCTGAGTTGCCTGATCGGCAGAGACTTTTTTTTCTTTTAAATGCCTCTGACGATCCAAACTGAGTTGCCTGATCGGCAGAGGTACTTTTTCTTTTAAATGCTTCTGACGATCCAAGCTGAATTGCCTAATCACCAGACGCTTTTCTTCTTTTAAATGCCTCTGACGATCCAAACTGAGTTGCCTGATCGGCAGAGGTATTTTTTCTTTTAAATGCCTCTGACGACCCAAGCTGAATTGCCTAATCACCAGACGTTTTTCTTCTTTTAAATGCCTCTGACGATCCAAGCTGAGTTGCCTGATCGGCAGAGGCTTTTAAAAGAAAAAAAAGCCTCTGCCGATCAGGCAACTCAGCTGGAATCGTCAGAGCCTTTTGAAAGCATTTTTTTACAAAATGGTTTTAAAAGTAAAAAAAAAATTGGCCACGCCCACCCAGTCACATAAGCCCCAACCCACCCACCAAGCCACGCCCACAGAACCGGTAATAACAAATTTTAGATTTCACCACTGCAGCACGGCCACTGGGAACTGTAGTGCTGAAAACCTCCGGAAGGCAGCATCAGGCAGGAGACATTAGCTGCTTTCAATGCTAATTCTGATTTTTCAATCTTTTGCTCCAAGAAATGCACGCCCAGCTGTTGATCTTGGAAACGTTTGTCCTTGCGGTGCTGGCCAGGATGTATTACCGGAAGCCGGACGACAAGCCAGGATGCTGCCTCTGCGAATCTCCAGAGTACAAAGCCGAGATCAAGCAATAAAAGAGGGTCCCAGACCCAGCCCCCAACACACAAAACGCTTGTCAAAAATGGCCAAATCCCACCGTACCGGTAGTCCTCAATTTACGACCACCATTGAACCCCAAAATGTATGTCGCTGGGAAATTTGTGAAGCGAGCTTTGTCCCGTTTTTACGGCTTATCTTGCCACCGGTGTGAAGCGAAGGATTGTTAAATTAATCGTATGGTCGTTAAGTGAATCTGGAGTCCCCCTTGAAGGTCGCAAAAGGGGGATCACATGACCCCGGGACATTACAATCGTCATAAATGAGAGTCAGTTGACAAGCATCCGAATGTAAATCACGTGACCACGGGGTTGCTGCAAGGGTCGTAAGTGTGAAAAACGGTTGTAAGTCACTTGTTTCAAGGCCGCTGTAACTTCAAACAGCCACTAAGCGAAGTGTTGTAAGTCGAGAACTACCTGTGTGTACGTTTCCATGAAGAGTTTTGCTGCTGGCTGGTGGCATGAGAGAGAGAAAAGCCAACCTTTGCAAAGTGACGTTTGGACTATTGGCATAGGCACGCCTATTGTTAAAAGTGCGCAAAACTCGCCGAATAAATCTTCCCGTTTTATTCTCATTGGAGCGAGAGAAGGGAAACGTGGTACTCGAGCTGCTAGCCTGGTTGTGTTGTGACCTCGGCTTCCTGAGTCATTAAAACACATGAGTAGTTCCAAAAAACTCTTTTATTGCAACAGCTGTGAATTACGTTCATTCACAGCTGAGTCCAGAGGTGGGTTTCAACAGGTTCTGACCAGTTCTGGAGAACCGGTAGCGGAAATTTTGAGTAGTTCGGAGAACTGGTAGTAAAAATTCTGACTGGCCCCTGCCCCCATCTATTCTTTGCCACCCAAGCCCCAGCTGATGGGGAGGAAAGGGGGATTTTGCAGTAACCTTCCCCTGGATTGCGGAGGGAATGGAGATTTTACAGTATCCTTCCCCTGCCACGCCCACCAAGCCACACCCACCAAGCCATGACATGCCCACCAAACCACGCCCACAGAACCGGTAGTAAAAAAATTTGAAACCCACCACGGGCTGAGTCCCAATTATTTGCAAAAAGTCCTTCGGGATAATCACCAACCTTTATCTCCCTTGACACGCTGCCAAAGACCTACTTGGCAAAGCCACACAGAGTCCAGGATCAAACAGAGATGCCGACTGGGAACAGAATTAACAACGTTGCTTTCCTGCAAAGGGCACATGTGCCTTTGCTCCTCTTTTAAGCCTTATGGGAGGGGCCAGTCATCTTCGGGCCTTACTCCCGAGTCGTCCCTTTTGTTTTAATTGTTCTTGCCTTATGGCAGCTCTGCACATGGGTGCACTAGGAACAGGCTCCTCCTGTTCCTCTGCCTCTCTGCTGTCCGACTCTGGAGGCTCCAGAGTCCGCACATCACTCCCAGATGGCCCCGGCCCCATCTCTGCCTCCGACGCAGAGCCCTCGTCCGAGCCTTCCCCAGACTCCAGGACTGGCCCATGTTCCTCGCCAGTCTCCTCACTGTCCGACTCTGCTGCCAGCTCCGAAGGCTGCTGGCGGACCACAACAGGTTGTCTAATTTTTGTGTTCAGGAACTTGCGGTCTGCGTGGGACCAATCCTTCTGAACTATGACGAGAAACTGGGGCGATGAGGCTCATTTGTATGTTTTGTGCAAATATTTCTGAAAATTCTGGTTTCGGCAAAGTCGGGGAGAGAAACCGGAGGGGAGGGGTCTGAATTCCATTGCTCCTATTGACTCCGGACATTCCGGTTCCAACGTCCTTCTGAGGACTGAGTCAGCCTGTCTCCAGAAGGTTCCTCTGGATCAGAGGTGTCAAACTCAAGGCCTGCAGGCTCGATCCGCCTTACGGGGTGCTTAGATCTGGCCAGTGGTGGGATTCAAATAATTGAACAACCGGTTCTCTGCCCTAATGACTGGCTGAGTGGGCGTGGCCATGGTGGGTGTGGCCAGAGGGTGTGACAGGCAGCACTCGGCCTCCTGCACCCCCCTGGGAGGGTCTAGGCCTCCCGCACCCCGTTTTGGGCCTAGGAGGCCAACCTGCACTTCAGGCACGTGGGGACCCCTGGAACGGGTGGGACGAGGCCAGTCAGCAATTTAACTGGCCCGAACCGGCTGAATCCCTCCACTGGATCTCCCTGGAAATAGTGAAGGACCAGCCTGTGGTGCCTCATGCCAGCAAAAACGGAGCTCGGGGAGCCTCTTTTCACTGGCAGAGGGATGCAGGAGGCCGTTGAGGCCGAAAATGGAGCCTCCATGAGTGACGGCGAGCTGGCCATGCCACGCCACCTGCCCCCCCCCAACACAACCATAATGTGGCCCTCAAGGAAATTGAGTTTGCCCCCTCTGCTCTTGATCGTAGGAACTAGACATGTTTTTATAGATAAGATTGGATTCTCTTAAAGCAGTGTTTCTCAACCTTGGAAGCTTGAAGATGGGTGGACTTCAACTCCCAGAATTGCTGGCTGGGGGAATTCTGGGAGTTGTAGTCCACCCATCTTCAAGCTACCAAGGTTGAGAAACACTATTTTAAAGGGAAGTCCTGCAGCGACAAAACAGTTTGCAGATTATCCGGGTGCTTGCAGAGTCAATGCTAAAGCACCAGAGTAACAAAGAGACTTGGGGGTGGGGGGGTGGGGGGGCAGGTCCTGGATACTCTCTGAGTTTGGGTTTCCTTGCAGACGTTTCATGACCCAACTAGGGAACATCATCAATGCTGGAAGGGAGGGGGTTTGCAAAGAGGAAGAGGAGGAATATGGAGTCCTTGATGCGCTCTGAGCTTGTTTCATGACCCAACTAGGTAATGTCACCAGTGCTAGAAGGGAGTGGGGTTTGTGGAAAGAAGGGGAGTAGAGGAGAGGAAAGAAGGAAGGAAGGAAGGAAGAAGAAAAGGAGAGGAGAGGGAAAAGTGGAAGGAGAGGAAGTGAGGGAAGGAAGGAGGAGAAAGGAAGGAAGGAGAAGAAAAGGAGAGGAGAGGGAAAAGTGGAAGGAGAGGAAATGAGGGAAGGAAGGAGGGGAAAGGGAGGGAAGGAAGGAAGGAGAAGAAAAGGAGAGGGAAAAGTGGAAGGAGAGGAAATGAGGGAAGGAAGGAGGAGAAAGGGAGGGAAGGAAGGAAGGAGAAGAAAAGGAGAGGAGAGGGAAAAGTGGAAGGAGAGGAAATGAGGGAAGGAAGGAGGAGAAAGGGAGGGAAGGAAGGAAGGAGAAGAAAAGGAGAGGGAAAAGTGGAAGGAGAGGAAATGAGGGAAGGAAGGAGGAGAAAGGGAGGGAAGGAAGGAAGGAGAAGAAAAGGAGAGGAGAGGGAAAAGTGGAAGGAGAGGAAATGAGAGAAGGAAGGAGAAAGGGAAGGAAGGAAGGAAGGAGAAGAAAAGGAGAGGAGAGGGAAAAGTGGAAGGAGAGGAAATGAGGGAAGGAAGGAGGAGAAAGGGAGGGAAGGAAGGAAGGAGAAGAAAAGGAGAGGAGAGGGAAAAGTGGAAGGAGAGGAAATGAGGGAAGGAAGGAGGGGAAAGGGAGGGAAGGAAGGAAGGAGAAGAAAAGGAGAGGGAAAAGTGGAAGGAGAGGAAATGAGGGAAGGAAGGAGGAGAAAGGGAGGGAAGGAAGGAAGGAGAAGAAAAGGAGAGGAGAGGGAAAAGTGGAAGGAGAGGAAATGAGGGAAGGAAGGAGGAGAAAGGGAGGGAAGGAAGGAAGGAGAAGAAAAGGAGAGGGAAAAGTGGAAGGAGAGGAAATGAGGGAAGGAAGGAGGAGAAAGGAAGGAAGGAGAAGAAAAGGAGAGGAGAGGGAAAAGTGGAAGGAGAGGAAATGAGGGAAGGAAGGAGGGGAAAGGGAGGGAAGGAAGGAAGGAGAAGAAAAGGAGAGGGAAAAGTAGAAGGAGAGGAAATGAGGGAAGGAAGGAGGAGAAAGGGAGGGAGGGAAGGAAGGAAGGGGAGGAAGACTGTGGGGTCCATGGTGCTCACTGAATTTGCTGGTTTTCTTGCAAACATTTCATTACCAAACCAAGTACCATCATCAGTGCTACTAAGGAATGGGGTTTGCTCTCATTTGTATTCTAGTGTAGGGGTCCCCAAACTTTCGGACCTCAGGGACCACTAAATTCATAATTTTAAATCCCACAGACCACTAATATAATCTGCCTAATGACTGGCTGGGTGGGCGTGGCCAGGTGGTCATGTGACTGGGTGGGCGTGGCCAACTCGATGTCACTCACGTCGAGGGACGCCTCACCGGCCTCTACTCGCCCCTCCCCTCCCAGCCCACCTGGGCTCCTTAGGGCCCCAACAGGAAACAGTTGCTGGAGCTAAGCTGCCACCACGAGAAAAAGTTGGCAAAACAGCTCAGCTCCAATTGGATCTGACTGAGAAGGAGGCTCAGCAGAAGCACCTCACTGAGGACTAGGAGCATAGGCTTTCCAAGCAGAGGGAAGACCCGCGGGAGTGCAAGGCCAGATACTAGCACCTGGAGGCTCAGTAGGCTGAGATGGTCAGCCGGTTCCAGGCCGTGATGCAGTCCCAGTGGAACGAGGCCCTCCAGCTCTTTGCCACCAGCGGCTCTTCCCTCCAGCCTTTGCCCAAAACCCCCCACCAGGAGGCCGAAGCAGACCCCAAGTCGGAATTTCTGCCCCGACCCTCACAAAAAGACCCCGAAGGGGGAGACTCTTTGCAGCAACACAAACGTTCATTGCATGTATCCATCCCAGGGGCCGTAGTTTGAGGACCCCTGATTTAGTGCAATATAAAAAAATGCAAATAATATTTCTGCGGACCACCAAAAGTTTCTCGCAGACACACCAGTGGTCCACGGACCATCAGTTGGTGACCGCTGTTCTAGTGGCTTGCCCTGTCAGTGCTGGTGGAAGTGGAGGTTCTTTGGTTGAGCTGTTGGCTGCTTGCACTCGGGGCGTGTGAGGGTGCACCCTGTGTAGGAAATTGACTCACAAAGCTACCAGTCCTCAAAACAATCCTCCGAAACCGCAGGAAGGAAGTAGGAGGAGAACGGCGGCACAGCCCAACCAAGCAAAAATAAAAAAATAAAAAAATAAAAAAATTTAAAAAATGCCATTCAGACCCAGAAAAAAACCCGACAGAAACGGTCAGTCAAACCCGAACATTTATTACAGAGTTAAGAACAACAGCCAACGAGAAGTGGGTTCCTAACGAACGGGCGCTGTGCCAGGGCAAACGAGCGGCCAGATGTTGCTCGGCATCCACCGGAGGAGTGGGAGCGGGAAGAAATGGCCAGGCGCCCGCTCCAAAATCCTGCAATCTGGGGCCCGCGCACCCACCTCGGCTCGGTCAGTGCCCGATGGGGCTTCCCTCGTTCAGCCGCGGGGCAGAATTTGGGCTAATTCTCGACAACATGGGGCGTGTATCAGACGCGCGAGAAGAGAGGGAGCCTCTCGGGGGGGGGGAGAGAAAAACGGCGGGTGCGAAGACCAGCCGCCCGCAGAGATCGGTGGCTTTATTTCGCGACGGGACAGGACACGCAAAGGTGAAACGTTACTGAAATCGGGTGTGGCTGCCCCACGGAACTTTGCAAATAGTTTGGAGCAGGAGGGGTGGGGTGGGGGGGAGATGGACCGAGAGCCAGCGGGCTCTGTTGGGGGAAAAACGGGAACGACGTGTCCGTTTGCGGCTTTTTAGTGCAACGGATGTGCCACCCCAAAGGACCGACAACACAACAATCAGGAAACTCTCAGCCAAGTCGGGACGCAAGAATTCACCGCTCACCCCCACCCCCTGGTGCACCTGCAGCTCTGACCCCCTTGCGGGACGTTGCAAAAGGAATCGAAAAAAGGCAGCTTTCACTTGGGGGGGGGGCACACATACACAGGAAGAGCGGGGAGCGTGTAACCCAGGTGTGAGTCTCTTGGGGAAACCCCGAAGCAAACTTTCACTTTGCATCGCCTCTCCGTGTTCTCTCTTGAGGACTAGAAACCTGGGGAGGCTGCGAAACGATGCATTTTCTCTCTCTTGCCCCTAGGCGTGGGGAGCGGCAAATTTTTGCAGCTTCTTCCTTCCTTCCTTCCCCACCCACCCACACCCCGTTTCGCCCACTTTAAGGGCCTCTGCTCCCTGCAGGCCAAGGACCCCGGCCAACAGGAGAAGCGGAGATGGCGATGTTAAGGATGAGAAGCTGGGTGAGAAAAGAGAGGTTCCCATCCTCGCCGTCTCCAAATTTGATGCTTTCGGCTACCGGCAAAAATAAAACGTTTGGTTTTAAAAGAAGAATCACCGTTTCCCTCCGTAGGGGTGAGAAATAACCGGGGGAAAAGAGAGGAGAAAATAATAATAATAATAAGGAAATTGCTACGGCATGTCCCAGCTCCCGGACGTTGGGGGAAAGACGATGTTTCCAACGGTGCGACCATCTCAGCTCTTGAATTTGGGGAGCCAGGCAGAAGTTCTCAGGGTCTCCCCCAGTGGCTCGTGGCTTCCGTAAGCACCCCCCCTGTGCCGCCGTCTCCTGGGGCGGACTCAGTCCTCCTCATCCTCGCTGATGTCGTAGCTAGCCGTCGACTTGTTCCGGGGGAGGCCGGCGGGAGAGAGTGGAGGCGTCCTGGCAGTGAAAGGCCAGCGGAAGGAGGGCGAGGGCGAGCGGTCATGTGTGGGGCTGCTGCTGGGGCTCTGCTTGGGGCTGATGGCCTGCAACATGCGGCCCTTCCCTTCTTTCAGCATGTGCTTCTGGAAAGTGGGGATGGGAGAAAGAGAGGAAGAAAGAACACAATTTTTTTTAAAAAAAGTCAATTTCCAAACGGATACCGTAGTCCTCGAGTTACGACCGTTGTGTTAAATTTCAATTTAGCGACAAAGAAATAAAGGGAGACTAGTATAAATCTATTTCAAGTTATTTAGCTCTTGTCAGCTAGCCGTATCCTTTCTGGGATTTGAATCCCGGGCTACTGGCATATTATATTCGCTTGTATTAACCTCTAAGCCACGGGCTCTCCTCGCTTTGTCAGTTATACCAGGGGAAAGATTACCGTATTTTTCAGACTATAAGACACACCTTTTTGTCTCCCAAAGGGGGGTGAAAATGTCTGGGCGTCTTATAGATCGAATATTGCTGAAGCCCCGACCACCCTCCAGCCGTTTTTTGGCCTCCGCACGCCCCGTTTTCGGGCCTTTTTCGGCCTATTTCAGGCCTTTTTTCAGCTCATTTTCGAGGCTTTTTTCGGCCTGTTTTTGAGGCTTTTTTCAGCTCATTTTGGGGGCTTTTTTTGCCCCCCCTTTTTTTGGCCTGTTTTTTCCAAAAAACCGGGCCAAAAAAAGCCTTGAAAATGGCTGGAAAAGGCCTGAGAAAAGGCCCGAAAAAAGGTAGGCGAAAAACCATTTTGTTGTTGTTTTCTTCTTCTAAATTTAGGTGCGTCTTATAGTTAGAAAAATATGGTAACTGTTTTTTGTCATGGCAACCTGGTCTCCCCCATTATGGGATGGAGCAGACCAGGTTGCCATGACAAAAAACACTTACGATTATGGTTTAGCGACCGTTCGAGGTTCTGACACCCACCCCCCCAAAAAAAACCCCAACAGTGACTTATGACCATTTTTCACCCTTAAATCAAGATTTCCTCAACCTGATTTCCTCTCCATAAATTGCCTTCCGATTCTGGTAATTCCCAGAATCCTCCGTGGATATTTCCCACAATCCTCTTGGACAAAGGGTACGGAGTTGCTTTCCTCAAACCTAGATCTGGTCGGGGGGGAACGACGCAAGGTTGCGTGAACACAATTCAGGCGCTTGGCAACTCACATTTATGACGGTGGCAGTGTCCCAGAGTCACGTAATCCCATTTTGCGACCTTTTGACCAGCAAAGTCATTAAGAAAGCCAGATTTGCTTAATGACGGTGTTACCGACTTTTAAGAACCGCTGTGATTGTCCCAAAGGTGCTTTTTCCAAAAAGCAGCTGGACTTTCTTGGGGGGGGGGGTTTCCCCCCCTTTGAAAACGTTTCGCTTCTGCTCTGAGAAGCTTCCTCGGTTCTGACTGAATGGTGGGGGGAAGAGAAAATTTTATTTATTTATTTATTTATTTATTTGTCACATTTCTATGCCGCCCAACTCCCTAGGGACTCTTTATATTCTTTTATGTCATTTGTATTTATAGTAATGGCCACAACTGTGGAAATCTTTTGGGGAAAAGTGTCTTTTTGAGGTTTTATGGTTAATAACACCACTTTTTCTTTTGGAGTTTCAAGATAATCCTATTCCACTGCTGGAATGGCCTGGGAATAGCCCAGACCTCCACCCAATTGAAAATCTATGGAGCCGACTAAAGAAACTGGTTAGTCAGAAGCGACCCAGCAATAAAACCCAGTTAATAGAAGCCATCATTCCATCTTGGTTTCACATAACAGCTGCAGAACAAAAGACTTGGTTCACTCCATGGAAAGACGTTGTAAGGCCGTCATTCATGCTAAAGGTTACCCAATTATTAACTGACATGGGGATCATTTTTGTATATCTCGTTTTTTCTATGTGTTTCACTTTTCTTCTTTATACTGTCACTGCTATTCTAATAGCAAATCCTTCATAAAAGTTATGACATTACATTCTTGATTAAATTATCTTTCCATTGATATATAATTTTAGGTTACTACTCCCCCAAAAAAGTGGTGTTATTAGCTAGTTTTAGAAAATACACTTTTCCCAAAAGGTTTCCACCATTTTGGCCACTACTATTTGGTAGAGATTGAGCTTGATCAAAAGCGTCCACTAAAAGGCCTAAAATCAAGATGGACAGATGGGCATCAGCAAGTATGGTGGGTCCAACTGGCGAAAGCGAGCTCAGGACCGCGTGGGTTGGGAACCTGCGGAAGAGGCCTTCGTCCGGCAGCGGAGAGACCGTAGCTAGAATGATGATGATTTATGATGACGATGAGAGATGTATATTCCCAGGGGTGAAATGCTCCCGGTTCGGATTGGCTCGGGCGAGTAAGTAGCGATGGTGGCGGGTAGCAAAAATCCCCCCCCCCACAGCCTCCAGCTTGCTTACCTTCGCTCTTCGGACCGAATCCTGAGCTGCTGGTTGCAACGCCTGCCTTGCTTCGCTTGCTGTAATTCCTGCAATCCATTGCATCAGCAAGCAACTGAATCTCCCTGCCTGCAATCAAGCTCATCGGTGAGCAGCTCTATCTGCCTGCCTGCCTGCCATGTCCCTTGGATTGGGTAAATTTTTTTCCCCTTTGGGAGCTTTAAAAAAAATAGTTAATTGGGGTTCTTTTTAGTTGTTCTTTTTTTAGACCTAGCCATTTAAAGTTTAGAAAGTTTTAAATTTAGCTGCTTTTATATAAAAATAAAAATAAAATAAAATATTTGTGCAGCTTTCTGAGATTTTGTGTGTTTCTGTAGTGTTTCATTCTAACTACACAAACACACAAAATCTCACAAAGCTGTATGTGGAATTTTGTGCGTGTAAAGTGTGAAAGTTGGTTTTTTGGGCTTTTTGTGGCTGTGTGAGGTTCCTGCTTGTTGCAGGGGCCATTTTGGGTCTAGCACAGCTGCTTTTACGTTGTGGGTGAGCCAGTTGTGTTGTGTTGTGTTTTGTAGGTTAAAAAAGGGCAAAGAAGTGACGTCGACTTGGCCACGCCCAGCTGACCAACAAGCCACGCCCTCCCAGTCGCCTGACCACCAAGCCCCGCCCACTAATTAAGCCACGCCCACAGAACCGGTAGCAAAAATTTTTAGATTTCACCCCTGTATATTCCCCACCCTCCAGTCAGAACTGAAGAAGCTTCTTGGATGAGAAGCGAAATGTCTTCGAAGAAAAACCAGAGAGCCCAGCTGCCTCTTGAAGAAAAAAAAAAAACCCCCAAACCTTTGATCTGGATGATGGAGAAGCTCCATAGACATTAAGCCTATTTTTTTTCCCAGGAAGGAGCAAAATGGACAAAACGGTCGTAAGTGTGAAGAACAGGGATAAGTCCCATTTTTTTTCCCCTGTGCCGCTGTAACTTCGGACGGTCGCTAAACGAACGGTTCTAAGTCGAGGACTACCTAACAGAGCTAATTCAGACAGGTCAACGTCACGAAGTCACAAAGCCCCGAGACCGCACAGGAATGGTAACCGGGATTTGCACACACACACACACACAATTACCAAGGCGCCTTCGGGGCCGAACATCTCCAAGAAGTTGCCGATGAATTCCCGGGATTTCTCTTCCCACTTCTGAATGAGGTCGATGCTTTTCTCTTCCACTTTCTGTACAAACTCCTTCGACTTCTCCTCCACGTCCTTCACTCTCTTCTTCACCTTGTCCACCCTCTCTTGCAAGTGGTACTTCTTCTCCTGCCACAGCCGGGGGGGGGGGGGGGGAGGAGGGAGGGGGTGTCAAAATGATTACCAAGGGAGGGGGGAGAAAGAGGGGAAAGGAGTCCGCTGCAAGAAGGGGCTGCTTTCTCCCTGGGGAGGACTTTCCTTCCTTCCTCCCTTCTTTTTTTCCCCTTCCTCTCTCCCTCCCTTCCTTCCTTCTCCTTTCCTTCCTTCCTCCCTTCTTTTTCCTTTCCTCCCTCCCTCCTTCCTTCCTTCATCCCTCTTCTTTTTCCTTCTTTCCTCCCTCCCTACTTTCCTTTTTTCCTTCCTCCCTCCCTTCCCTTCCTCTCTCCTTCCTTCCTTCCTTCCTTCTCCTTCCACTCTTCTTTTTCCCAGAGGCCACTTTCTCCCTGGGGAGGACTTTCCTTCCTCCCTTTCTTCCTTCCTTCTTCCCTCCTTTCTTCCCTCCCTCCCCTTCCTTTTTTCTTTCCTTCCTTCCTTCCTTTCTCCCTCCCTTTTTTCCTTCCTTCCTTCCTTCTTCCCTCCTCCCTCCCTTTTCTCCCTCCCTCCCTCTCTTTCCTTCCTTTCCTCCCTTCTTTTTCCTTTCCTCCCTGCCTCCTTTCCTTTTTTCCTCCCTCCCTCTCTCCTTCCTTCCTTCATCCCTCTTTTTTCCTTCTTTCCTCCCTCCCTACTTTCCTTTTTTCCTTCCTCCCTCCCTTCCCTTCCTCTCTCCTTCCTTCCTTCCTTCCTTCCTTCCTTTCTTCTCCTTCCACTCTTCTTTTTCCCAGAGGCCACTTTCTCCCTGGGGAGGACTTTCCTTCCTCCCTTTCTTCCTTCCTTCTTCCCTCCCTTTTTTCCTCCCTCCCCTCCTCCCTTCTTCCCTCCCTCCCCTTCCTTTTTTCTTTCCTTCCTTCCTTCCTTCCTTTCTCCCTCCCTTTTCCTTCCTTCCTTCCTTCTTCCCTCCCTCCCCTTCCTTTTTTCCTTCCTCCCTCCCTCCCTCCCTCCCTTTTCCTTCCTTCCTTCCTTCCTTCTCCTTCCACTCTTCTTTTTCCCAGAGGCCACTTTCTCTCTGGGGAGGACTTTCCTTCCTCCCTTTCTTCCTTCCTTCTTCCCTCCTTTTTTTCCTCCCTCCCCTCCTTTCTTCCCTCCCTCCCCTTCCTTTTTTCTTTCCTTCCTTCCTTCCTTTCTCCCTCCCTTTTTTCCTTCCTTCCTTCCTTCCTTCTCCTTCCACTCTTCTTTTTCCCAGAGGCCACTTTCTCTCTGGGGAGGACTTTCCTTCCTCCCTTTCTTCCTTCCTTCTTCCCTCCTTTTTTTCCTCCCTCCCCTCCTTTCTTCCCTCCCTCCCCTTCCTTTTTTCTTTCTTTCCTTCCTTCCTTCCTTTCTCCCTCCCTTTTTTCCTTCCTTCCTTCCTTCCTTCTCCTTCCACTCTTCTTTTTCCCAGAGGCCACTTTCTCCCTGGGGAGGACTTTCCTTCCTCCCTTTCTTCCTTCCTTCTTCCCTCCCTTTTTTCCTCCCTCCCCTCCTCCCTTCTTCCCTCCCTCCCCTTCCTTTTTTCTTTCCTTCCTTCCTTCCTTCCTTCCTTTCTCCCTCCCTTTTCCTTCCTTCCTTCTTCCCTCCCTCCCTCCCTTTTCTCCCTCCCTCCCTCCCTCCCTTTTTTCCTTCCTTCCTCCCTCTCTCCCTTCTTTCTTCTTTCCCTCCCCCCTCCCCTTGTAGAACCGTAGACTCCTAAGGCTGTAAGGGATCTGAGAGGTTTTCTATTTGTCTGAAGTGGTGTAGGGTTTCCTGCCTAAGCAGGGGGTTGGACTAGAAGATCTCCAAGGTCCCTTCCCACTCTGTTATTCTATTCTATTCTGTTCCGTTCCGTTCCCTTCCCTATGTTGTTCTGTTCTGTTCTGATTTACTTCTATCCTATCCTATCCTATCCTCTCCCTGAGGGTTTGCATGGGCATTAAGTAGAGCTGGTTTTGCCATTCAATGGTGCTGAAACAATGTATACTCAAAGTTTTGCCCCGAGACCCTGGGAGGTTCTTGGAGGGCGCGTGTGCTTCGGTTGGGGATCGCCGAGACTCACGTTGATGAAGCTGACGTTGAGCTCCTTGGCCGTGTAGCCCCTCTGCAGATTCCGCCGGGCGTAGACGTCGTAGTCCCGGACGATGCGGGTGATGATATCCGAGGTGGAAATGCCTTCGGTCCTCTGCGTGGGGGCGAACATTCCTATGGCAGCCAAAGGCGGGAAGGAAAGGGGGGTGGGGGGGGTGTCAGACTCACGCAGGATCCCAGCAAGACCCACGACAGATACAACATGGGAAGAAGCCAACGCTTCCCTTCCCAAAGATTTGCGGTGAACGTCACAGGGGGGACTTCAAAGAGAAGATCCCCACCAACACTGATGTATGTAAACAGAGAACAAACGCCACCTCCTCCTAGCACTGATGTTGCCACCTAGCTGGGTTATGAAACGTCTTCAAGGAAACTAACAAGCTCACTGAGCGTCAACGATCCCCGGTCCTCCTCTTCCTCTCTCAAAACCCCACTCCCTAACAGCCCGGCAATTAGGTCATGAAAGGTCTCCAAAGAAAAGAACTCAGCTCAGAGAGCACCAAAGATCCTACAGTCCTTTTCCTCCCCCTCCTATCTCACTTGCTTGTACGACGGATGACGTCCCCTAGTTGGGTCATGAAAGGTTTGCAAGAAAACCACCCAGCTCAGAGAGCGCTAAAGACTCCCCCCAGGCCAGAGCCGCTGAATAACGGACAAGAGGAGGCCGAGTTTGGAGGAGTTTCCACGGGGAGCAAACTCACCTGCTTCTTTTATGTGTCTGTAGACGTCATCACTGCCGGCGGAGGAGTAGGGGATGTCATCGTGGGCGACAAAGTCGATCTGGAGAAAGGAAAGTATTAGTGCGAGAGAAGGTGGGAGTTTGGGGCAAGGGGCTTAGGCTGAAAGGTTACCTGCATTAGGGACCTTGCTATTGTGGAAGGAAGGAAGGAAGGAAGGAAGGAAGGAAAGAAGGAAGGAAGGAAGGAAAAGAAATTGGGAAGGAAAGAAGGGGGGAGGAGGGGAGGAAGGAGGGAGGGAGGGAAGGAAGGAAGGAAAAGAAATTGGGAAGGAAAGAACTGGGGAGGAGGGGAGGAAGGAAGGAAGGAAAGAAAGGGGGGAGGGAAGGAAGGAAGGAAAAGAAATTGGGGAAGGAATGAAGGGGGGAGGAGGGAAGGAAGGAAAAGAAATTGGGAAGGAAAGAACTGGGGAGGAGGGGAGGAAGGAGGGAAGCTAGGAAGGAAAGAAAGGGGGAGGAGAGAAGGAAGAAAGGAAAAGAAATTGGGAAGGAAAGGGAGGGGGAGGAGGGAAGAAAGGAAGAAAAAGAAATTGGGAAGGAAAGAAGGGGGAGGAGGGAAGGAAAGAAGGAAAAGAAATTGGGAAGGAAAGAAAGGGGGAGGAGGGAAGGAAGGAAAAGAAATTGGGAAGAAGGGGGAGGAGGGGAGGGGGGAAGGAAAAGAAATTGGGAAGGAAAGAAGGGGGAGGAGGGGAGGGAGGAAGGAGGGAAGGAAGGAAAAGAAATTGGGAAGAAGCGGGAGGAGGGGAGGGGGGAAGGAGGGAAGGAAAAGAAATTGGGAAGGAAAGAAGGGGGAGGAGGGGAGGGAGGGAGGGAGGAAGGAAGGAGATGATGGAAAAAAAGGAAGAAAGGAAGGAAAAATATTGGGAAGGAAAGAAGGGAAGGAGGGGAGAGGGAGGGAAGAAGGATGAAAAGAAGGAAGGAAGGAAGAGAAATTGACAAAGAAATAGAATAGAATGGAATGGAATGGAATGGAATGGAATAGAAAAAGGAATAGAATAGAATAGAATAGAATAGAATAGAATAGAATAGAATAGAATAGAATAGAATAGAATAGAATAGAATAGAATAGAATTTTTTATTGGCCAAGTGTGATTGGACACACAAGGCATTTGTCTTGGTGCAGATGCTCTCAGTGTACATAACAGAAAAGAAGGAAGGAAGGAAAAGAAATTGAGAAGAAGGGGGGAGGGGGGGAGGAAGGAAGGAGATGATGAAAAGAAGGAGGAAAAGAAGGGAAAAATTGGGAAGGAAAAAAGGAAGGGGAGAGGAAGGGAGGAAGGAAAAGAAATGGAAAAGGAAGAAAGGAAGGGAAAGGAAAGAAGGAAAAGAAATTGAGAAGGAAAGAAGGAAAAAGGAAGGGGAGAGGAAGGGAGGAAGGAAAGAAGGAAAAGAAATTGAGAAGGAAAGAAGGAAGGAAGGGGAGAGGGAAGGAGGAAGGAAAGAAGGAAAAGAAATTGAAAAAGAAGAAAGGAAGAGAAAGGAAAGAAGGAAAAGAAATTGAGAAGGAAAGGAGGAAGGAAGGAAGGAAGGGGAGAGGGAGGGAGGAAAGATGAAAAAAAAGGAAGGAAGGAAAACAAATTGAGAAGGAAAGAAGGAGAGGAGGGAGGAAGGAAGAAGGGAGAGGAAGGGAAGAAAAAAACTACTAAAGTTCTTAACTTTTGATCATCGCCTGGACCTCTTTGGTAAAGCCTCCACCCCCCACCCCAATCTGGGGCAGGTGGGAAAGGCTCCCAGGTCGATTCCTGCCAAGGCCTCGACAGATCCCTCTAGATCAGTGTTTCTCAACCTTGGAAGCTTGAAGATGGGTGGACTTCAACTCCCAGAATCCCCCAGCCAGCAACGCTGGCTGGGGGATTCTGGGAGTTGAAGTCCACCCATCTTCAAGCTTCCAAGGTTGAGAAACACTGCTCTGGGCCAAGGCGCTCTGTCCCGGAGGGGGGGGGGGGGGGGCTCCCCATCTCCCCTTACCCTGTGCTCCGCCAAGAACTCCGGGCTGAGCGTCCAGGGGGCGTTCCTCACCACCTCGTCCACGTAACGGCAATGCTGCACGGCGTCATAGCGCTCGGCTTCGTTCATGACCGTGAATCCTTTGAAGTTGTGGGTCAGCTCGTCGCTGCAGACTGCAAAATCCAGACCTTTTCATTGAAACCGTTCCTTCTCCCTCCAATCCTTCCAAGGTTCTCCTCTCCCCACCCCACTTTTCCCCGCCTTCAGCCTTCCCACCCGGAGGGGCGGTCTCCTTCCGAAGGGCTCTTCTGACCCAGGCTTCGCCAACAGCACAAAGCCGAGTCTTGGTCCCGATAAACCTCTTTTTTTTAAATTTAATTTGCAGCCACTTCCTCTCCAGCAAGAAAAAAAACAGCTCCTTTCAGCTTCAGCACAGCCTGATTTGCACAAGTTGATTAGATCAGCCTCCCGACCCTCAGCTGTTTTGCTCTCAGCTGTTTTGCGGGGCCCTCTGCTGCTTGCTGCGAGGAGGTAAATGGCTGGGAGCAGATTTTCTTTTTTTCCCTTTGTGCTAATCAAGCTATGCTGAAAAACGAAAATGAAAGTAAAGCTGTTTGCTGAAAGGAGGCAAAATTGCTGGGAGGCAGAGGCAGATTTCTTTTTCTTCTTTTCCTCACCAAAAAAGGTAGGTGCTGAAATGGATAGGTTAACCAAAGAATTACAAGAAAGAGAAGAATCAGACTATTATAAAATATGGAATAATTGGTTAAAAATCAGAAATATACAAAAAATATAGGGGAACTATTACCGATTTAAATATATAATAAAAAATGTTATTAGATTAAGGAGAGGTGAAGGAATATATCATAAGTAGAATTGTAGAACGTCACTCTGAAAAAATGCTTAAGAAGAAATTACACTCTTTTTGTGTATATGTTGTATAAATGGTTGTTGTGTATATGTTACGTATGTCTTTTTTTAATATTTATATTCAATAAAAACTACTTTTACAAAAAAGGTAGGTGCATCTTATACCCTGAAAAATACGGTAATTGTCTCCTGCAAACTCCACTCCCCTTTCGCTCCTCTTTTCTTCCCTCTGGGAGTGGCCCTTCATCGTCCACCTGTGGCTTTACTCCTGAGTCGCCCCTTGTTCTTTAGCTGTTCCCTTCTCCTGGCAGCTCTGTGCGTGCGCACACTGGGAACAGGCTCCAGCTGTTCTCCTGCCCCACTGATGTCCGACTCCGAAGGCAGCTGACAACTGTCAGACAGCCCTGATCCCGTCTCTGCCTCCGACGCAGAGCCTTCCCCAGACTCCAGGACTGGGCCATGTTCCTCCCCTACCTCCTGACTGTCCGAATCTGCTGCCAGATCCGCTGGCTGCTGGCGGGCCACCAGGAAACCTTGTTAAGTAAGAGACCAGATGTTCCTCATCTGGGCTCCTTCCCAGGTGCCCAAATTCAAGGTTTCCTCTCTTACCTCCGACAATGAGGTAGGTGTTGGGAAAGAGGTTCTTGGCCTGCATGAGAGCTCGTGCGTGTCCGGAGTGGAAGAGGTCAAAAATCCCATCGGCGTAAACCCGGACGGGCCGGTTCACTGCAAACAGAGAGAGAGAAAAAAAAGGAAAGGTAGACACGAGAGCAGCGTTCCAATATTGGAGGGGCTGCCCCAAAGAAGAAGGGGGTCAAGCTATTCTCCAAAGCACCAGAAGGCAAGATCACCAGAAAGGATGGATGGAAACTGATCAAGGAGAGAAGCCAGCTGGAATGAAAGAGGAATTTCCCGAGAGTGAGGACAATTAACCAGTGGAACTGCTTGCCACCAGAAGTTGTGGGTGCTCCATCACTGGAGGTTTTTAAGAAGAGACTGGACAGTTAGTTGTCTGAAATGGTAGAGGGTCTTCTGCTGGAGCAGGGGGTACATCTCCTCCAGATTGTATATTAGTAAATAATTCTTTAAGTGGTCCCACCATTTCTAACTGCAAATGTTTAGAATAAGCAGCTGTCAAGCCATCCGTCCCAGGAGCTTTACCCACTTTCAACTGCTTAATTGCAAACATAATCTCCTCAGTGGTTATTGGTTGATTTAAACTCTCCCTTTGCTCTTTTGTAATTGTAGGGATATTCTCTTTCTGTAGATATCTATCTATATCTGTACCTTGAATTTTATCACCAGCATACAACCTCGTATAAAATTCTAAAAATGGCTTTTTTAATCATATTTTGCTGATAAACCTCTTTACCTTTATATTCTATTTTCTCTATGGTCCGTGACTTTTGTTTTTTCCTTAACAAATATGCTAACCACCTCCCTGGTTTATTAGCATTGCAAAAAAATATTATGTTTAGCATATTGCAAATTAGTTGCGACCTGATCTGCCGTTAAAAAATTGCCCTCGCAATAAATTAATTGCCTCTTTTATTTTTTTTATCTGCTGGATTCAATATCAAAGCTGGCTGAGGAATTCTGGGAGTTGAAGTCCTCCAAGCTTAAAATTGCCAAGGTTGGAGACCCCTGGATTAGATATTTGAGCGGCTGCCCCAAAGAAGAGGGAGTCAAGCTATTCTCCAAAGCACCTGAAGGCAGGACAAGAAGCAACGGGTGGAAACTAATCAAGGAGAGAAGCAACCTAGAACTAAGGAGAAGCTTCCTAACAGTGAGGAGATATTAACCAGTGGAACAGCCTGCCACCAGAAATTGCGAGTGCTCCAACACTGGAGGCTTTTTAAAGAAGAGACTGTATAGTCATTTGTCTATCCAAAGTGTCCAATTTGAGGTTGCAGCCATCTTCTAATCTTCGGAGAGAACCAACCCAGAAATAAAAAGAAATTTCCTAACGGCTAGAAAAATTAATCTGAGGAACAACCTGCCTCCAGAAGTTGTGAATGCTCCAACACTGGAGGTTATAAGAAGAGATTGGATAGCCATCTGTCTGAAATGGCATAGGCGAACCTATGATGGCGAACCTATGGCACACGAGCCACTTCATAGCCGTATCAGTGGGCACGCGAGCTCAGCTTCGGTCCCACCGGAAGTTGGCAAACGGGCCATTTTTGGCCTCCGGAGGACCTCTGTGGGGGTGTGGAAGGCCGTTTTCGCCCTCCCCAGACTCCTAGAAAGGCTCTGGAGCCTAGGGAGAACAAAAAAAAAGGCTTTCCGGCCCCACCAGAGGTTGGCAAATAGGCCGTTTCCGACCTCCAGAGGGCCTCTGTGGGGGTGTGGAAGGCTGTTTTTGCCCTCCCCAGACTCCTAGAAAGGCTCTGGAGCCTGGGAAGAGAGAAAAACAGGCCCACCAGACCATCGTGTGCCAGGAGCGGGAGGGTTCGCGCACACATGCGCAGGGGTGGGGTGCATAGAATTATGGGTGTGGGCACACACATCTGTGACACCCCCCCCGTGCCACCCTGCTCCTGGCCCACGATGGCAAAAAGGTTAGCCATCACTGGTATCGGGTGCCTTGTTGAACAGGGGAATGGACTAGAAGACCTCCAAGGCCCCTTCCAACTTCGTCATCCTCTTGAATTCAAAGGGCCAAAGAATTGGGGATATGTGTGACTTGATACCAGACTTTGAATATTTGAGGGGCTGCCCCAAAGAAAGGGGGGGGGGGGGATTCAACCTATTCTCCAAAGCCCCTGAAGGCAGGACAAGAAGGATGGGAACTCATCCAGGAGAGAAGCAACTTAGCACTAAGGAGGGATTTCCAGACAGTGAGGACAATTACAGGTAGGTCCTCGACTTAACGACAGTTCATTTAGAGACCGTTCAAAGTGATGACGTTGAAAAAAAAGGGGCTTACGATAGTTTTTCACACTTACGACTGCTGCAGCATCCCCACGTTCACGTCATCGGAATTCAGACGCTTGGCCGCTGGTTCCTACTTATGACCGTTGCTGTGCCCTTGATCCTGTTTTGCGACCTCCTGGCGAACAAAGCCAATGGGGGAAGCCAGCTTCACAATACATGCCTGAATTTTGGTCACACGTGATCATGGAGAGGCTGCAACGGTCGTAAAGCGTGAACAACGGTCCCAAGTCACCTGTTTCAGTGCCTTTGTAACTCTGAATGGTCACTAAACGAACCATCGTTAAGAGGAGGGTGCCTTTCTGTCCTATGACTTCCTAAGCGGAGGAGAGAGAGCTGCCCGGAAGGAGCCTGCACAGATTGCAACAGAGCCTCGGTGGTGCAGCGGACTAAAGTGCTGTTAAGTGCTAGCACTTAGCTGCCAGCTGCCTGCAATTAGTGCGAGTTCGAATCTCACCAGGCTCAAGGTTGACTCAGCCTTCCATCCTTTCAAGGTATGTATGTATGTATGTATGTATGTATGTATGTATGTATGTATTATTTATTTATTTATTTATTTATTTATTTATTTATTTATTTATTTATTTGCCGCCCTTCTCCTTGGGGCGGCTCACATGATAAAGCAACACGACAATAAAATGATATTAAAATAATCCAATTTAAAATCCCTAAGCAATTAAAACTCCCGGCAGATCAGGGAATTTGTTGAAAAAGCCATGTCTTCAGGTCGCTGCGGAAAGTGCGGAGGTTGAGGGCCGTCCGGGGCGGAACTAAATTGAGGACCCGGATTGTGGGGGCAATAAGCCGACTTTGTATAAAAAAGAACACCGCTTGGGGGGGCCCGAAAGCCCTAATAAGCAGGTACATACAAAAAAAGTATGCAGGCTATTGCTATAATGCATTGTAAGCCGCCCTGAGTCTACGGAGAAGGGCGGCATATCAATTGGACTAATAAATAATAATAAACAAACAGCAGCATCACGCACAGCCAAAGGGCCCCTCTGAACTTACGCACGTTGTGTGTGCAATTGTGTAAAAGCTCAGCCAGAAATATTTGTGTCAGGAGTGGAACCGATACGTCTGGAGGTGTGAGGTGAAAGATACCAGGCCAGGATGCCACTTGGATGCAGTCACTGCCAGCTTTGGGCCCATGAAAAAAAGAACCTGAGCAGAATAGCGCACACGAGGTATGATGGACACACAAAAGGACACGAGGATATTTGAAGCTCGGGGTTGAGCTGTGGGCTCTGTGATGCTCTCTGAGCTGGGGTGGGTGGGTGGGTTGGTCCCCTTGCAGGCGTTTCAGGACCCAACTAGGGAACATTCTCAGTGCTAGAAGGGAGAAGGGTTTGCAGAGAAGAGGAGGAGGAAGAGGAGGAGGAGAAGGACTGTGGAGTTTTTGAGCTTGGTGGGTTTTTGGGAGACATTTCATGACCCAACCAGGTAGCAACATCAATGCTGGAAGAGAGTGGGGTTTACAAAGAGGAGGAGATGGAGGAGGAAGAGGAGGAAGAAGAGGAGGAGGAAGAGGAGGAGGAGGAGGAGGAAACATTTCATGACCCAACTAGATAGCAACATCAATGCTGGAAGAGAGTGGGGTTTACAAAGAGGAGGAGGAGGAGGAGGAAGAGGAGGAAGAGGAGGAGACATTTCATGACCCAACTAGATAGCAACATCAATGCTGGAAGAGAGTGGGGTTTACAAAGAGGAGGAGATGGAGGAGGAAGAGGAGGAAGAGGAGGAGACATTTCATGACCCAACTAGATAGCAACATCAATGCTGGAAGAGAGTGGGGTTTACAAAGAGGAGGAGGAGGAGGAGGAAGAGGAGGAAGAAGAGGAGGAGGAGGAGGAGGAGGAGACATTTCATGACCCAACTAGATAGCAACATCAATGCTGTAAGAGAGTGGGGTTTACAAAGAGGAGGAGGAGGAGGAGGAAGAGGAGGAGGAGGAGGAGGAGGAGGAGACATTTCATGACCCAACTAGATAGCAACATCAATGCTGTAAGAGAGTGGGGTTTACAAAGAGGAGGAGATAGAGGAGGAGGAGGAGGAGGAGGAGACATTTCATGACCCAACTAGATAGCAACATCAATGCTGTAAGAGAGTGGGGTTTACAAAGAGGAGGAGGAGAAGGAGGAGGAGGAGAGGAGGAGGAGAAGGGGGAAGACTGTGGGGTCCTGGGTGCTCTCTGAGCTGGGTGATTTTCTTGCAGATCTTTTTAAACCTTGGGAGTTTGGGCTGCAAATGTCCTTTTAACTTGCTGGTGATCCTGACATTTCCAGGCTGGGCTGGAGTTACTTTCCTCACCCGTTTAAATCTCAGCTGTCAGAAAGTTTCCTCCAACAGCTGCCAAAACCGAAAGGGTTTGATCTCTAAGACTACCTTCTCAGTTTGCAAAAGTTTATGTAGGTTAAGAACTTGAGATGGGACAGCCAGCCTGGAAAGAAAAAAAACAACTGGAAAAATTGGGGGGAAAAAACAAGTTTTTTTCCAAAGCCGTTTGGGGGAAAAAAAAAAATGGGGGAAAAAACCCTGTTTATTTCCCAATTTTTCTGGGGTTTTATTTCCAGGCTGTCCCATCTCTAGATTAGAACAGCAGACAAAGATTCCTTCTGGGTAGTCTGCTTGCACACCGGTGGACCTTCTGTTATGACCGTAATGAAGCCTGCCCTGGACTTATGACCGTAATGGAGCCTGCCCTGGACTTATGACCGTAATGGAGCCTCCCTTGACTTATGACCGTAATGAAGCCTGCCCTGGACTTATGACCGTAACGGAGCCTGCCCTGGACTTATGACCGTAATGGAGCCTGCCCTGGACTTATGACTGTAACGGAGCCTGCCCTGGACTTATGACCGTAATGGAGCCTCCCTGGACTTATGACCGTAACGGAGCCTGCCCTGGACTTATGACCATAATGGAGCCTCCCTGGACTTATGACCGTAATGAAGCCTGCCCTGGACTTATGACCGTAACGGAGCCTGCCCTGGACTTATGACCGTAATGGAGCCTCCCTGGACTTATGACCGTAATGAAGCCTGCCCTGAACTTATGACTGTAATGGAGCCTGCCCTGGACTTATGACCGTAATGGAGCCTCCCTGGACTTATGACCGTAATGGAGCCTGCCCATTATGGTCATTATGCCATGCAAGTGTTGATGTAACCACCTTGATTATAGAACCTTTTTCATTGAGGTTGCTTAGCGACAGCTGGTGTCCTTAAGCAAATGCCACAGTCGTTAAGTGAATCAATATTTCCCTGTGGGGGTGGTTTTGCCGAAAACTGGAAGTACAGATCGTCCTTGACTTACAACCTTTCGTTTAGTGACAACGGCACTGAAAAAAAAATGTGCCTTATGATTTTTTTTCACACTTACGACGGTTGGGGCATCCACGGTGATCAAAATTCAGACGCTTGGCAACTGATTCATATTATGACGGTCGCAGTGTCTTGGGGTCACGTGATCCCCTTTTGTGACTTTCTGACCAGCAGTCAAGGGGAAAAGTCAGATTCAGTTAACGACTCACTGAACAATGGCAGCGATTCGCTTAACAACGGCAGCAAGAACGGCCGTAAAATTGGGCCAACGGACACGCGACCGTCATAAGTATGAATCGGTTGCCAAACATCTGAACTTTGAAGATGTGACAATGGGGATGCTGCAATGGCCAGTGCAAGAAACGGTTGCAAGTCACTTCTTGTAACTTCGAATGGTCACGTTGTAAGTCAAGGACTACCTGCATACCAAGAATTTGCTGGCTCTTGATTTTTGTCTGATGGAGAAACACTTACAGGGGGTCCCTCTCGTTGCCTCCTCAAATGTGACTCGCGTGTAGGGCTTGCTGTAATCCACTTCCAGCTCATCGGAAAACGGCGCCGGCTCTCGCAGGCCCTGCGTTTAAAGAATAAAACCCAAGAAAAATCAGGGGAAAAAAAATATGTCTTTATTCGACATTTATCAACGTTAGGGAAAGAGGATTCAGTGCAGGAATTATGGAAGGATTGGAGCATAGGTTGGTGGGAAGAACAGCCCTGGAGAAATTCCATCCTGTCGCTGAGTTTTTCAAGCTTTGCAAGTTTAAGACGGGTGGACTTCAACTCCCAGAATTCCCCAGCCAGCCATGCCTGTTTCTTTTTCTCTTCTACCCTATAACCGTGATGGCAAATCTATGGCACGCATGCCACAGGTGGCACGTTACCATATCTGTAGGCATGCGAGCATTGCCCTAGCTCAGCTCCAGCACACATCCGAGTGGCGGCCAGCTGAGTTTTGGGCCTTCCAGGCTCACCGGAAGTCGGGAAATGGGCCGTTTCCAGCCTCCGGCGGGCCTCCGGGACAGGGGAGGCTGTTTTTGCCCTCCCCAGGCTCCAAGAAAGCCTCTGGCGCCTAGGGAGGGCAAAAAACAGGCCTACTAGGCCCCCCGGTAACCTTTTTGCCGTCGTGTGCCAAAAACAGGGGGGGCATAGGGGGGTTGTGCATGTGTGCGCGGGGGAGCGGGATACAGGGGGGCACTGAATTATGGGTGTGGCCACACATACGCGCAACACCCCCTGCGCTTCCCCTGCTTTTGGCACGCAACGGCAAAAAGGTTAGCCATCATTGCCCTATAAAGTGGAGAGATTGCAGAGGAAGGGATTACAAGAATATAGTAAACTATGCTGGCTGGGGAATTCTGGGAGTTGAAGTCCACACATCTTAAACTTGGCAAGCTTTAGAAACTTTGCAAGTATATCATCTCCACTTTAAAACAATTCTAGGTAGGTAGAAAGATTTTATTTTAATTTTTTGCTGATGCTGAACTGGCAGTGATCTTCGCTGCGATGCTGAAATTCTCATGCAGGGCAGAAGATGTGACTGCGACGTTTTGTGACGAGTTCAAGATGTTAAAAATACTACTGACTGCAAGGTTTAAAAATTGTGGTCGCAGAGCGGAAGTTTCTCCCCTTATATTGGGAAAGGTGTTGGTAGGAGAAAGATGCAGCTGGAAGGAATATGTATTAATATGCAATTAAAGCCAGCCAGAGTCATTTTGAAAACGAGATGGGTGGGAAATATAAATAAAAATACAGGAAAAAAAATAAAAAAATATATAACAATCAAATGAAAATAAAAAGCACAATAAAACAAGAATTTAAAAAAAAAAGCACAGGGGAATCAAAATAAAAAATGAAGTGAAATGAAATGAAATAAAAAAATAATAAAGTGAAATCAAAATAAATAAAAGGAAAAATAAAAATAAAATAAAATAAAAATGAATAAGTAAAATAAAAGCCAATAAAAATAAAAATTGAAATAAATAAAAATAAAACAAAATAAGTAAAATAAAAATTAATAAAGAAAATTAAATTTCTGGGGTTTTAAATTGAGCCGAATTATTTAATAATTTTAAATAATTTTAATTGATGTTTGTCTTGTGCTTTTAATAGGCTGTACACCGCCCTGAGTCCTTCGGGAGAAGGGCGGTATAGAAATAAAATTATTGTATTGTATTGTATTGTAAATTAAAATTAAAATAAAACAAAAAATTAAGCAAAATAAAAAATAAGTAAAATAAAATAAAAAGTAAGTAAAATAAAATAATAAATAAAATAAATAAAATAAAATAAAATAAAATAAAATAATAAAATAAAATAAAATAAAATAAAATAAAATAAAATAAAATAAAATAAAAACTAAGAGGATGTTTGTGTCAACCAAAGAACAATTAACCCATGGAACTGCTTGCCACCAGAAGTTGTGGGAGCTTCACCACTGGAAGCTTTCAAGAAGAGACTGGACTGCGATCAGTCAGAAACAATGTAGGGTCCCCTGCTCGGGCGGGGGGTTGGACTAGATGACCTACAAGGTCCCTTCCAACTCTGTTAACCTGTAAATCTGTAAAATCTGAATTGGAGGTAAGAACAGACAAGAACAACTGCAATTAACAAATGTGAGTCTTCCCAGCCGAGCAAGAGGCACTGAGTCACCCTAGATCAGCATTTCACAAACTCAAGACACTTCAAAGTGGATGGACTTCAACTCCCAGAATTCCCCAGCCAGCCCGGCCTAGAATTCTGGGAGTTGAAACCCGCCCACTTTCTGGGCATTCTGGGAGTTGAAGTCCACCCGCCGTCCCTTGCGTGCCACCCTCTCTCCAGGCCTTTTCAACTTACGAAACAGTTGCGGGGCAGTTTTAAGGGGATGCCATCCGACTCCGTGGCCCCGTTGGGACCTGCTCCTTCTTTCCTCCTCTTCCTGGAGTTCAATCTGGCTGAGATCTGGGGATCCATCCCGTAAATCGCCTCTGACAGCTCGGCTGGAAATGCCTGGAAGATCCAAGCAGGCGGTATTAAGGACCTCTCGAAGCTCCGAGAGAGGCGGAAGGAAAAGGGGCAGTGCCCAGCTGTCCGACTCAACGCCAACGGAGCAGAAGCTGGCAACGGGCCTCTTGGCACATCGGTCGGGAGACGTGGGACAAGGAGGGAGGGAATTTGTGCGTCTGTGTCTGCTCGAGTGGCTGGGAAACCAGCTGTCTAGGCCAACCTTAAACACTCAAAAAGCCATTTGGACCCGTTTCCCGCAGAAAAGGAAACACCCGGGAGCCACAAAAACCCTTCCTGTGCCTGACTATTTCTTGAGTGGCCACAAAACTAGCAGATGTAGTTGAATTAAACGTTCTGTTTTCTTCTGAAACTTTTCTTTTCTTCGATTTATCCATGGTTGGCCTACTGGGGGTTGAAAAACTCAATAAATCGCTTGCCGATTGAGTAACAGGGAGCCGCAGCAGAGGGGTGAAAGAGCCACATGCGGCTCCAGAGCTGCAGGTTGCTGACCCCTGATCTAGGCTAATACTGGTCAATAAATATTGAAGTTTTTTCCCCCCCTCCTAACCTAGCAATCGTGCCGAAACTGCAGGCAGGACACCTCTTATTTTAGCACTGTAAAAGCCTGGGCAAAAGTTTACATAGGTAGTCCTCAAATTACAACCATTCGTTTAGTGACCGTCTGAAGATACGGCAGCGAAAATGGCAACAGATGACCATTTCCCCCCCACAAATGACCATTGCAACATCCATACAAGCTTCGTCAGTTGCTAAGCAACTGACTCGTATTTATGACGGTGGCAGCATCCCAGGATCCTCTTTTGCGACCACCTGTTAAACAAGGTCCATGGGAAACATCCGATTCACTTAAACAACTCTGTGATTCAAAAGCCTGAAAATCCGTTTTAGACAGGTAGCCCTTGACTTACAATAGTTCGTTTAGTGACCGTTTGAAGTTACAACGGCCCTGGGGGGGGGGAAGTGACGTGGGATCGTTTTTCACACTTAACGACCGTTGTGCCGTTCCTCAGGGTCGTGTGATCAAAAATTGGGCGCTTGGCAAATGACTCCTATTTATGACAGTTGTAGTGTCCCGGGGTCATGTGACCTTCTGACAAGCACAGCCAATGGGGAAGCCGGATTTGCTTAACGACCGTGTTGCTAGCTAAACAACGGCGGCGATTCGCTTAACAACCAGGGCAAGAAAGGTCGTAAAACAGGACAAAACTCACTTCACAAATGTCTCGCCTAGCAAACGGAAATTCTGGCCTCAATTCTGGTCGTACGTTGAGGACTACTTATATAAACGGACAGCACTTGATGGGAAACTTCTGAATTTGATTTGTCGGTTGGGAGGGAAAGAAATAGATGTTCTACATAACGCCTGTCAGGAAATCGTTCCCAGACCAGGATAGGCAGGTCCCAGATATGGATATCCTGTAGATAGGAGCTCACTCTCTACGGTGCAATTTTAACAATTCTACGTCATTATTTAAAACAAATAAAACTTATCCTAATTTTTGCCCTTCGCCATTTTGTTCTGTCCCTCCTTTTGCATACTTTCTGTAATGATCGTATCCCACCATTTCTTTGATTTTAGTGTAACTTTTGTGGTCCCGAAGGTGTTTTTTTAAGGACTTTCTTATTTTTTTTTTTCTTTGAAGACGTTTCGCTTCTCCTCCAAGGAGCTTCTTCAGCTCTGACTGGATGGTGGGGAAATGGAAGGATTTATATTCCTTGCAGACACAATTGGTCATTTGCATCCTTTTAGAGCAGTGTTTCTCAACCTTGGTAGCTTGAAGATGGGTGGACTTCAACTCCCAGAATCCCCCAGCCAGCAGCGCTGGCTGGGGGATTCTGGGAGTTGAAGTCCACCCATCTTCAAGCTACCAAGGTTGAGAAACACTGTTTTAGAGGGTCTTTGAGACCACTTGGAGGTTAATGTGTATCTTCAGGGTCACCGTAGTGCAAATGGGGGTGATATCATCTATCTGATATCATCTATCTCCTGATATCTCCTGTCCACAACATCGGCTCCACACCCATTTGCATCACCGAGGACACAAATAAATCTCCAAGTGGCCTCAACGACCCTCTAAAAAGGATGCAAATGACCAGCTGTCTGCAAGGAGTATCAATCCTTCCATTCCCCCGCCATCCAATCAGAGCTGAAGAAGCTTCTTGGACGAGAAGCGAAACGTCTTCAAAGAAAAAAAGCACCTTTGGAAGAAGTAATAAATAAAAAAAAATTAGATTTGTGCAGAAATGAATAGATTAACCTTGATGATTAAGGATAAGGAAGAATCAGAATATTTTTAAGACATTGGAATCATTTTTATAGTGGGTTGGAAAAGAGATATAAACGACCGATATTATAACTGTGTATAAATGATGATTACAACATTGGTTTAGCAATGAAATGTTAAGAATGGTTCGGAAGATGATGGAGATAGAAGAAATTTATGGAAGATGGAGAAGAAGCCCAGAAGATAATAACGAGATGTCACAGGGAAGGGAGGATTGATGTATTAAATGTTTGTTTCAAAAAAAAAAAAAATTAAAAATTCCATAGACATGTCACTCTTGTCCTGCAGTGGGATGGCCATGGCGAATTGTCCTAGATCCAGTAAGAGAGGCTCTGAGGATTTCCGTTCCAGCCCAGAAAATGAGGTTGGAACTTGGGAGTTTTCCGATGAATCGCACACTCTGTTCATGGGCTATGAGCGGGTGCCAACCTTGTAAAAAAAAAATTTTTTTTAATGATACACGCCCTTCCTAACACACACACACGCACCTAGTCCTTGGATTATATGATTTGTCGATGGTTGAATTTCCTGCGTGGAAGGAAAGCATCGTGAGAATGTTCAAATGCGAAAAGAAACTTCTTTCTTCATGGTGGCATAACTCTAGAAACAAACCTTGGCAGCTTCAAGACGTGTGAACTTCAACTCCCAGAATTCCTCACTGCTGGCTGGGGAATTCTGGGAGTTGAAGTCTGCAGGTCTTGAAGTCGCCGAGGTTGGAGATGCCACCTCTAGGAAAAGGCCACAGAAAGAAGAAGGGATGGACGGATCGTCTAGGGCACCAGAAGGCCAGGAGGAGAAGTAATGGGTGGAAACTAATCAAGGAGAGATTCCACCTGGAACTAAGGAGAAATTTCCCACCCGTGGAACTGCTTGCCACCAGAAGTAGTGGGTGTTCCATCGCTGGAGGTTTTCAAAAATAGACTGGACAACTGTTTGACTGGGGTGGTATATGGTTGTTGCCTTGAGCAGGGTTAGACTAGACAACCTCTCAGGCAGCGGTGGGATTCAAATAATTTAACAACCGGTTCTCTAACCTAATGACCAGCTGGGTGGGTGTGGCTCAGTGGTCATGTGACCGTGTGGGCGTGGCCAATTCAACATCACTCACGTCTATGGGCGAAGCGCCTTAGCTGTTACAATGTAATAAGGGTTAAGCAGAGAGGCAGTTTCTGTAAGCAGGGCAATAAAGATTAGGCTAGAGACACCACCAGAATGTTTCCTTCCTGCCTTCCTTACAGGATTAGCCCTGTAAAGTGGAAAAAAAACAAAATATGATTTCTTCTAACAACCGGTTCTCCCGAATAGGTGCGAACTGGCTGAATCCCACCACTGCTCTCAGGTCCCTTTAAGTCCTAGGATTCTATGAATCCTATACAGAGAGTCCTCGATTTACAACACTTCATTCAGTGACCGTTCAAAGTTACAAGGGTCCTGAAAAAAGCGACTTATGACTGTTTTTCCACACTTATGACCTTTGCGGTTATTCTCATGGTCACGTGATCAAAATTCAGATGCTCGGCAACTGACTCATGTCTACGACAGTCATGGGATCCGCTTTTCTGACAAGCAATGGGGAAGCCAGATTCGTTTAACAAACGTGTTATGAACCTAACGAGGGCAATGATTCACTTAACAACTGCGGCAAGGAAGGTCGTAAGGTGAGGCGAAACTCACTTAACAAGTGCCGCACTTTGCAACATAAATTTTGGGCTCAATTGTGGTCATAAGTCGAGGACTGCCTGCATAGAATATAGGTAGTCCTTGACGTACGACCACAATTGAGTCCCAAATTTTTGTTGCTAAGCGCGACAGTTGTTAAAGTGAGTTTTGCCCCATTTTAGGACGTTTCTTGGAGCAGTTGTTAAGTGAATCACTGCAGCTGTTCACGGGTGTTAAGTAAATCTGGCTTCCCCGTTGGTTTTGCACGTCAGGAAGTCGCAAAATGGGATCACGTGACCACACACCCCCGGGACACTGCAGCCACCATAAATACAAGCCAGTCATTAAATTGCCATTGTAGCTTTGAACGGTCACTAAACAAATGGATGTAAGTCGAGGACCACCTGCAGTAGTCTGCTGATCTTTCCTCTCCACTAACTCATGGCACAAAGGGTAAAAAAAAAATTAATTTTCAATTTCCCCCCCACATTTTTTGGCACATGCTAGGATGGTGCCCAGAGGGATGTAGTGGCTCAGTGGCTAAGACGCTGAACTTGCCGATCAGAAAGGTCGGCAGTTCAGCAGTTCGAATCCCTAGTGCTGTGTAACGGGATGAGCTCCCATCACTTGTCCCAGCTTCTGCCAACCTAGCAGTTCGAAAGCACGTAAAAAAAAATGCAAGTAGAAAAATAGGGACCACCTTTGGTGGGAAGGGAACAGCGTTCCGTGCGCCTTTGGCGTTGAGTCATGCTGGCTACATGCTACATGACCACGGAGACGTCTCCGGACAGTGCTGGCTCTTCGGCTTTGAAACGGAGATGAGCACCGCCCCCTAGAGTCGGGAACGACTAGCACATATGTGCGAGGGGAACCTTTACCCTTTACCTTTTATGATGGTGCCCCATCCTCTTTCCAGGATGCAACGAATGCTCCTGAATTCTAGAATCAGAGCTGGGGAGACACCCATTCCTCAGACTAACCCCCTGCTTCCAAGTCACCCCCTCTTTTTGGGGGGGGAGGGGTTTAGGATCTGCGTCCAATCAGAGCTCAGGTGTGTTAACCTATTTATTTCACAAGCTCTGCCATCTCACACAATTCTCATTAAGCCCGATCATACGTTATTTATTTCTCACCTGCCCACAAACTCACACACACACACACACACACACACACACACACACACCCTGAAATGAGCACTGCCACACTTGAGAGCTTGGGAAGGAGAGCTTGTGCAAGTTGCTACTTACGAACTACCTACTCTGCCAACCGTCAGATTTCACAACGCCCATGGCTGCACTAACACAATGATGCCCAGGCTTGGCATGTCAGAAGCACGCAATTGTTTAAAAGAGCGTTTTGGAATGTTGTGCCAGCAGCTGGGAAAACAAACCCTGATAGGACCAGGAATGACAGATAAGGAACTGACGAACTTGTACATTTCATGAACATTAATCATCATTAGCAAAATATTATGAACAAATGTGACAAGGATCCAGGGGTGTCTTACAGCTGCGCCTTCGGCTTTTAGGGAAGTCACAGAACCGGTGTGGCTTTTGCACAATGGGGTCCAGATTATAGGCAGTCCTTGACTTATGACCACAGTTGAGCCCGAAATTTCCGTTGCTAAGCAAAGCACTCGTTAAGGGAGTCTTGCCCCATTTTACAACTTTTCTTCCCGTAACTGTTAAGTGAACATCTGCAGGTGTGTTAAGTGAGTACAGGCAGTCCTCAACTTACAATGGTTCATTTAGTGACCGTTCGAAGTTACAACGGCATTGAAAAAAGTGACTTATAGCAATAACACTTAGAAATTATATACTGCTCCACAGTGCTTTTACAGCCCTCTCTAAGTGATTTACAGAGTCAGCATATATTGCTCCCAACAATCTGGGTTCTCATTTTAATGACCTCGGTAGGATGGAAGGTTGAGTGAACCCTGAGCCGGTCAGGATCGAACTCCTGGCAGTGGGCAGAGTTAGCCCACAATACTAGGAAGGAAGGAAGGAAGGAAGGAAGGAAGGAAGGAAGGAAGGAGGGAGGGAGGGAGGGAGGGAGGGAGGGAAGGAAGGAAGGAAGGAAGGAAGGAAGGAAGGAAGGAAGGAAGGAAGGAAGGGCTATAGCACTTAGATTTATATACCGCTTCACAGTGTTTTACAGCCCTCTCCAAGAGGTTTACAGCATCTGGCCCCCCAACAATCTGGGTCCTCATTTTACCGACCTCGGAAGGATGGAAGACTGAATCAACCTTGAGCCTGGTGAGATTCGAACTGCCAAATTGCAGTCAGCCGGCAGTCAGCAGAAGTAGCCTGAGGTACTGCATTCTAACCACCACTGTACGTTTTTCAAGACCGTTGCAGTAGTTCCATGACCACCTGATTAAAATCCAGCTGCTTGGCAACTGACTGGTATTTATGACAGTTGCAGTATCCCAAGGACATCACGTGATTCCCCTTTTGCGAGTTTCTGACAAGCGAAGTCAATGGGGAAGCCAGAGAAAAGAAGGACTAGAGGTGACATGATAACAGTACTCCAGTATTCGAGGAGTTGCACCAAAGAAGAGGGGGTCAACCTATTTTCCAAAGCACCTGAAGGCAGGACAAGAAGCAACGGTTGGAAACTAATCAAGGAGAGAAGCAACCTGGAATTAAGGAGAAACTTCCTGACAGTGAGGACAATTAACCAGTGGAACAGCTTCCCACCAGGCTGTTGATGATCGTGGGGCTCAGCTGGGCAGGCATGGGGTGGGCAGGGATTTTTGCTACCGGTTCTCTGAACCACCTGCCACCATCGCTATCAGATTGGGTGATCCGGTCTGAACCGGGAGCATTTCACCCCTGCTCCAAGGTCCCTTCCATCTCTATTCTGATTAGATTCACTTAACAGCCTTGGTGGCACAGCAGACTAAAGTGCTGTTAAGTAGCACCAGCTGCCTACAATTACTGCAAGTTCAAATCTCAACAGGCTCAAGGTTGACTCAGCCTTCCATCCTTTCGAGGTAGGTAAAATGAGGGCCCGGATTGTGGGGGCAATAAGCTGACTTTGTATAAAAAAAAGAACAGCGTTTGGGGGGGCCGAAAGCCCTACTAAGCAGGTATTTACAAAAGTATGAAGGCTATTGCTTAATGCATTGTAAGCCGCCCTGAATCTCCGGAGAAGGGCGGCATATAAATTGAACCAATAAATAAATAAATAAATAAACCTCTTCAAAAGAAAAAACAAGAAAGTCCAGTTGCCTCCTGAAAAAGCACCTTTGGGACAACGATGACCTGGATGACTGAAAACAGACTATTGTTTTAACAACCTGTGTTATTAACTTAACAGCTGCAGTGATTCCCTTAACAACTCTGGCAAGAATGGTCATAAAATGGGGCAAACTCACTGAACAAACGTCTCAGTTAGCAGCAGAAACGTTAGGCTCCATTGCAGTCGTAAATCAAGGACTTCCCTATAATCCTACATACAGCACAAGGAAGTGAGAAAGGCACTGAAAACACAATGTATGACTCTGGGCAGAATACACAATTAAAAAGAAAACGAAACAACCCACATCATATAAAAGCAAAAGAGCAAAGCATAGGCACACCCTTGGTTTATGCAACCTGGACCAATTGACCCCGAGGCCAACCACATCATTCCTGTCATTTGCACAACGCCCTTGGGCAACGTGTGGCACGCATCCCTGTTGCAAATGGTTGTGTAGCACAGCATGGCCGCCTCTGCAGCCCACCTGTTCACACACCAGGCGACCTCCGTTTATTTAACGAATCTGGGCTGTGGTGTTCCCTGTCAAAGAAACTGGTTCGCGCACAGGTAGTCCTCAACTTACGACAGTCCATTTAGTGACCGTTCAAAGTTACAACGGCACTGAAAAAAGCGAATTAGGACAGGTTTTCACACTTAACGACCGCTTGCAACATCCCCGTTTGCTGGTCAGAAGGTCGCAAAGGGGAATCACACGACCTTGGTGACACAGCGACGGTCATAAATATGAACCAGATGCCAAGTGTCTGAATTTTGATTACACGATCATGGGGAGGCCACAACGGTTGTAAGTGTGGAAAAACTGTTGTAAGTCACTTTGTCCAGTGCCATTGTAACGTTAAACAGTCACTAAACGAACTTCTGTAACTTGAGGACTACCTGTATGCCATATGCTAAATGAATAAAAACAGGTAGTCCTCGACTTACAACAACTTAGTGACCATTCAAAGTTGACGCTGGCAAAAGCGAGCAACGAGCCATTTTCACACTTACAACCATGGCAACTTCAATATTCAGCTGCTTGACAACTGCCTCCTATTTATGACCGTCGTCGTATCCCGGGGTCTCACGTGATCCCCTTAGGCGACCTTCTGACCAGCAAAGTCCATGGGGTGTGTGTGTGTGAGTGAAGCTGGATTCACTTAACGACGTGCGACTGACTTCACAGCTGCAGTGATCCCGCTTCACGACGATGGTGAGGAAGGTGGCAAAAACGGAGCGAAAAGCCTCACTGAACAAGTCTTCCTCTTAGCCACGTCCATTTCTTTTTTTTGGGGGGGGTGGCCCCTCAATGTTGGTTGTAAGTCGAGGACTACCTGGTTGTAAGTCGAGGACTACCATCTCAGCTGCAGGATGGTGGGGGGAAAAACACAGAATTAAAAACAGCGGCCAAAATTATAAATATGGGTTATATATCAAAGAGCAGCAGCCCAGAATAACCCCCCTCCCCATATTACACCCCCCCCAAAGGCATTGAAACCTCCTTGAACCCATAAGGCTGCACTTGTCCTCACCCACCCCTCCCACTTTGGACCCCTCCCCAGCTCTGATACAACATCCCTGGGGGCCATTTAACCCCCCCTCCCCCCTCCCTGGCCCCCCATGACCCCTCCGCCCCCCTCCCCGGTTCCTGCTGCCGCCCCCGCCCCCAAAACACAGCAGGCCCCACACAATCATCTCTGCTTTCTCCCCCCCCAAAAAGGGGGCTCCTCCTGGCCCCCTCCTCCTCCCCCCCCCGGGGCGGCATCCCCCTTCCCCACCTGTCCTCGCGCGGCTTCTCTCCTCGGCTGCTCACACCCGAATCTTGCCAACGGGGCTGGGCTGAGCCGGAAGTGCTTCCGGACGGACCCGACCGGAAGGGACCGCCGTTGGTGCAGATTCCGGGCGGAAATGGCGTCCTCCGAGCCGGAAGTTCCGCTGGGAATTTTACTCGCTTTGCTTAGTTAGAACAGGGGTGCCCAACCTTGGCTCCTTTTAAGACTTGTGGACTTCAACTCCCAGAATTCCTCAGCCAGCCAAGCTGGCTGAGGAATTCTGGGAGTTGAAGTCCACAAGTCTTAAAAGGAGCCAAGGTTGGACACCTCTGTGTTAGAGCAGGGGTGGGCAACTGTGGCCCTTTTACAACCTGTGGACTTCAAGTCCCAGAATTCCTGAGCCAGCTTTGCTGGCTGAGGAATTCTGGGAGTTGAAGTCCACAAGTCTTAAAAGGAGCCAAGGTTGGACACCTCTGTGTTAGAGCAGGGGTGGGCAACTGTGGCCCTTTTACAACCTGTGGACTTCAAGTCCCAGAATTCCTGAGCCAGCTTTGCTGGCTGAGGAATTCTGGGAGTTGAAGTCCACAAGTCTTAAAAGGAGCCAAGGTTGGACACCCCTGTGTTAGAGCAGGGGTGGGCAACTGTGGCCCTTTTACAACCTGTGGACTTCAAGTCCCAGAATTCCTGAGCCAGCTTTGCTGGCTGAGGAATTCTGGGAGTTGAAGTCCACAAGTCTTAAAAGGAGCCAAGGTTGGACACCTCTGTGTTAGAGCAGGGGTGGGCAACTGTGGCCCTTTTACAACTTGTAGACTTCAAGTCCCAGAATTCCTGAGCCAGCTTGGCTCTCTTAATGTGTATGAGGCAGGATCAGCTATATGAACACTGAAGGACCCTCCTTATTCACATTATTGTAAGAAAGAAATGTGCTGGTTTGGAAGAACAATACTTGTTTGGAAGATTACATTAAAGTCAGATAAATTACATCCTGGATAATATATCTTCTGATGGGGCCTAGTTGTCAAGGATGTAAGGACATCCATATGGAACCAAGGAAGACATAAATCTACGCATCAGCGGATACAGAACTAAAGAGGATGTTTAGCTAAAATTATCTCATGTACTATAAATTAGGGCAGGAATTTAGTAATTAGGAAATGTCAATTATCATGTAACGGATATATGTTAACCATATATGGAAAACTGCCGTGCTAGCAAAATCCTTTGTCTTGGAAAAGTATAAAACAGGGGTATTAGATCTCTTTCCTTTGTTCAGATAGCAAGAACCAATCTGCCTCTGAACCTTGCACAATAAAAACTGTCTCTGGCTGACCCAGAAATGTTGTTTGGTCCTATCATTCCATAACAGTCTCAGGAATTCTGGGAGTTGAAGTCCACAGGTTGTAAAAGGACCACAGTTGCCCACCCCTGTGTTAGAGGATTGCATACATATTCTGGGTATTCCAGTTCCAACCCCCATCATCCCCAGCTATCCGCGGGGCTTTTGTAAACCCACTTCCCACTCATGGAGGGGCCTTCCCCAATCTGGTTTTCCTCCATTGTCTATTGCAATGGCATCCGGAGGGCACCAGGTTGGGGTTAGGCGCAAACTCAGTTTGCAACCAACTGTGGTTAAGGAAATCCTGGTTCTGGGTGACGTCTGAACGCTGCCCTTTCTGCATTTTATTTGCTATAATAAGAATTATAGCCAGTCTCCCTGGCACGCATGGTTGTGTAGGAAGTTAGCACCCACCCCTTTCCTAGAAGAATGAAGTATTTTAGGAAATATTTAAAAAGGCAGAATATTATGTTTCCCTGGATGAGAAATGGAGAAGCATGTTTTAAAGACGAAGCAGCTCCCACCTTCTTGCCCCCACCCCTTTGTCAATGGGCCAGAGGCAGAAACTCAATCTTTGTCAAAGGATCATCATCTGCAACACAATAGGACCCATCTAGCAACAGAAACTCACCACATGACACCTGGGAAAATTACATCAGCCAGCAAGGTTAGCTAAGACCACCACCCCCTGCAAGTCTGACAACCAATCAGGATACTCTTTCTGGACCCCAGAAAGTTCAAAGCCAGAGAGGGCATAAAACCTGGGGACTCACTGCGTCTCGTCCCTTTTCTGTTCAGGAACTCAAACCATGTGATCCTGTCCACCATTAAACCATCTTTCCAAGCAGTCTCCATGTTTCCAGTGTCTTTTTCCCCACTTGGAACTGAACCCAGAAGGATAGTTCTAACAATTGAGCAGGGGGTTTGACTCTAGAAGGCCTCCAAGGCCCCTTCCAACTGTTACTCTGGTTGTAGATTAATAGTACAATCATTTAGAATAAGCATTTTTCTAGAGTGCCATGACATGGCTTTGTTGATTTCCTGATGTTGCTCTTCTAATTCCCTAACGGAAAAAGCTCATTTTAAAATTAAATCATTTTCTACTTCTTTTGAGTTTTGTACACTGAGAGCATATGCACCAAAGACAAATTCATTGTGTGTCCAATCACACTTGGCCAATAAAAAATTCTATTCTATTCTATTTCTATTCTATATAAGATGAATAAGAACCTCTGAAGTTCAGGACAGAAATTTTAAATTAAAGCCTTCCAAGCAGCCCGTGATCAACATAAGTCCCTTTGAAACAATTGGGGTTTTAAAATCCCCCCCAATAAACTACTTTTATTTATTTTAAATATTTTTATGCTGAGTTTTACCATTACCACAATAACATTTCAAGCAATAATGCATACATTTATCAATTATACTTCTTTAAAAAACCGCATGAAGATTGTTTAGTATCACTTTGGCATCTGGATTTAAAGTATGGATTTCTTTAATATTTTCACAGCTGTTGACAAAGAATAATACTAACCTGTCCTTCAATATTACTTTTGGAACAAGTGGAATGTTAGCACTCACTGTAATCAAAACCAAGTAATTAAATAAATGGAGAGAAAACGTACAAGTCATTTATTAAAAAAATTATCCAGATATTGACAGTGCCTTTTTGTGCACCTATATCAAGAAGCAAATGTACTGAAAAGTATTGGCAATCAAAGCATCCTTTTTCGTGAGGATGAGTTTGCAAGATTAAAGTTTTTCCACAGCCAGCAATTCCCTTTTTTTAAAAAATGAATACTGAGTTAATCCCAAAGCTATTCCATAACTGCATCTGCAGAAACATAATATATATTTAGCTAATGATAAGATTAAAGAGGTGCGAATGCAATTAAATTTAGAGGCACTCAGTAAAAATATCAGGCAGCCAGATATGCTACATAACATGGGAGGATCTAACAGTAAATGCAGTAAAAAAATAGCCATCACACCCCAGAGGTAGTCCAGTGATCTAGACAAAGAGCTTTTTCGGATCCTGAAATCAAATCCTTTTTAAATGGATAGGCTGCCAGAAACCAAATCTCAGATCATTTGCATACAGAAAATATGCTTTTAAGTGTTGTATTGATGCATCTTTTCTAAATGCATCAAACCAAATTTCTGCAGTAAATATATTAACTACATTAAAGAGATACAAATGCAATTAAAGTGGGCTTTGGAACAGAATCTATGTTCAAGTTGCGGTATTTGCCTGCAATGCATGGGTGGATGTGGGGGAAGGGATACAGAAGGAACCTTTTAATGAATTGCATCCTTCTTTAAAATATATATATATATTACTGTATACTTGTGCAAAACTCAAGCATGTGGTTTGGTGTACAACTTAGACCACAATTGAGCCCCAGATTTCCTTTGCCAAGCAAGACAATTAAGTGGGTTGTACTCCATTTTATGACCTTTTTGCCATAGTTGTTAAATGAATCACCAGTCATTAGTAAAGTGGTTGTTAAGTGAATCTGGCTTTCCCATTGACTTTTCTTGTTGGAAGGTCGCAAAAAAATGACCCAGGGACACTACCACTGTTTAAAAGACATGCCAGTTGCCAAGCATCTAAATTTTCAACCGTGACCATTCTGCAATGGTCATAAGTGTGAAAAACGGTCATCAGCGGCGTTGTCACTTTGAACGGGTTGTAAGTCGAGGATGACCTGTAGTTATACCATGGGAACAGAAAGGAGCAATTTTCGGAGCTCAGTCCCAAAGATGCTTTTTCACGAGGCAACTGAACTTTCTGGTTTTTCTTTGAAGGCGTTTCGCTTCTCATCCAAGAAGCTTCTTCAGCTCTGACTGGAGGGTGGGGAATGGAAGGATTTATACTCCTTGCAGACGAGATTCAGCAGTCCACCTGCGTTTAAAAGACAAAGGCCGCTCTTTCGAAGACAGCAAAGTCCACATTCTGGACAGAGAGGACTCCTGGTTTGAAAGAGGGGTCCAAGAGACCATCTGTGTCAAAATTGAACAGCTCTCTCTCAACAGAAGGGGACGGATAGGACACCACCCATCTCCACTCCACCACACAGTCCTTTCAGCAGTCCCAAGAAGGCTCCACATGTCCATTTGCACCACTCAGGTGATCCTGAGTACACAGGTAGACCTCCAGGTGGCTTCAATGACTCTCTCAAAGGATGCAAATGACCAGCAGTCTGCAAGGAGTATCAATCCTTCCATTCCCCACCATCTGGCCAGAACGGAAGAAGCTTCTTGGATGAGAAGCGAAACGACTTCAAAAGAAAAACCCAGAAAGTCCAGTTTCAAAAAGTCCAAAAAAAACACCTTTGGGACAACCGTGATCTGAATGATGGAGAATCTCCATAAGCTTTCAGCGCTCAGCTTTTGAGCCTGCATTAAAGGCTAAATTTCTGGGTTCAACACGAAAAACCCCAAAATAAAAGCACACGACATCCTGCAGATGAGATTTGAGCCAAGGCCGTAGGCTAAAAAAAAATTGAAGAGAGAGCAACAGCTCAAACTTACCCAGTCCACCTTCCGGCTTTCTGAGTCCTCTTCCTCCAAATCTGGATCTTTGGGGTCCCCCCCTGAGCTGGCGGAAGGGGAAGGGGCCCTGGGGTCCCGCCATTGGGACTCTAAGCCCCCTGATGCCGAGCTGGGGGGGCTAAGAGGCCGCAGGGAGCAGCGAGGACACAAGTCCCCCTCCGCAGCCCCGGGAAAGGCAGCCTCGCAAAGAGCGCACCGCTTGGATTTCTGCCTGTGTTTGAGGGGTCTGTCCGACATGGTTGGCATGGGATAAAGTGGGGTTCAGAGAGAGCAGAGGGAGCAAAAGAAAGAGGTGTGTCCCCCCAATGTGTGGGACCTCCCTGCAGGCCTGGAGCTACTGGTCTATTCAGCAGGAGCTCTCTTTTAGGGACCGGGCGGGCACCCCAAGAAGTCCAGCAGGGACTGACATGGAGGGTCTATCAATGCTCCAAGATTGAAGTTTCGCTGGATCCTGAAACAGAAATTCAGGATTTATGTTGCAACTTGGAAGCTCCTCGTTGACCCCCTCTGGTGGAAGGGAGGCCTGTAGTAGGGAAGAATAGGAATAGAAATAGAAATACTCAAGGACCTTGGAGTACTCATTTCTAAAGATCTAAGTGCTCGAGCCCACTGTAACAACATCGCCAAAAAGGCATTAAGAGTTGTGAACCTAATCTTGCGTAGCTTCTTCTCTGGTAATGTTGTAGTGCTAACTAGAGCATACAAAACCTTTGCTAGACCAATTCTTGAATACAGCTCATCTGTCTGGAACCCTGCACTGCATATCGGACATAAATACAATCGAGAGAGTCCAGAGATATTTTACGAGAAGAGTTCTCCATTCCTCTCCTTCTGCAATAAAATCCCCGATGCCACCAGACTCCAAATTTTGGGCTTAAGACAACCTAGAACTACGCCGACTTCAGTCTGACCTAAACATAGTACATAAAATTATCTGTCACAATGTCCTTCCTGTCAATGACTACTTCAGCTTCAACCACAATACATAAGCAAATAATAGATACAAACTCAAGGTAAACCGCTCCAAACTCGACTGCAGAAAATATGACTTCAGCAACAGAGTGGACAATGCCTGGAATGCACTACCTGACTCTGTAGTTTCTTCCACAAACCCCCAAAACTTTAACATTAAACTGTCTACCGTTGACCTCACCCCATTCCTAAGAGGCGTGCATAAGGGCACCAGCGTGCCTACCATCCCTGTCCTAATATTCCTTTTTAGTTATTCTTTTCATGTATTCAAATTATGTTTATATGTTTACCTGTTATCTTATATATGCTTGACAAAATAAATAAATAAATAAAATAGAATTAGAATAGAGCATACAGCATACAAAATAATAGAATACAAAACAATACAAAATAATAGAACAGAATAGAATAAACTTTACTGTCACTTTGAATGTACGCTAATCGACATACATTAAAATGAAATTTCGTTGCATGCAGCTCTCAAAGGACCTCCACCTCTAACTACAAAAACATAACTAAATAAATAAATACAAAATTATGCATATACCTACATATATTATATGACACAGAGAAACAACACCGTCCAGTTCGGATGTATACATGTATATGGCAAGAACAAAGAGTCTTGTGAGTTTACCAGATGGGTAAAAAAGGATAACGAACAAAGCTGTTCCAGGATCTGGTAGTTCTGCTAGAAATACTTTGAGACCTCCTCCCAGAGGGAGCAACAGAAACAGACTGTGAGGTGTGTGTGTGTGTGTATGTGGGTCTTTAACAACTCTTTGAGCTCTAAGCACATAGCGCTTATAAGCAATATCCTGAATATGGGGAAACGAGCTTCCTATAATCTTCTCCACTGTCCTCACCACTCTCTGTAGGGACTTTCTATCTCAGGGCGCTGCTGCCACCAAACCAAACAGGGATGCAGTTTGTAATGGAGTATGTAAATATGCATGTATGTGTGTGTGTGTGTGTGTGTATTTATTTATTTATTTACAAATAGTCCTTGACTTACAACAGCTCATTTAGTAACCGTTTGAAGTTATGAAAGGGGAGCAAAAAGAGAGTGACTGGTGACTTTTTTTTTTAGATTGTTCTTTTTATTAGTTTACAGTATAAAATACGAAAATACAAAAGCAAGTAGTAGGATACAGAAGGGAGAGGAAGGGGAAGAGAGAAGTGTGGAAGAGAGGGGGGAGGGAAGGCATTGGTTACCAACTCCTTCTTTCACAGTAAAGGCATTAAAGTTGAACCTCAACTTTTTACTTTTCCATAATAGTATAAACCAGCCATTTCTATAAAAACCAATCCATCTAATCGGCAAAACCCAAAATCAAAGTTTCATTTCCCCACCCCACCTCAAGTGCAAAGTCCAGAAGTGGTTTCCAAGTAGAAGCAAAAACACGTATATTGTTTTCTTCGATCAAAACAGTCAATTTAACCATTTCTCCCAACTCTATCAACTTTTGCCGGCATTCATCATGGTGGGAATCGAAATACCCTTCCGTTTTTGTGCATAAAGCAGTTTCGCTGCCGTCGACATATATAAGATCACAGTTCCAAATTTTTTTCCGCCCAAGTCTTTTTCCATTAAGCCCAAATGTAAAGGGTTTGGTTTTATCTTTATATTCATTTTAAGAATTTTCTGTATTAGAATATGGATTTATGACCTTTTGTTTCACACTCACGACCGTGGCAACATCCCCATGCACGTGATTAAAATTCGGACGCTTGGCAATTGACTCATATTTAATAACTCTCTTGTTTAGCAAGGGAAATTCTGGACCCGATTGTGGTCGTAAGTCGAGGAGTATCTGTAATGTAGATATTTACGTACATAGCAACCACAGGCTGTACAGAGGCTGGCTTAGTAGGGCAGCTAAACCTTTTCCTGGTGCTTATTTTCCAAAGCCCCTGAAGGCAGGACAAGAAGCAACGGATGGAAACTATAATCGAGGACAGAAGCAACCTGGAACTAAGGAGAAATTTACTGACAATTAGAACAATTAATCAGTGGAACGACTTGCCACAAGAAGTTGTGGGTGCTCCAACACTGGAGATTTTTAAGAAGAGACTGGGGACAGCCCATACCCAGATAAGAAACAATGAATGGAAACTGATCAAGGAGAGATTCAGCCTGGAAATAAGGAGAAACATCCTAACCGTGAGAACAACTAACCAGTGGAACAGCTTGCCACCAGAAGTTATGGGTGTTCCAGCACTGGAGGCTTTTAAGGATAGAATAGAATAGAATAGAATAGAATAGAATAGAATAGAATAGAATAGAATAGAATAGAATAGAATAGAGTTGGAAGGGACCTTGGAGGTCTTCTAGTCCAACCCCCTGCCCAGGCAGGAAACCCTACACTACTTCAGACAAATGGTTATCCAACATCTTAAAAATTTCCAGTGTTGGAGCACTCACAATTTCTGCAGGCAAGTTGTTCCACTTATTAATTGTCCTTAATTGTTCTCTTTGACTTAAGCCAAAGCATTGGAATGGCTCGTTTGGCCCTCAAAATAATTAAGCACAAGGACTTATCTTTGAACATTAGTAAGATCTCCACAGTGGGAAGATCACCCTCATAAGGTCAGCGTGTGTGACTTCCTGCTCAAGTTTTAATTACATGAAGATAAGCAATTATCAGAGGACAGAAGTAAGGTAACTTGATTATGATAATTTACAATGGAAACTATGAACGTGGACTGGAAAAATGTCTAAGTTGGGTTGCAGTATTTCCTTGTCAGATTAATGTAAATATTTTTTTAAATGCTGACTACTAAAAAAACACTCCACCCATCCACCCCCACGGATTTTTAAAATGTTTTCGATGGTTTGGAATCTGATAGCTAAGATAACAAGCCCCTGTTGTCTTTTTCTCGCCCACAGTGAAGAGTTTTCTTCCATGATGAAGTCGGCTACAAACGCAGTCTCTGAGGAGAAAGAATATTTTCTACAATAGATTTAAAATTAAAAAAAAAAAAACTTGAGTAGAATTTATGTAACAGTGAACAGCCCTGATTCCAATTATAATTTAGATGCTTGGGGCAAAACAGTGTGTGTTTTCACATTGATGGGTTTGGGCTTGGGGGTCCTGTGTGAAAATATATATGCAACCTAATTTTTTTAAAAAAATATAAAACAGTTCTAGGTTGCATTAAGAGAGGGATAGAATCAAGATCACGTGAAGTGTTAATACCACTTTATAAGGCCTTGGTAAGGCCACACTTGGAATACGGCATCCAGTTTTGGTCGCCACGATGTAAAAAAGATGTCGAGACTCTGGAAAAAGTGCAAAGAGCAACAAAGAGGATTAGGGGACTGGAGGATAAAACATATGAAAAACGGTTGCAGGAACTTGGCATGGCTAGTTCAGGGGTCAGCAATCTGCGGCTCTGGAGCCGTATGTGGCTCTTTCATCCCTCTGTTGCGGCTCCCTGTTGCTGGTCGGCTCCACAATTGATAGGGCTTACGGTTAAGATAGGTAGAGGAAAAAGGATGCTGCGCTAGGAGGAGACTCTATGGTGGGAGAACCGGACTTCCGGTCAGCAGAGGAAAAAGGACTGCACTCTAGGAGACTATGACGGGGGAACTGGATTTCTGGTCGGCTCCAGAATTGAACAGAGGCTTTTAGTTAGGAACTTTGTGGCTCTTTGAGTGTTTAAGGTTGCCGATCCCTCTAGTTTAATGAAAAGAAGGACTAGGGGTGACATGATAGCAAGTGTTCCAGTATTTTAGGGGCTGCCACAAAGAAGAGGGGGTCAAATTATTCTCCAAAGCACCAGAAGGCAGGAGAAGCAGTAATGGATGGAAAGTAATCAAGGAGAGAAGCAACTTAGAACTAAGGAGAAACTTCCTGAAACTGAGAACAATTAATCAGTGGAATGACTTGCCTCCAGAAGTTGTGAACTCCAACACTGGAAGTTTTTAAGAAGAGACCGGATAACCTTTTGTCTGAAATGGTGCAGGGTTTCCTGCCTAAAAACATTCCTAAGTTTCGGTGCCGTTGTAACTTCGGTCATTAAATGAACTGTTGTTAGTCGAGGACTGCCTGTATATTTTGCATCAAGCATTCGTCTGATGAATTATGCTGCCAGCAAACTTAAGAGTGCAATTTGAACAGCAGTTTGTCCTTTCTGTGTTTCTTTCCACGCTGATAGAATAAAACACAGAACGAATATGGAAATATTTGTAAGAGAGAAAGAGAACAATTTTTAGCAGAGTCAGGAACGGGACTCCTGTAGTAACACACAAAGGATTAATAAGACAAGGTATTATAGTATTACCCAATGATATTTCAAAATATAAGACTAGATTGAGACAGGTGCAATGGATTTGCAAGGATAAGGATAACTTTTGTTAACAGCTGTATTTAAATAGCCACATTTGGTACCATGTACAGATGTCGCTAAGCACAGAGAGCAACACAACGGGGAAATTACGTATGCAACCCACTGGAAACCGAACAGTGGCTGTTCTCCATTTCCAGGGGAATTGTGCTGGAGTTCTCTTTATATACACAACAGCAATAGCAGGAGTTTGGGGCATCTTAAAAATGTCATGTGGAAGCTATATTTCATACAATGGACTATATACACACACACACATATATATATACATGAGTGGGCAGGCACACAGGGAGGAAAGGAAAAGCAGTCTGTAATCCTGCTGTTTCAGGATCTTCAAAACGAACGCCGTTCTTCTTGGAACTTGCAGCCGGCATTAGTAGAAAAAACAGCCAAAGGCCACAGCGACACAGAAGAGACTCTCCTGGGGAGATCAAGAGAAGGGTTGTGAGTGAAGCTGCAACTGGACAGAAACAGCACAAGAAGGGTCCCCCCCACTTTAATAAGCAGGTACCATCAGAAGAGAATAGTTGGAGCTCAGGGTTGAAAGTGGGGTCCTTGGTGCTCTCTTGAGCTTGGTTGTTTTCTTGCAGACGTTTCATGACCCAGCTAAGTAACCTCATCAGTGCTAGAAGGGAGGAGGGTTTGGGAGGAGGAGGAGGAGGAGGAGGAGGAGGAGAACTGTGGGGTCCTTGGTGCTCTCGGAGCTGGGTTGTTTTCTTGCATTTCATTACCCAACTAGGAAACACCAACAGTGCTAGAAGGGAGAGGGGTTTGTGGAGGAGAGGAACAGGAGGAGGAGCAGGACGAGGAGGAGAACTGTGGAGTCCTTGGTGCTCTCTGAGCTGGGTTGTTTTCTTGCAGACATTTAATTTACCCAACTAGGTAACATCATCAGTTCTAGAAGGGAGAGGAATTTGTGGGGTGGAGGAAGAGGAAGAGGAGGAGGAGGAGGAAGACGAGGAAACTATGGGGTCCTTGGTGATCTCGGAGGTGGCTTGCAGACATTTCATTACCCAACTAGGTAACATCATCAATGCTAGAAGGAAGGAGGGCTTAGGAGGAAGAGGAGGAAGATGACAACAGTGGCAACTATGGGGTCTTTGTGAGCTGGGTTGACATTTCATTAGTGCTAGAAGGGAGTGGGGTTTGCTCTCCGTTTATATACAAGTGTTGGTGGGAGTTTTCTTTTCTTTTGGGTAGTTCCTTGATTTGTCTGAGTTGGACAAGCCACTGGTATGTAAACAAAGAGCAAACCTCACTGCGAGGAAACCAGCTCAAAAACCGAGCTCAAAAACCTGGCTTCTTTTGAAGATCTGCTGACAGGCACAGCAAGAGAGACCCCCAATTGTTCCAAAGCAATTTATGCCAATGCAGAGATATACACGCAAGTCAGACTGACACACCTTCCACCCCCACCCCCACCCCGGTGTGTCGTTGGCAGCCCACATTTTCACAGCTGCTTGGTGGAGAGCATTGGTTAAGAAAAATCAAACTACACAACTTACGTTGATGAAAACATCCTGAGCGTAGTTATCGGTATCAGCATCCCAAAAACAACGGGCAGCCATGCTTAAAAAAAAAAAAAAAAGCAAAGAAAAAAAGTAGGAAATCAGCTAGTAAAAAGTCAAAGTACAGGTTGTCCTCAACTTACGATGTTCCTTTTAGTGACTGTCCAAAGTTACAACAGCACTGAAAAAATGTGACTGATGACCGCTTTTCACACTTACTGCCCTGAGTTTTCCTAATTTTAAGACCTTTCTTGCCACCGGCGTTAAGTGAATCCCACAGTTGTGAAGTGAGTAACACGGTCATTGAGTGAATCCGGCTTCCCCGTTGACTTTGCTTGTCAGAAGGTCGCAAAAGGGGACCATGTGACTCCCGGGGACGCTGCAACCGTCATAAGTACATGCCAGTTGCCAAGACTTCTAATTGTGATCACGTGACCCTGGGGATGCAGCAACGGTCACAAGTGTGAAAAGCGGTCGTAAATCACTTGTTGTCAGTGCCACTGTCACTTCGAATGGTCACTAAAGGAAAGGTTGTAAGTCAAGGACTGCCTCTGCAATGCAACCCATAGGACAGGGATGGCTAACCTTTTTGCTGTCACGTACCAAAAATGGGGGGAGTGCGGGGGGGGGTGTCTCCCGTGCCCGCCCACACCCATAATTCAATGCGCCCCACCCCCCGCACCTGGATACGCGATCCCCCACGCGACCCCTGCTTTTGGCATACAATGGCACTGTGGGCCCGGTAGGCCTGTTTTTCACCCTCCCCAGACTCGAGTTTTTTTTGGCACCTGGGGAGGACGAAAACAGCCTTCCCCACCACCAAGAGGCCCTCTAGAGGCTGGAAACAGCCCATTTCCCGACTTCTGGTGAGCCTGGAAGGCCCGAAAATCAGCTGGCCGGCGCGCGCATATGCGCTGGAGCTGAGCTAGGGCAATGCTCGCGTGCCCACAGATATGGTTCCATGTGCCACCTGTGGAATGCGTGCCATAGGTTCGCCATCACGGCCATAGGACAAAAGAATCCAAAATGGGGGGGGGATTGTTTTAACAGAAGAAAAACTCACTTCACTCCCTCGCCTCTCTGTTCTCCGATCACTACTTGCACCACTATTTTATATCGGTTAAATCCTTTCTCTGAAAAAGAGAAAAGGAAAGGAAACGTTCATTGGGATCCAAATCACGCAAGTCATCACTCTGAACACTGGGTCAGTTGGGAGAAAGCCCAGAGTCCTTGGGGGTGCAAAGGCAGGTGGATCTAAAGACCTTTCAGCCTGTCCCGGATCAGCTCAGATAAGACTTTGGTTCGGGTTCCGGTCTCCTCTGGGTTGTACTGTACGTTGGCCAACTCCTCCTTCAGGACTTCACGGATGCAATCTTTCACCATGGAAGAACGGAACCTGAGAGAAAAGAAGAGGGAAATAGCGTTCTTGACTCTGGTAGAGGTCAATTGATCAGAATAGAGCTGGAAGGGATCCTGGAGATCAGGTAGCCCTGTGGAGGGGTTACTACGTTCTAATCAAGAACGGACATTCACGGTGGAAAGGAAAATCCAGGTCCAGTCCCAAGCCGGGAATAAAATGGAGGCTGCTTAAGAAAGTTTATTAACTATGTCAACTGCATATAAGGAAAATCTGTATAAAATGTTTTATAGATGGCATTTTGCACCGGCAAGATTGGCAAAAATATATAAAGATAGATCTGCTAAATGTTGGAAGTGTAATCAATCATCCGGTTCATACTACCATATGTGGTGGACATGCCCAAAAGCAAAAAAAATACTGGACGAAAATACATACGTGGCTGGAAAAAATGACAAAGCAACATATAGACCTGAAACCAGAGATATTTTAGTTAGGCATTCTACCAGAAAAATATGATCAAAAGACTACATATCTGATTTGCATATATTAACCGCAACTAGAATTGTATTTGCGCAACAATGGAAAAATGATGAGATTCCATCTGAGGGAATGTAATTAAGAAAATATTAGAATGTGCAGAAATGGATAGACTAACGCTTACTTAAGGATAAAGAAGAAACTGAATATTTTTTTTGATATGGGACATATTTTATCAATGGCTAGATAACAGAAACAGAAGTTAGAAAGGAGGAGATATAAAAAGAGGAAATGTTAAAGTGGGGAGTTGTTAAAGAAGATGATGTTAAGTATTATTGTTATTATATTATTATGTTATTATATTATCTATATTATGGTGATGAATAAAACAAAGATGGGTATTATGACTGTTTAAACAAAGATGGGTATTATGACTGTACCCAGACCACACACTGTTGGATGAAAACTGAATGTTATATAAATAAAACATGAAAAAAAGGAAGTTTATTAATGAACAGAACCATAGCGTGCAGTTCTGGGACAGCTGTCAAAATGGAGTTGAGAGTGGGTGGGTTTTTTATATCTTCTTTGGGTTTTGTATTTGAGATTCCTGTTCCTGTGCAAGAACATGTCCTTTATTATTCTATTGGCTGTTGTCAGATTCCTATGGGGTCATGGCTAGCTCCGTAGGCAGAAGGGGAAATGCAAATCCTAGGTGTTTGTCTGAGCTAATCTTGTCAGCCTTTGGCTTGCCTAATTGTATTGCTTATCGGGAGTCTCTGTCTGACCCAGTCTTTCTGAATGGATTACCAAATCCACAGGAGGAGGTTTCAAAGTATTTCTAGCGGGACTTCCAGATTCTGGAAGAGCTTTGTTCCCTAGGCCATCCATCTGGTAAGCTTGCAAGATTTGTTTCTCTCGCCATGTGCATGTATACATCTGAACTAGATGGTGTTGTTTCTCGGTGTCATATATGTGGGTTCATGCATAGTTTTGCATTTATTTATCTTGTCATGTTTATGTTTATATTAGAGGTGGAGACCCTTTGAGAGCTGTATGCAAAGTAATTTAATTTTAATGTATGCCGATTAGTGTACATGTAAACAATAAATTTAGTCTAAGTCAAATCTGCATTTCTAAAAGCTGGCCTCCTCAGTTTCTGCTTGGGGCAGGGAGACTGGGGCTGGTTTCTGCCTCCCTTAAGATTTTTTTTTCCATTTCTCCTTTAGCGGAAATATTCTATCCTGCCTTTTTAATATTCCCCAAAATATTTCATTCTCTAGGAGGGTGGGTGGGTGCAGACTTTCTATATCAACTAAGAGATAAATAACAGAGTTGGAAGGGACCTTGGAGATCTTCTAGTCCACCCCACTCCTCAAGCAGGAGACCCTATAATATTCTAGAGAAATGACTGTCCAATGTCTTTAAAAACATCCAGTGATGGAGCACCCACAGTTTCTGACGGTGAGTTCCAGTCTGGCCATAGGCACGAAAGCTGGCTCAGTGACTTTGGGCCAATCCCTCTCTCTCTCTCTCTCATCCCAGCCCACCTCACAAGGTTGTTGTTGTTGTGGGGAAAATACAGGTAGTCCTCGACTTACAACAGTTTGCTTAGTGCCAATTCAAAGTTACAACAGCACTGAAAAAAAGGGACTTATGACCATTTTTCACACTTATGATCATTGCAGCATCCCCATGGTCATGTTTATTTATTTATTTATTGGTTCGATTTATATGCCGCCCTTCTCCGTAGACTCAGAGCGGCTTACAATGCGTTAAGCAATAGCCTTTATACTTTTGTATATACCTGTTTAGTAGGGCTTTCGGGCCCCCCTGAGCGGTGTTCTTTTTTATACAAAGTCAGCTTATTGCCCCCACAATCCAGGTCCTCATTTTACCTACCTCGGAAGGATGGAAGGCTGGGTCAACCAAATGTGACTCACATTTGGATATGATTGGCAACTGACTCACATTTATGACGGTCGCAGTATCCTGGGATCACATGATCGCCTTTTGCCATCTTTTGATAAGCAAAGTCAATGGGGGGGGAGCAGATTCACCGAACGACTGTGTGACTAATTTAACAACTGCAGTGATTCACTTAACAACGGTGGCCAGAAGATTTGTAAAATGGGACAAAACTCACTTAACAAATGTCTCACTTAGCAACACAAATTCTAGGGCTCAATTGTGTTCGTAAGTCGAGGACGACCTGTATTTATGACGGTTGCAGTGTCCTGGGATGAAGTAATCCCCTTTTGCGACCTTCCGGCAAGCAAAGCCAATGTGGGAAGCCAGAATCACTTAACCACCATGTGACTAACTTAAGAACTGCAATGATTCACTTAACAACGGTAGCAAGAAAGGTCGTAAAAACAGGGGAGGGAACTCATTAACAAATGTCTCACTTAGCAACACAAATTCTGGGCTCAATTGTGGTCACAAATTGAGGACAACCTGTAGAGGAAGGTATGCTGGATACGTTTGCAGCTTTGAGTTGTTTTGTTTAGAAATTTTATTTATTTTATATTTCTTTATTATTTATATTTTATTTATATGTTTTATTTATTTTATATTTCTTTATTATTTATGTCTTATGATTTATATTTTATTTATATATTTATTTATTTTATATTTCTTTATTATTTATGTTTTATATTTTATTTATATTTTATTTATTTCATATTTCTTTATTGTTTATGTTTTATGTTTTATTTATATATTTTATTTACTTCATATTTTATTATTTTATATTCTATTTTATTTTACATTATTTAATTATTTATTATTTCATTTAATTTTTATTTTATTTTATCCGCCCTTCTGGGCGGCTGACAACAGAAAATGCTATTTTAATAAAATAAAAATAAAAGGCGTTAAAATCAAAAGTTTTAAAAGCAAATATTTGCGGGGAAAGAATGTAAAGCCCCCCCCACCCCCACCCCCCACCCGAGGGGGAGCCTCGCTCTGGCCTCCCACAATGCCCCGCGGCGGCCTACCTCGCAGGGCTGTTGTGCCACCAAAAGCCGCGGAAGGCGCGAAAAGGGGACGGCGGGAGAGCCGCGCTGACCTGTGGTGGAAGGCCGGGCGCAGGTGGTAGGCCCTGGCGGGGCTGGGGGCGCTGCTCTGCCGGGCCAAGGGCGTCGGGGTGGGCGTCGGGGTCGGGGTGGGCGTCAAAGGCGGCGCCGTTTCTGCCATGGCAGCGGCCGCTTCACGAGGGACGGCGTCGCTCAGGCGTTGCTAAGGCGACGGCGCTCCGAACTTCCGCTTCCTGCCCTTCCGCTCCACCCAAGGACGTCACTTCCGGGGCTAAAGCTTCGCCACGCACCAAGCCACGTCGGCCAGGGAAGGCAACGGTGCCGCTCTAGCTCTCCACATCTCTATAATACTCAACGGCCAGAGATTGCTGAGAATAGGAAAGTGAAGAGATAGGAGTGAAGAGTCTTCTTCCTTTCCGCCTCAGGGCAGTAGAATAGAATAGAATATTGGAATGAAGAATAGAATAGAATAGAATAGAATAGATATTGAAATATAGAAGAGAAGAATAGAGAAGAGAGCAGAACAGAATAGAATAGATGTTGGAATATAGAAGAGATGAATAGAAAAGAGAACAGAACAGAACAAAACAGAATAGAATAGAATAGATATTGGAATGAAGAGAATAGAATAGAATAGATATTGGAATATAGAAGAGAAGAATATAGAAGAGGAGAGGAGACCAGACTAGACCAGAATAGAATAGAATAGAATAGAATAGAATAGAATAGATATTGAAATATAGAAGGGAAGAGTAGAGAAAAGAAGAGAACAGTAGAATAGATATTGGAATATGGAAGAGAAGAATAGAGAAGAGAAGAGAACAGAATAGAATAGAATAGATATTGGAATGAATAGAATAGAATAGATATTGGAATATAGAAGAGAAGAATAGAGAAGAGAGCAGAACAGAATAGAATAGATATTGGAATATAAAAGAGAAATGAATAGAATAGATGTTGGAATATAGAAGAGATGAATAGAAAAGAGAAGAGAACAGAACAAAACAGAATAGAATAGAATAGATATTGGAATGAAGAGAATAGAATAGAATAGATATTGGAATATAGAAGAGAAGAATATAGAAGAGGAGAGGAGACCAGACTAGACCAGAATAGAATAGAATAGAATAGCATAGCATAGAATAGAATAGATATTAAAATATAGAAGGGAAGAGTAGAGAAAAGAAGAGAACAGTAGAATAGATATTGGAATATGGAAGAGAAGAATAGAGAAGAGAAGAGAACAATAGAATAGATATTGGAATGAATAGAATAGAATAGATATTGGAATATAGAAGAGAAATGAATAGAATAGATACTGGAATATAGAAGAGAAGAATAGAAAAGAGAAGAGAACAGAATAGAATAGAATAGAATAGATATTGGAATGAATAGAATAGAATAGAATAGAATAGATATTGGAATATAGAAGAGAAGAAGAGAGGAGAGGAGAGGAGAGAAGACCAGACTAGACTAGAACAGAACAGAACAGAATAGAAATAAAGCAAAGGAATGGAATGGAATGGAATGGAATAGATATTGGAATAAAGAGAACAGAATAGATTGGAATATGGAAGAGAAGAATAGAGAAGAGAACTAAACAGAACAGAACAGCAGAATAAAATAGAATAGATATTGGAATGAAGAGAACAGAACAGAATACAATGGAATGGATATTGGAATATAGAACAGAACAGAATAGATATTGGAATATAGAAGAGAAATGAATGGAATAGATATTGGAATATAGTAGAGAAGAATATAGAAGAGAACAGAATAGAATAGATATTGGAATGAAGAGAAGAGAAATGAATAGAATAGATATTGGAATATAGAAGAGAAGAATAGAGAAGAGGAGAACAGAATAGAATAGATATTGGAATGAAGAGAAGAGAAATGAATAGAATAGATATTGGAATATAGAAGAGAAGAATAGAGAAGAGGAGAGGAGAACAGAATAGAATAGATACTGGAATTTAATTTGATTTGATTTGATTTGATTTATATACCGCCCTACTCCCGAAGGACTCAGGGCGGTGAACAGCCACAGATAAAACACATAAATGAAGAGAACAGAATAGAATAGATATTGGAATAGAGAAGAGAAGTGAACAGAACAGAATAGAAATTGGAAAGAAGAGAAGAAAATAGATATTGGAATATAGAATAGAAATGAATAGAGTAGAATAGAATAGAACAGAACAAATCTCCCAAATCAGCATTGGGAGTACCAGGCTTCTGACTCTACCTTCTTCCCCATTTCTTAAAGAAATTCTTCTACTCCTTGTGCCATATCCGTCATTGGATGCTGGCGATCATGTTGGAGATCCTATTTTTATCAACAGCCGCATGATAAAGTGCTGCTGAGTTTTGTTCAAAACAGTCCCTTAGATTTTGAAGAAAATCTTAAAAGAAATGCAAGCGTTAAAATGAATTTCAATTACACTGGTTGATTTCATTTGGCATCCAGCTATATACTGTACCCGTGTTTCTCGACTTTAGCCACTTTAAGTCTGTGGACTTCACAACTGAAGTCCACACGTCTTAAAGTGGCCACATTTCAAAAAAGACTGAAAAGATCACCTGAATATCAGATTTGGGCAAACACACAAAGCTTCCCGGAAACCAGCAAGATGCTGACCCATGTCAGGTTGTGTGAAGGCAGACACGGACTTGCCCCGACCTGCTAAGCAGGTGGGGTGAAACTTCAACCAGCCATCTTCAAACCATCTGGGTTTGTCCCTGTGTTACACAGATTTATAACATTAGCCAGGAATGCCCTATTCACACAACACGTTTGAACTAAAATAAAATGGCTCTATTTTGACATTAGCATGGAACTACAAACTATAAGGCACAGGCCAGACTCAAGTCCTTGGCTAAAATTTGTGCCTTGGTCACAGAAAGGCTAGGTTCCCACAACACAAAACCTAGCAGTTGTAATTCCCAGCGACACAAGTAGTCCTTGACTTATGACCGCAATTGAGCCAAAAATTTATGTTGTTAAAGGAGATGTTTGTTGTGAATTTTGCCCCATTTTACGACCTTTCTCGCCACAGTTGTTAAGTGCAGTCGTCACTGCAGTCGTTAAATTAGTAATATGGTTGTTAAGCGAATCTGGCTTCCCCGTTGACTGGGGGAAACCAGGCTTAATATCAGGAACTGTGAGAGGGATCTTGGAGTCTTAGTGGACAACCAGTTAAATATGAGCCAGCAATGTGTAGCCGCAACCAAAAATGCCAACACAATCCTAAATTGCATTAACAGAGGGATTCAATCAAGATCACGTGAGGTACTAATACCACTCTATAAAGCCCTAGTAAGAGTAGTGCATCCAGATTTGGTCACCACACTATAAAAAAGATGTTGAGACTCTAGAAAAAGTGCAGAGAAGAGCAAGAAAGAGGATTTAGGGGACTGGAGGCTAAAACCTACGATGAACGGTTGCAGGAACTTCTAGTGAAGAGAAGGACCAGGGGAGACAGGAGAGCATCTTCCAATATTTGAGGGGCTGCCCCAGAGAGGAGGAAGGGGGTCAAGCTATTATCCAAAGGCCCTGAAGGCCAGACAAGGAATAATGGACGGAAACTGACCAAGGAGAGATTCAACCTGGAAATAAGGAGAAATTTCCTGACCGTGAGATCAACCCGTGGAACAGAAGTTGCCTTCAGAAGTTGTGGGAACTTCATCACTGGAGGTTTCCAAGAAGAGATTGGGCTGCTGTCTGTCAAAAATGGTGTAGTGTCTCCTGCTTGGGCAAGGGGTTGGACTAGATGACCTAAAAGGTCCCTTCCAACTCTGTTAATCTGTTACCTGTTACCTGTTTATTTGTTATGTTACTTCTCGCTGGAATGTAGCCTGCTCTGAAATTCAGTTATTGAACAATTAAGTAGCAGAAACAAAAATAAGAGGCTTTTAGTGGCTCACAGAGACAAACCACAAAAGCCGAATTTCTTAACCCTGCAAAACGAAATATATAAAGATCCCTCCGTTCACAACCAGGGAAAAAAGAAAAAAAAAAACTTAGCGTGACAAATATTTTGCTTGCCTTTCGCTTCAAATGTCAGGAGGGTGGCAGGACCGTCTTACTCACAAGCGAACCGTCTTGATAAGTTGATAGGTACAATCAGATATGAAGTCAAAAAAAGAACCGTTACTCTTCGTTTTCGGTTCTTCTAAAACTTCAAATGGAAAAAAAAAAATATTGCTAGTTCCTGCCTGGGTTTCATAAAACCCAGGCATAAAAGAGGAAATTCTAGCATCGACTCCAGATCAACAGGTTTATCAGCAAAACTGCAGATTTTAAACTTTCTGAAACGCCTGCATATTCGCCGTCTTTTAAAAGAATTCCCACTGATTGCATTCACGCAGTATGTTTAAACACACTTAGCGGATAGAGGTAGTCCTTGACTTACAACGGTTCATTTAGCGACCCTTTGAAGTTACGACGTCACTGGAAAAAAGCGACTTATGACCGTTTTTCAGACTTATGACTTTGGTATTCTCCCCGTGGTCGCGTGATCAAAATTCAGACGCTTGGCAACCGATTCGTACTTATGACGGTTGCAGCATCCCGGGGTGACGGGATCCCCTTTTGCGACCTTCTGGCAAGCAAAGTCAATTGGGGGAAGCCAGATTCATTTAACGACCATGTTACTAACTGAACAACCGCAGTGATTCACTTAGCAAATGTGGCGAGAAAAGTCGTAAAATGGGCCAAAAATTCACTTAACAGATGTCTCGCTTAGCAACATAAATGTTGGGCTCAGTTGTGGTCGTAAGTTGAGGATTCCCTCTAGAGTTATAAAATCCCAAAACCACTTATCCTGAACTTTGCTAATAAGGGGTAGAGGTAGTCCTCACTTAACGACTGGTGGCTTAATGATTCTTTGAAGTTACAACAGGCTTTAGTTACGAATAGCCTGTTTCTAAAGTTCTGACAGCTCCCCCCCCCAAAACACACACACACACACGTACACATTCCTACAGTTATGACATTTTTGGCACTTGGCAACCAGCTCGCATTTATCTCCACGACCACGTGACCACGGGGCTGCAGCAAACGTCGTAAGTGGTAAAAACGGTCCTCAGTCACTTTTTTCAGTACTGTTGTAACTTGAAGCAGTCACTAAGTGAGCTGTTGTAAATCATGGACCAACTGTGCTAAGACTTCATGTGGTCTTAGTGCTGCCCTTTTGTTGATGTAGCCCAGGACTGCATTAACTTGTGCAGTTGTGCGTGGGAACTGAAAAGATGCTATGGAAATTCTTGGAAACTCCCTCCCTTCCTTCCTTCCTTCCTTCCTTCCTTCTTTTCTCTGGGCAGCTTAGAATGCCACAAAAGTATCAATATAAAAGCATTACGATTTCTTCTTTCCTTTCTTTTTTTCCCTTCCCAACCTCTCTCTCTCTTTCTCTTTCTTTCTTTCTTTCTTTCTTTCTTTCTTTCTTTCTTTCTTTCTTCCCTCCCTCCTTCCCTCCCTCCCTCCCTTCCTCTTTCTTTCCTCCCTTCCTTCCTTGTCTCTCTTTTTCTTTCCTTCCTTCTTCCCTCCCTCCCTCCCTCCCTTGTCTCTCTTTTTCCTTCCTTCCTTCCTTCCTTCCTTCCTTCCTTCCTTCCTTCCTTCCTTCCTTCCTTCCTTTCTCTGGGCAGCTTAGAATGCCACAAAAGTATCAATATAAAAGCATTACGATTCCTTCTTTCCTTCCTTTTTTCCCCTTCCCAACCTTCCTTCCTTTCTTTCTTTCTTTCTTTCTTTCTTTCCTTCCTTCCTTCCTTCCTTCCTTCCTTCCTTCCTTCCTCCCTCCCTCCCTCCCTCCCTCCCTCTTTCTTTCCTCCCTTCCTTTTCTCTCTTTTTCCTTCCTTCCTTCCTTCCTCCCTCCCTCCCTCCCTCCCCCCCCCCGCCTTAGGACTTCCATCATAGCAAGGCCCAAAGGAACCAAAACGGCCCCGTGCCACCTTGTGCCTTCGAGGCCGAGCCTCGAACGATGGGCGAGACGCGGCTTCCTGTGCCTCTGAAACCTGCCACTGCTGCAGTTTGCAAGCAACCTGTGGGCAGAGGTGGGAGGCTGAGCCTTGATTCTCTCATCTTCTCTCGTGTCACTTCCTTTGCTCTCAGTCTTGCAGAGATTCGGTTCAAGGCGTGGAAGGCAAGAGAGGAAGGCAGGGGGTGGTCCCCACCCAGCTTGGTCCATTCTTGGGGTACAGCCGGGGGGCAAGAAGGCGGAATCCCATCCTTCTCTCCTGATGTGGCAGGTCTCCCTGCAGGATGCTCTTCCCTCCGTCCGTCTGAAACTCTGCCTTCGGTGGACGAAGCTTCAGCAAATCCCTCTAAAAGTTGCCGACTTTTTGGGGTGACCATGGAGAAGGTGTTTTATGCACTGCTGGGATTTCTTTTCTGCCCGTCTGCTTTGCTGGTCAAACCCTTCGGTACGTACCCAGCGTGTTCCTCACGAGTAACGGTCTCAGTTGAAGAAAAGAACTTTAAAACACTGGCGGAAGGCTTTGCGGTGAAGACCGGATAACCATTTGTCCAAATTGGTGCAGGGTTTCTTATCTTGGACGAGGGGTTAGACTAGAAGACCTCCAAGGTCCCTTCCGGTTCCATTCCGATGAATATCAACTGCTTTTTTTTCTACTGCTTGTCTTATAGAGCAGTTGGCTATGCTGGTGGGGTATGTAACCTGTTCTGAAATTCAGTTTTTTTTTTTTTGCGGGGGGAACAATTAAGTAGCAAGACACAAAAATAAGAGACTTTTAGTGGCTCACGGAGAAAAACCAGAGAAAGGTCATTTCCAACTATGCCATTCTGTTATACTGTTGGTTGGGTGCAGAAAGAAACGGCCCCAGGATTGATTGAAAGTTGAGGATTTTAGTTTTCCAGAAAGGATTGGCGAGGGAAGTCAAAGGCTGCCTGAACCCCAGAAAGAGCCTGGTGGCGCAGCAGACCAAAGCACTGTTATTAACATCCAGCTGCCTGCAATTATTGCAGGTTCAAATCTCACCAGGCTCAAGGTTGACTCAGCCTTCCATCCTTTCTAAGGTAGATAAAATGAGGACCCAGTTTGTGGGGGCAATAAGCTGACTTTGTATAAATATACAAAAATATGAAGGCTATTGCTTAATGCATTGAAAGCCGCCCTGAGTCTCTGGAGAAGGGCGGCATATAAATCAAATTAAAAAAAAAAAGAAAAGAAAAGAAAGATGAGCTTCAATCCAGCATTAATTAGTAGAGAACAATATCAGTCAAAACCGTATTAAATCTCAGCAGGTTGTGCAAATTTGATAGAAGAGGATATTTGCAATTTAGGGTTGAAAACCTTGGTGGTTTTCTTGCAAACATTTCATGACCCAATTAGGTAACATCATCAATGCTAGAAGGGAAGGGGGTTTGAGGAGAGGAGAGGAGGAGGAAGAGGAGGAAGAAGAGGAGGAGGAGGTCATCTGTGGGGTCTTTAATGCTCTCTGAGTTTGATAGTTTTCTTGCAGACATTTCTTTACCAAACTAGGTAGCATTATCAGTGCTAGAAACCCCACTCCCTTCTAGCACTGATGATATTACTTAGCTGGGTTGTGAAACACCTGTTAAGAAAACAACAAAGCTCAGAAAGTTGTGTAGTTGTTTGCCATAGCCTAGCCTGATGCTATGAATAGCCTTTATATTTGCCAATATGCTACTGAAAATCGATTTATCCGGTGGAACTCATTGCCACGTGATCTTGCTTTAGCACTGGATTAAACCCATTAAAACGGATGACAATATTAATAAAACAGTGAGTTTTATTATGTTTTGAAGAAGCACAGTTTTCTATGTTAAAGGGTTGTTAAGGCTGCCAATCTAAAGGAATTGTGTGGCTTTAAAGATAATTATTTTCCAAGCTTCTTAGATTTGGAGAGAAAAAAAAAAAAAGAGTGTTGAGAAAAACACAGGAGGATTGGCGGTATGTGGGGTGAATCAATTCTGCAGTTGAATAAGGCACTAAAATCTCCCCCAATTTTCATAGGAGGAGCTGAGTTCTAATTCTGAAAAACAGTGACATTTCTCTTCTTCCCTGTTATCTGTGCCACCCGTCATTTTCCTACATTTCTATTAAATCTTTCCGTGTCGTTTTTTTTTCCCCTTGCATTTTTGTTCACTTCTGCTGATTTCCTTGGTAAGGTGCGGTGACCAGAATGGAATTCATCAAGGGTCTCGTCATAGATTTGCGATAAGATAATAATATCTTAACCAGCGTTTTAATTTTCCGTTTCTTTCCTCGCCCGTTCCAAGTGTGCATTTAGTCTGTTCGACAGAGCTGCTGACTGCAAGGCCAAGAAACCTTTGCACACTCCTTACACAGACTTACATCGGTCGTTTTAAAGATCATGATTTGAGTATAACAGAATGAGAGAGTTGGAAGGGACCACAGAGGTCTTCTAGTCCAACCCCCTGCTCAAGCAAGAGACCCTGCCTAACCTATTCCAGTCAAACTTCTTAAAAGCCTCCAGTGTTGGCCCACCCACAACTTCTAGTGGCAAGTCATTCCACTGGTTAATCATTCTGACTGTCAGGAAATTTCTCCTTATTTCTAACTTGGTTCTCTCCTTGATTAGTTTCCATCTATTGCTTATTGTCCGAGTGCTTCGGAGAATAGGTTGACCCCCCAGCTCTTATTTTTGGCAGCCCCTCAAATGTTGGTGTCAGCGCTTCAACGCTGGCATAGAGAGCAGAGGAGAGAGAGATAAGCTCTGAACTTTTGCCTGCTAAATCCCTTTGAAGTCGGGTTGTCGTGGAAATGAGGAGGGGAGACATTCCTGGGAATACCACTTTCATGTCACCCATAATCCTTCTTTTCTCTAGACTAGCCATGCCCAGTTCCTGCAACCGTTCTTCGTATGTTTTAGCCTCCAGTCCCCTCATCATCTTGGTTGCTCTTCCCTTCTCTGCCAACGTGATCCCTTGGCGTCTGAGATCAAAGTAATCTGGTCGTTTTGCCGTGGTCCCTTCTCAGATTTCTCTTACCAAGTTAAGCAACGGGAGGAGGCCACGTTGGCCAACAACACGGGATTTCTCATATTGGGCAATAGAGATGGACAACCTCTTCTGGATGCTCACCAGCTTTCCAGGTTGGGTGGCTCCAGAGAAGGTAGAAGGCAATTTATTTATTTATTGGTTCGATTTATACGCCGCCCTTCTCCGGAGACTCAGGGCGGCTTACAATGCATTAAGCAATAGCCTTCATCCTTTTGTATATTTATACAAAGTCAGCTTATTTCCCCCACAATCCGGGTCCTCATTTTACCTACCTTGGAAGGATGGAAGGCTGAGTCACCCTTGAGCCTGGTGAGATTTGAACTCGCAGTAATTGCAGGCAGCTGGTGCTATTTAACAGCGCTTTAGTCTGCTGCGCCACCCAGGCTCTTCTACAGGGGTCCCCTGAAGGACTTCAGGATGGAAGCAATTCAATTTCAATTCAATTCAGAATAGACCTGGAAGGGACCTTGAAGGTCTTCTAGTCCAACCTCTTGCTCAAGCAGGAGACTCCATACCCGTGATGGCGAAACTACGTCACGCGTGCCCAAAGTGGCCAGGCGACGCACGGCAGTGCCCGTTCCTCTTCTGGGTTTCTGGCGTGCATGCGTTGGCGATGATTAGCTGGCCCTTTGTGCATGGGGCAGTGTTGGAAATTGGAAGAGCTGCTCTTCCGTTTTCTGTCGTGAGCATGTGTGCCAGCCAGCTGATTGTGGTTGTAGCCGCAGTGCTCAGATAGAAAGTCCCTACAGAGAGTGGTGAGGACAGCGGAGAAGATTATAGGAAGCTCCCTTCCCGTTATTCAGGATGCTGCTTTATAAGCGCTATGTGCTTAGAGATGAAAGCGTTGTTAGAGACCCCACACATCCACAGTGGATGTGTGGGGTCTGTTGCCCCCCTCTGGGAGCTGTTTGCAATGAAATTTCAGTTTAATATATGCCGATTGGTGTACATTCAAAGTGGCAATAAAGTTATTATTCTATTAGGTCTTATTTTTGGGGAAATACGCTAAATGTGTCCATCTGGCTTACAATCTTAACCAGGGCTTATTTTTGGGGTAGGGCTTATAGTACAAACACCCTGAAAAATCATGCTAGGCCTAGGTTTATTTTCTGGTTAGGTCTTATTTTTGGGGAAACACGGTATTCTATGACACAGAGAAACAGGGCAAGAACAACGAATCTTGCGAGTTTAGTGCCGTTGTAACTTCAAACGGTCACTAAACGAACCATTGTAAGTCGAGGACCTCCTGCACGAAGCCTTAAAACTTCCATGGACGGGTCTGCTAATTCAATTGTGTGATTGACGTTTCTTCTGCTCATTATTATTTTTTTTTCTTCTCCCAGTACATTTTCACCCACTCCAGTTAAATTTAACGGAAGGAGAGACAGCTAAGTTTACTTGTTCCATCTCCAACCCTGATTTGGGAAAACATCTGGACTGGTACAAACAGGGCCACGACCATCAGCCGGTCAAATTGGACGGCAGCAGCCGAAAGTACAGCTTTGCCAAACGAGACGACCGCAGGTACGAGATGGAAATCCTGCAGGTGGAGAAGAACGACAGCGGGACTTACTACTGCTGGGTGAACCCCTTCCACTCCGAAGGGACCATGCTGGAGAGCAACCGAAGCAGCCTCATTGTGACAGGTGTGTGACGGCGTATTTCGAGGAGTGGCTGGGGTGGTTTTAGCAGCAAAAACCACCAATTGTACAGATAACGGGTAGTCCTCGAATTATGACTTCGATGAAGTGCAAAATTTCCATTGCTAAGCAAGGCTGTCCTAAAGGATGTTTTGTCCCATTTTATCACTTTTCTGGCCACCGTTGTTAAGTGAATCACTGCAGTTGTTAAGTTAGTAACACGGTTGCTAAGTGAATCTGGCCTCCCCGTTGATTTTGCTTGTCAGGAGGTCTCACAAGGGGATAACCCCAGGACCCTGCAACTGTCATAAATATGAGTCAGTTGGAAGGGAGCTTGGAGGTCTTCTAGTCCAACCCCCTACTCAAGCCAGAGGCCCTATAGCATTGCAGACAAGAGACTGCCCATTTTTTTCTTAAAAACCTCCAGTGATGAAGCACCCACAACTTCTGGTGGCAAGCAGTCCCACTGGTTAATTGTCCTCACTGCTAGGAAGTTTCTCCTTCGTTCCCGGATGCTTTTCTCCTTGGTGAGTTTCCATCCGTTGCTTCTTCTCCTGCCTTCGGGTGCTTTGGAGAATCGGTGGACCCCCCAGATTCACTTAACAACACAGTTGTTAAGTGAATCCAGCTTCCCCATTGACTTTGTTTGTTAGAAAGTCTCCAAAGGGGATCATGTGACGTGATCCCCGGGGACATTGCGATTGTCACAAATACGAGTCAGTTGCCGAGTGTCTGAATTTTGATCACATGATCATGGGGATGCTGCAAAGTGTGGTGGAGCTGGTGGCAGACTCAAGAGAGTGAGGAGGTTGGGGAGGAACATGGGCCAGTCCTGGAGTCTGGGGAAGGCTCTGCGTCGGAGGCAGAGACAGGATCGGGACCGTCTGATAGTTGTCAGCTGCCTTCGGAGTCGGACATCAGTGAGGCAGAAGAACAGCTGAAGCCTGTTCCCAGAGTGTGCACGCACAGAGCTGCCAGGAGAAGGGAACAGCTAAAGAACAAGGGGCGACTCAGGAGTAAAGCCACAGGTGGACGATGAAGGGCCGCTCCCAGAGGGAAGAAAAGAGGAGCGAAAGGGGAGTGGAGTTTGCAGGAGGCAATTAGTTCACTTAATTAGTTCGTGACTCTCAGAGACTCCTTGCCAAGTTTCGAAGATATCGGCCTGGCAGCTCTCCAAGCCAGATGAGGCCTGTGTAAATTCTCCCTTGAAAGACTTTGCTGGATGGGAATGAGAGGAATTGACAGTAATTTAATTAAAAGTTTGGGTTTTTGACGGGATCAGGAGTCTGCTTCATGCTCTTGGGAAGCCTAGATCAGAACAGGTCGTAGCTGTGAAAAACGGTCCTAAGTCACTTTTTTTCAGTGCGGCTGTAACTTTGAACGGTCGGTAAACGAATGGTTATAAGTCGAGGACTACCTGTATAGAAGGGTGTTGCATAGAAGGTACTAAGAGAGCAGTGATTGCTGTCCAACCTTCATGGACATTGACGTGGGAGAAATAGAGCATCGGTGAACCTCGGCATGGCGTGAAATCAGGAGATCAGGAATGAAGCTGTGTAGGTTGGCCTTCTACAATGGCCTGGGTGGATCCCAGATCAATGGTTCTCCATCTTTCACGTTCTACCTTCTTTGTCCTGGGTCCCACCATGGCCGAAACCAACCAACCCAGAATGTCCTTTCCAAAGAAGGACACTCACCTCTTGACAAGCATTTTATTATCATATTTAATTTAAGGCCAGGAGTCTTGAGTTCCATCTAAACTACCACTGGGTCTTGCTTATGGACCATGGCTGGACAGGTAGAGGACCACCAGTCCAGATGGAAGCTGGGAGCATGTAGGACCATGATAATCTCCAATGAAGAGAACAGTGGCCTTCAACCTTCAGAACTTTAAGAAGTCTGGACTTCAACTCCCAGAATTCCCTAGCTATTGAAGAATTGTGGGAGTTGAAGTCCACCCATCTTAAAGTTCTCAAAAGTTCTGAGAAACACTGGAATAGGATCTAAGGTACGAGAAACACCAAATTCACATTTTTTTGTACCATTTTCCCATTAAAGATATCCATAAGTCAATGTTTCTGAACGTTAGCAACTTTAAGATGGGTGGACTTCAACTCCCAGAATTCCCTAACCACTGGAGAATTCTGGGAGTTGAAGTCCACCCATCTTAAAGTTCTCAAAATTCCAATGGATGCCCTAATTAAATCATGAGCCCCAAGCCAAGCTTCAATAGAAATCCAGTTATTTATTAGGAGCTTCATGTCGGCACGTTCCAAGTGAAGCCAACTCTGACCCCACGTAATTTATGACCCAGGCATGACCCTGTTTCTCCCCTCCCTCAGTGTGTGTCATCCATTCGCCAATGGAAAAATTTCGCGGGTTGTAGAGATCACTCCCTTCTGGCTGCTGTGGGAAACTCTGGGAGACAGCCTTGAGAGAGATATGTCTGGAATATGCTTTTGTTTTTGGCAGCCATGCTGCTTCGCTGGTTTTCCCACTCCCCTTGCCTATGGCAACTGGAGAGCAGGCCAGGGATGCTTTGCGAGTTGACATTTGGCTCCCCTCACTTGGCTTCCCCAAACACTGAAGTAGGATCTAAGACATGAGAAACACCACATTTTTTCTGTACCATTTTCCCATTAAAGGTGTCCATACATCAGTGTTTCTTAGGAATTTTAAGATGGGTGGATTCCACCTCCCAGAATTTTCTCTAACCACTGGGGAATTCTGGGAGTTGAAGTCCACCCATCTTAAAGTTCCCAAGGTTGAGAGACACCGATCAAAGGAAAATCAGCCCTCCTATCCGGAGAGATGTGGGCTAGGTTGTGTGACTCAGGTGTGTCTCCTGTGATCCTGGATTTGCTCTGGATGAGCTGAAGTTTTGGCATGAAGAATGCAGAAGTAATTTTGATGTTCTCGTCTCCAGAAAACGTTGCTGCAACTCAACCTCCAGACGAGATCGCCGGGGTCAAGGAACAGGATGAGGGTGTACGAAAAGACACCAAGAGTTCTTTCTCTGATTTACGAGGGTCTGGATTGTTTATCCTGCTCGTTGTGTTATATTTCTCGGTGTGGTGGATCATCCGAAGGAGAAGACAAAGTAAGTAGCCGTGTTTGCTAAGCAGCATACAATTTCCACCAACTTTTCTTTTTTTTATAAAAAGTCTAATCTTCCTTGTCTTTTTGAAGGCATCATTGAAATGTTCCTAAATGGAGTGGTATGATGGCTTACAGGTGGAGCTCTCACCTCACAATCAGGAGGCTGTGAGTTTGATCCTAGGTAGAGGCAGATATTTCTCTCTCTGGGCACATTGAGAATATATCTGCCGAACTAAACTCCGCATTGGCGACACGAAAGGCATCCGGCCAGTAAACACTCAGCTCCATTCAGTTGCCCAGACTCCACCCCACAATGGATTATGAGGTTGTTAGAAGAAGAAGATAGATAGATAGATTAAGTGGTGCGGTGCGGTGGCCTAGATATGGAGCTCTTGCCAGCCTCACAATCAGGAGGCTGTGAGTTCGATCCTAGGTAGAGGCAGATATTTCTCTCTCTGGGCACGTTGAGAATATATCTGCCGAACAAAACTCCGGATTGGTGACACGAAAGGCATCCGGCCAGAAAACACTCAGCTCCATTCAGTTGCCCTAATGCAGAGGATTATGGGGTGGGTAAAAGAAGATGATGATTGAAACGTTCCTAAATTTTATAGCTAATGTACCCAGTTTTTTTTTTAAAAAAATACCGAAACCAAGGTGTATTTTCAGATTTTTCAAGATTCAAAGATACCAATGAACGTATTATTAAAGGGGAAAATTCTGTTGCCACAGGACCCGGAACGAGTTCTAATTCTCATTTTTCTTGCAGAGCAAAAGGAACAGAAGCATGGAAATGCTCCATTGGTAAGTTCCTTTTTGCCTCTGAAAATTGGGTCACAGCAGCACCATAAGAATCAGAGTCAGAATAGAAGCTGGAAGGGACCTTGGAGGTCTTCTAGTCCAACCCCCTGTTCAAGCAGGAGACCCTATACCATCCCAATCAAGTGACTGTCCAGTCTCTTCTTAAAAAACCTCCAGTGATGAAGCACCCATAACTTCTGGTGGCAAGCTGTTCCACTGGTTAATTGTTCTCACTGTTCGGAGATTTCTCCTTAATTCCAGGTTGCTTCTGTCCTTGATTAGTTTCCATCCATTGTTTCTTGTCTGATGTATGGGTAGTCCTCGACTTACCACCGTTATTTAGAGACCGTTTGAACTTACAACGGCACTAAAAAAAATGACTTAGGACCATTTTTCACACTTATGACCATTGAAGCATGCCCGTGATCAAAATTCAAACACTTGGTAGCCGACTCATAATTATTTACCGAGTCCTGGGGTCACGTGTTCCCTTTTCCGACAAGCAAAGTCTATGGGATTCACTTAACAACCGTATTCCTACCTTAACAAGTGATTCACTTAACAACGTTGTCAAGAAAGGTCGTAAAATGGGGCAAAACTCACTTAAGAACTTAGCAAAGGAAAGTTTGGGCTCAATTGTGGCCGTAAGTTGAGGGCTACCTGTACTTTAAATAAATAAATAAGCAAGCAAACAAATAAATACAGAGCCTTGGTGGCGCAGCAGACTAAAGTGCTGTTAAGTAGCACCAGCTGCCTGCAATTACTGCGAGTTTGAATCTCACCAGGCTCAAGGTTGACTCAGCCTTCCATCCTTTCGAGGTAGGTAAAATGAGGACCCGGATTGTGGGGGCAATAAGCTGACTTTGTATAAAAAAAAAGAACACCGCTTGGGGGGGCCCAAAAAGCCCTACTAAGCAGGTATATACAAAAGTATGAAGGCTATTGCTTAAAAGCATTGTAAGCCGCCCTGAGTCTCCGGAGAAGGGCGGCATATAAATCGAACCAATAAAAATAAATAAATAAATAAATAAATAAATAAATAAATAAATAAGCTGGAAATGTCAGCAGACACCTGGCTCGTATTAATATATATTGGACAAAAATACGTATGTAGCTGGAAAAGATGATACAACAACATATTGATTCAAAACCTGAAATATTCCTGTTGGGGATTTCACCAGAAATTTATAGCAAAGAAAACGTATATTTGATTATCCATGTAATAACTGCAGCTAGAATTGTATTCGCACAAAATTAGAAAAGTGAAGAGACTCCTCTAGAGAATTTGATTAGGAAAATATTAGAATGTGCAGAAATGAATAGGTTAACACTGGCAATTAGAGAGAAAGAACAAACCGAATATATATTATATGGGAGCTCTTTTATCGATGGTTAGAGAATAAATATGAAAATTAGAAATAAAAGGAGATGAGTGAAATATAAAAAATGTATTAACAGAGTTAAATAAGTCAAGAAGAGGATTGTCATAGTATTAGATATTTAGCGTATTGTTATTAAGACAGGAATAGATAAAATAATGAAGATGGCTGTAAACTTTAACTGTTATTGCACAAAACATTTGTACCCAGACGACACCCTGTTTAATGGAAGATGGATTGTTTGTACCCTGTTTCCCCCAAAATAAGACCTCCCCTGATAATAAGCCCAATCGGGCTTTTGAGCGCATGGCAATAAGGCCAAGCGCTTATTTCAGGGTTCAAAAAAATATAAGACAGGGTCTGATTCTTGGGGAAACACAGTATTAAAATAAAATAAAAAAAAAACTTTAAATAAATAAAAATAAATAAATACATAAATATTTATGCAGAGATACGAGTGATCTCCGACCTCCGGACTTTTCGTCGGACCCTAAAAACTTATTTTTTTTCAGTTAGCCAGTCTGTCTTGATTTTATAGTTGGTTTTAAAATTTTGATACGGATTTTATATTGACAAGTTTTAAATTACGGGCCAAATTTATGTAATTATTTTAAATCTATTTTTAACTGTAATGTTATGTATAAATGTTTTTATTTTGGCTGTTCACCGCCCTGAGTCCGAAAGGAGAAGGGTGGTATAGAAGTTTGATTAATAAATAAATAAATAAATAAATAAATAAATAAATAAATAAATACATACATACATACATACATACATACATACATACGTACATACATACATACATAAATATATAAATAAATTTAAATAAATTTATCCATGTAAATGGCCGTAAATGTGCTAAACACTGGACTCGAATCTCCAAACCCGAATTCAGTTTTTACTTAGAAATGAAATAAAACTTGATTTTAACTCTATTTAAAAAAAAAAAAAATTAGACACATAGGCTTTGTTAAAACATATATTTTTTTTTTGGCTTGAACCGAAGGAAGTAGATCCTCCAGCCGTCACTGTTTTCACAGTGGATTACGAAATGCTGGCATTCCCGGGAGGACCAAAGACGAAACCGGCAGCTTCTCCGAAACCCGTCCAGCGGGAACCCACGGAATACGCCACCATCGTCTTCCTCCCGAAGACTCCGGAGGCTGCAGAGGAGGGGGACTCCAAACAGACACCTTGCCCGGTCTGTGTGCAGCAACCTTGACCCGGCCAGTGGCTCCTTCTTTGTGGTTTCCAGATTGCACATCTGGGCAGATATTCCGAGGCCTTACCCCTAAAGTGACCGTGGGAGGCGAGAGCACCGGGTCATTCGGGGAAACCAGACACGTCTAATACCACGTCGGCTGGGAAACCACATCCTCTGAACGGCACACGAAGGAGCGAAGGTGGCTGTCTGGGGGTCAAGGGGAAGCACTCTGCGCGGGCGCAGAGGCAATCTCTCCCTAGGGCTGAAAAGAGAGAGAGAGGGTTTGCAAAGCAGATCCTTCTCGCTTGGAGAGGAAGTCCTCGACTAACGGCCATAATCATTAAGAGCCCGACGTTCTTGTTGCTGAGTGAATTTTGCCCCGTTGGACGACTCTTCCGGCCACCCTTGTTAAGCGGAATCCCTGCAGTTGTTAAATGAGGAACACGGTTGTTAAGTGAATCTGGCTTCCTCGTCGTCTTGCCTGGTCAGACGGTCGCAAAAGGGGATCGCGTGACCCCTGGGACACTACGACTGTCATAAATATGAGTCAGTTGCCAAGCGGCTGAATTTCGATTATGTGATTGTGGGAATGCTGCAACAGCTGTAAGTGTGAAAAACGGTCGTAAGTCACTTTTTTCAGAGCCGGTCACTAAACGAGAACTACTTGTATCATCAGGTGAAGAGGTTTAGACCACAACCCCCCCCCCTTTATCTTTACAGAAGCAAAATAAAAATAGAAAACCAATAACAGAGAGACAGTTTGGTCTACTATTTAAGGCAACAGGCTAGAAAGCAGGAGACTGGGAGTTCTAGTCCTGCCTTAGGCATGAAAAGCAGCTGGGTGACTTTGGGCCAATCACTAGGAGACAGTGAGTTCTAGTCCGCCTTAGGTACGAAAGCCAGATGGGTGACTTTGGGCCAATCACCAGGAGACGGTGAGTTCTAGTCCCGCCTTAGGCATGAAAGCCAGAGGGGTGACTTTGGGCCAATCACTAGGAGATTGGGAGTTCTAGTCCCGCCTTAGGCATGAAAACTGACTTGATTTTAGGCCAATCACCAGGAGAGGGTGAGTTCTAGTCCCGCCTTAGGCATGAAAGCCAGATGGGTGACTTTGGGCCAATCACTAGGAGACAGTGAGTTCTAGTCCAGCCTTAGGCACGAAAGCCAGATGGGTGACTTTGGGCCAATCACTAGGAGACAGTGAGTTCTAGTTCCGCCTTAGGCACGAAAGCCAGCTGGGTGACTTTGGGCCAAACACTAGGAGACGGTGAGTTCTAGTCCAGCCTTAGGCATGAAAAGCAGCTGGGTGACTTTGGGCCAATCACTAGGAGACAGTGAGTTCTAGTCCGCCTTAGGTACGAAAGCCAGATGGGTAACTTTGGGCCAATCACTAGGAGACAGTGAGTTCTAGTTCCGCCTTAGGCACGAAAGCCAGCTGGGTGACTTTGGGCCAATCATCAGGAGACAGTGAGTTCTAGTCCCGCCTTAGGCACGAAAGGCGGCTGGGTGACTTTGGGCCAATCACTAGGAGACAGTGAGTTCTAGTCCCGCCTTAGGCACAAAAGGCGGCTGGGTGACTTTGGGCCAATCATCAGGAGACAGTGAGTTCTAGTCCCGCCTTAGGCACGAAAGGCGGCTGGGTGACTTTGGGCCAATCATCAGGAGACAGTGAGTTCTAGTCCCGCCTTAGGCACGAAAGGCGGCTGTTGCTATGGGCAAAAGAGGGGACGGAAGGTTGGATAGCATTCACTGCCTGGAGTTATTTCTAAAAATAAGAAAGGCAGGAATACAAAACAAATAAATAAACAATAATAACAACAACACAAACTCAAGGACAGTTGAGACGCCAATTGTAACGTTCTGGTAGTGTTTTTTTGCAGCACCGGGTGCGAATCCTGATGGGTTTGATGGAAAATTCAGTTAGCCCGGTCCTCCATTGCCTTTCAGCCTTTTTTTTTTTTTAGCAGCTTCAGAAGTTTCTGCAAAACCATCGTGGGCAGTTTGGTGATTTTTTTAAATCTCTCTTTGGGGCCGATCAAACCGATACCGTGGCGGAAAGCGCTGGCTGAGAGGAAGGCAGCGGCTGTTGGCCAACCACATGTGGGCAGGTGAAAGATCTGATTTCCACACCCCACAAACGATCCTCTCTTGGCTGCTGGGCCTGCCCGAAATAATTGGTAGTTAGGGGACTGGAGGCCAAAACATATGAAGAACGGTTGCAGGAACTGGGTATGTCTAGTTTGATGAAAAGGAGGACTGGGGAGACATGATAGCAGCCTTCCAATATTTGGGAGGCTGCCCCAAAGGCTGCTCTGAGCAGGGGGTTGGACTAGAAGACCTCCATGGTCCCTTCCAACTCTTCTATTTTCTATTCTATTCTATTCTATTCTATTCTATTCTATTCTATTCTATTCTATTCTATTCTATTCTATTCTATTCTATTCTATTCCATTCCATTCCATTCCTACTCCTACTCCTACTCCTACTCCTACTCCTACTCCTACTCCACTCCACTCCATTCCTATTCTATTCTATTCCATTCCATTCCATTCCATTCCATTCCACTCCACTCCACTCCACTCCACTCCACTCCACTCCACTCCTGTTCTGTTCTATTCTACTCTATTCCATTCCATTCCATTCCATTCCATTCCACTCCACTCCACTCCTATTCTATTCTATTCTATTCCACTCCACTCCACTCCACTCCACTCCACTCCACTCCACTCCTATTCTATTCCATTCCATTCCATTCCACTCCACTCCACTCCACTCCTGTTCTGTTCTGTTCTGTTCTGTTCTGTTCTGTTCTATTCCATTCCACTCCACTCCTATTCTATTCTATTCTATTCCATTCCATTCCATTCCACTCCACTCCACTCCTATTCTGTTCTATTCCATTCCATTCCATTCCATTCCACTCCACTCCACTCCACTCCTGTTCTGTTCTGTTCTGTTCTGTTCTGTTCTGTTCTGTTCTATTCTATTCCATTCCATTCCATTCCACTCCACTCCACTCCTATTCTATTCTATTCTATTCCACTCCACTCCATTCCACTCCACTCCACTCCACTCCACTCCACTCCTATTCTATTCTATTCTATTCCACTCCACTCCACTCCACTCCACTCCACTCCACTCCACTCCACTCCACTCCTATTCTATTCTATTCCATTCCATTCCACTCCACTCCACTCCTGTTCTGTTCTATTCTATTCTATTCCATTCCATTCCATTCCATTCCACTCCACTCCTATTCTATTCCACTCCACTCCACTCCACTCCACTCCACTCCACTCCACTCCACTCCACTCCTATTCTATTCCATTCCATTCCATTCCATTCCACTCCACTCCACTCCACTCCTGTTCTGTTCTGTTCTGTTCTGTTCTGTTCTGTTCTATTCCATTCCACTCCACTCCTATTCTATTCTATTCTATTCTATTCCATTCCATTCCATTCCATTCCACTCCACTCCTATTCTGTTCTATTCCATTCCATTCCATTCCATTCCACTCCACTCCACTCCACTCCTGTTCTGTTCTGTTCTGTTCTGTTCTGTTCTGTTCTGTTCTGTTCTGTTCTGTTCTATTCTATTCCATTCCATTCCACTCCACTCCACTCCTGTTCTGTTCTATTCTATTCTATTCCATTCCATTCCATTCCATTCCATTCCATTCCACTCCACTCCACTCCACTCCACTCCACTCCACTCCACTCCTATTCTATTCCATTCCATTCCACTCCACTCCACTCCTGTTCTGTTCTATTCTATTCTATTCCATTCCATTCCATTCCATTCCACTCCACTCCTATTCTATTCCATTCCACTCCACTCCACTCCACTCCACTCCTGTTCTGTTCTGTTCTGTTCTATTCTATTCTATTCTATTCTATTCTATTCTATTCTATTCTATTCTATTCTATTCCATTCCATTCCACTCCACTCCACTCCTGTTCTGTTCTATTCTACTCTATTCCATTCCATTCCATTCCACTCCACTCCTATTCTATTCTATTCTATTCTATTCCATTCCACTCCACTCCTATTCTATTCTATTCTATTCCATTCCATTCCATTCCATTCCATTCCATTCCATTCCACTCCACTCCACCCCACTCCTATTCTATTCCACTCCACTCCACTCCACTCCACTCCACTCCACTCCACTCCTATTCTATTCTATTCTATTCTATTCTATTCTATTCCATTCCATTCCATTCCACTCCACTCCTGTTCTGTTCTATTCCATTCCATTCCATTCCATTCCATTCCATTCCATTCCATTCCATTCCACTCCACTCCTATTCTATTCCACTCCACTCCACTCCACTCCACTCCACTCCACTCCTATTCTATTCCATTCCATTCCATTCCATTCCACTCCACTCCACTCCACTCCTGTTCTGTTCTGTTCTGTTCTGTTCTATTCCATTCCACTCCACTCCTATTCTATTCTATTCTATTCTATTCCATTCCATTCCATTCCATTCCACTCCACTCCACTCCTATTCTATTCTATTCTATTCCACTCCACTCCACTCCACTCCACTCCACTCCACTCCACTCCACTCCACTCCACTCCACTCCTATTCTATTCTATTCTATTCCACTCCACTCCACTCCACTCCTGTTCTGTTCTATTCTATTCTATTCCATTCCATTCCATTCCATTCCACTCCACTCCTATTTTATTCTATTCCACTCCACTCCACTCCACTCCTATTCTATTCCATTCCATTCCATTCCATTCCACTCCACTCCACTCCACTCCTGTTCTGTTCTGTTCTGTTCTGTTCTGTTCTGTTCTGTTCTATTCCATTCCACTCCACTCCTATTCTATTCTATTCTATTCCATTCCATTCCATTCCACTCCACTCCACTCCTATTCTGTTCTATTCCATTCCATTCCATTCCATTCCACTCCACTCCACTCCACTCCTGTTCTGTTCTGTTCTGTTCTGTTCTGTTCTGTTCTATTCTATTCCATTCCATTCCATTCCACTCCACTCCACTCCTATTCTATTCTATTCTATTCCACTCCACTCCACTCCACTCCACTCCACTCCTATTCTATTCTATTCTATTCTATTCCACTCCACTCCACTCCACTCCACTCCACTCCACTCCACTCCACTCCACTCCTATTCTATTCTATTCCATTCCATTCCACTCCACTCCACTCCTGTTCTGTTCTATTCTATTCTATTCCATTCCATTCCATTCCATTCCACTCCACTCCTATTCTATTCCACTCCACTCCACTCCACTCCACTCCACTCCACTCCACTCCACTCCTATTCTATTCCATTCCATTCCATTCCATTCCACTCCACTCCACTCCACTCCTGTTCTGTTCTGTTCTGTTCTGTTCTGTTCTGTTCTATTCCATTCCACTCCACTCCTATTCTATTCTATTCTATTCTATTCTATTCTATTCTATTCTATTCCATTCCATTCCATTCCATTCCACTCCACTCCTATTCTGTTCTATTCCATTCCATTCCATTCCATTCCACTCCACTCCACTCCACTCCACTCCTGTTCTGTTCTGTTCTGTTCTGTTCTGTTCTATTCTATTCCATTCCATTCCATTCCACTCCAATTCTATTCTATTCTATTCTATTCTATTCTATTCTATTCTATTCTATTCTATTCCATTCCATTCCATTCCACTCCACTCCACTCCACTCCACTCCTGTTCTGTTCTATTCTACTCTATTCCATTCCATTCCATTCCATTCCACTCCACTCCACTCCTATTCTATTCTATTCCACTCCACTCCACTCCACTCCACTCCACTCCACTCCTATTCTATTCTATTCTATTCCACTCCACTCCACTCCACTCCACTCCACTCCACTCCACTCCACTCCACTCCACTCCTATTCTATTCTATTCCATTCCATTCCACTCCACTCCACTCCTGTTCTGTTCTATTCTATTCTATTCCATTCCATTCCATTCCATTCCACTCCACTCCTATTCTATTCCACTCCACTCCACTCCACTCCACTCCACTCCACTCCACTCCACTCCACTCCTATTCTATTCCATTCCATTCCATTCCATTCCACTCCACTCCACTCCACTCCTGTTCTGTTCTGTTCTGTTCTGTTCTGTTCTGTTCTATTCCATTCCACTCCACTCCTATTCTATTCTATTCTATTCCATTCCATTCCATTCCATTCCACTCCACTCCTATTCTATTCCACTCCACTCCACTCCACTCCACTCCACTCCACTCCACTCCACTCCACTCCTATTCTGTTCTATTCCATTCCATTCCATTCCATTCCACTCCACTCCACTCCACTCCACTCCTGTTCTGTTCTGTTCTGTTCTGTTCTGTTCTATTCCATTCCATTCCACTCCACTCCACTCCTGTTCTGTTCTATTCTATTCTATTCCATTCCATTCCATTCCATTCCATTCCATTCCACTCCACTCCACTCCACTCCACTCCACTCCACTCCTATTCTATTCCATTCCATTCCACTCCACTCCACTCCTGTTCTGTTCTATTCTATTCTATTCCATTCCATTCCATTCCATTCCACTCCACTCCTATTCTATTCCATTCCACTCCACTCCACTCCACTCCACTCCTGTTCTGTTCTATTCTATTCTATTCTATTCTATTCTATTCTATTCTATTCTATTCTATTCTATTCTATTCTATTCCATTCCATTCCATTCCACTCCACTCCACTCCTGTTCTGTTCTATTCTACTCTATTCCATTCCATTCCATTCCACTCCACTCCTATTCTATTCTATTCTATTCCATTCCACTCCACTCCTATTCTATTCTATTCTATTCCATTCCATTCCATTCCATTCCATTCCATTCCACTCCACTCCACCCCACTCCTATTCTATTCCACTCCACTCCACTCCACTCCACTCCACTCCACTCCACTCCACTCCACTCCTATTCTATTCTATTCTATTCTATTCTATTCCATTCCATTCCATTCCACTCCACTCCTGTTCTGTTCTATTCCATTCCATTCCATTCCATTCCATTCCATTCCATTCCATTCCATTCCACTCCACTCCTATTCTATTCCACTCCACTCCACTCCACTCCACTCCACTCCACTCCTATTCTATTCCATTCCATTCCATTCCATTCCATTCCACTCCACTCCACTCCACTCCTGTTCTGTTCTGTTCTGTTCTGTTCTATTCCATTCCACTCCACTCCTATTCTATTCTATTCTATTCTATTCCATTCCATTCCATTCCATTCCACTCCACTCCACTCCTATTCTATTCTATTCTATTCCACTCCACTCCACTCCACTCCACTCCACTCCACTCCACTCCACTCCACTCCACTCCACTCCACTCCTATTCTATTCTATTCCACTCCACTCCACTCCACTCCACTCCACTCCACTCCACTCCTATTCTATTCTATTCTATTCCACTCCACTCCACTCCACTCCTGTTCTGTTCTATTCTATTCTATTCCATTCCATTCCATTCCATTCCACTCCACTCCTATTTTATTCTATTCCACTCCACTCCACTCCACTCCACTCCACTCCTATTCTATTCCATTCCATTCCATTCCACTCCACTCCACTCCACTCCTGTTCTGTTCTGTTCTGTTCTGTTCTGTTCTGTTCTGTTCTGTTCTGTTCTGTTCTGTTCTGTTCTGTTCTATTCCATTCCACTCCACTCCTATTCTATTCTATTCTATTCCATTCCATTCCATTCCACTCCACTCCACTCCTATTCTGTTCTATTCCATTCCATTCCATTCCATTCCACTCCACTCCACTCCACTCCTGTTCTGTTCTGTTCTGTTCTGTTCTGTTCTGTTCTATTCTATTCCATTCCATTCCATTCCACTCCACTCCACTCCTATTCTATTCTATTCTATTCCACTCCACTCCACTCCACTCCACTCCACTCCTATTCTATTCTATTCTATTCTATTCCACTCCACTCCACTCCACTCCACTCCACTCCACTCCACTCCACTCCTATTCTATTCTATTCCATTCCATTCCACTCCACTCCACTCCTGTTCTGTTCTATTCTATTCTATTCCATTCCATTCCATTCCATTCCACTCCACTCCTATTCTATTCCACTCCACTCCACTCCACTCCACTCCACTCCTATTCTATTCCATTCCATTCCATTCCATTCCACTCCACTCCACTCCACTCCTGTTCTGTTCTGTTCTGTTCTGTTCTGTTCTGTTCTATTCCATTCCACTCCACTCCTATTCTATTCTATTCTATTCTATTCTATTCTATTCTATTCTATTCCATTCCATTCCATTCCATTCCACTCCACTCCTATTCTGTTCTATTCCATTCCATTCCATTCCATTCCACTCCACTCCACTCCACTCCACTCCTGTTCTGTTCTGTTCTGTTCTGTTCTGTTCTATTCTATTCCATTCCATTCCATTCCACTCCAATTCTATTCTATTCTATTCTATTCTATTCTATTCTATTCTATTCTATTCTATTCCATTCCATTCCATTCCACTCCACTCCACTCCACTCCACTCCACTCCTGTTCTGTTCTATTCTACTCTATTCCATTCCATTCCATTCCATTCCACTCCACTCCTATTCTATTCTATTCCACTCCACTCCACTCCACTCCACTCCACTCCACTCCTATTCTATTCTATTCTATTCCACTCCACTCCACTCCACTCCACTCCACTCCACTCCACTCCACTCCACTCCACTCCTATTCTATTCTATTCCATTCCATTCCACTCCACTCCACTCCTGTTCTGTTCTATTCTATTCTATTCCATTCCATTCCATTCCATTCCACTCCACTCCTATTCTATTCCACTCCACTCCACTCCACTCCACTCCACTCCACTCCACTCCACTCCACTCCTATTCTATTCCATTCCATTCCATTCCATTCCACTCCACTCCACTCCACTCCTGTTCTGTTCTGTTCTGTTCTGTTCTGTTCTGTTCTATTCCATTCCACTCCACTCCTATTCTATTCTATTCTATTCCATTCCATTCCATTCCATTCCACTCCACTCCTATTCTATTCCACTCCACTCCACTCCACTCCACTCCACTCCACTCCACTCCACTCCACTCCTATTCTGTTCTATTCCATTCCATTCCATTCCATTCCACTCCACTCCACTCCACTCCACTCCTGTTCTGTTCTGTTCTGTTCTGTTCTGTTCTGTTCTATTCCATTCCATTCCACTCCACTCCACTCCTGTTCTGTTCTATTCTATTCTATTCCATTCCATTCCATTCCATTCCATTCCATTCCATTCCACTCCACTCCACTCCACTCCACTCCACTCCACTCCTATTCTATTCCATTCCATTCCACTCCACTCCACTCCTGTTCTGTTCTATTCTATTCTATTCCATTCCATTCCATTCCATTCCACTCCACTCCTATTCTATTCCATTCCACTCCACTCCACTCCACTCCACTCCTGTTCTGTTCTATTCTATTCTATTCTATTCTATTCTATTCTATTCTATTCTATTCTATTCCATTCCATTCCATTCCACTCCACTCCACTCCTGTTCTGTTCTATTCTACTCTATTCCATTCCATTCCATTCCACTCCACTCCTATTCTATTCTATTCTATTCCATTCCACTCCACTCCTATTCTATTCTATTCTATTCCATTCCATTCCATTCCATTCCATTCCATTCCACTCCACTCCACCCCACTCCTATTCTATTCCACTCCACTCCACTCCACTCCACTCCACTCCACTCCACTCCACTCCACTCCTATTCTATTCTATTCTATTCTATTCTATTCTATTCCATTCCATTCCATTCCACTCCACTCCTGTTCTGTTCTATTCCATTCCATTCCATTCCATTCCATTCCATTCCATTCCATTCCATTCCACTCCACTCCTATTCTATTCCACTCCACTCCACTCCACTCCACTCCACTCCACTCCTATTCTATTCCATTCCATTCCATTCCATTCCATTCCACTCCACTCCACTCCACTCCTGTTCTGTTCTGTTCTGTTCTGTTCTATTCCATTCCACTCCACTCCTATTCTATTCTATTCTATTCTATTCCATTCCATTCCATTCCATTCCACTCCACTCCACTCCTATTCTATTCTATTCTATTCCACTCCACTCCACTCCACTCCACTCCACTCCACTCCACTCCACTCCACTCCACTCCTATTCTATTCTATTCCACTCCACTCCACTCCACTCCACTCCTGTTCTGTTCTATTCTATTCTATTCCATTCCATTCCATTCCATTCCATTCCACTCCACTCCTATTTTATTCTATTCCACTCCACTCCACTCCACTCCACTCCACTCCTATTCTATTCCATTCCATTCCATTCCACTCCACTCCACTCCACTCCTGTTCTGTTCTGTTCTGTTCTGTTCTGTTCTATTCCATTCCACTCCACTCCTATTCTATTCTATTCTATTCCATTCCATTCCATTCCACTCCACTCCACTCCTATTCTGTTCTATTCCATTCCATTCCATTCCATTCCACTCCACTCCACTCCACTCCTGTTCTGTTCTGTTCTGTTCTGTTCTGTTCTGTTCTATTCTATTCCATTCCATTCCATTCCATTCCACTCCACTCCACTCCTATTCTATTCTATTCTATTCCACTCCACTCCACTCCACTCCACTCCTATTCTATTCTATTCTATTCTATTCCACTCCACTCCACTCCACTCCACTCCACTCCACTCCACTCCACTCCTATTCTATTCTATTCCATTCCATTCCACTCCACTCCACTCCTGTTCTGTTCTATTCTATTCTATTCCATTCCATTCCATTCCATTCCATTCCACTCCACTCCTATTCTATTCCACTCCACTCCACTCCACTCCACTCCACTCCACTCCACTCCACTCCACTCCTATTCTATTCCATTCCATTCCATTCCATTCCATTCCACTCCACTCCACTCCACTCCTGTTCTGTTCTGTTCTGTTCTGTTCTGTTCTGTTCTATTCCATTCCACTCCACTCCTATTCTATTCTATTCTATTCTATTCTATTCTATTCTATTCTATTCCATTCCATTCCATTCCACTCCACTCCTATTCTGTTCTATTCCATTCCATTCCATTCCATTCCACTCCACTCCACTCCACTCCACTCCTGTTCTGTTCTGTTCTGTTCTGTTCTGTTCTGTTCTATTCTATTCCATTCCATTCCATTCCACTCCAATTCTATTCTATTCTATTCTATTCTATTCTATTCTATTCTATTCTATTCTATTCTATTCTATTCTATTCTATTCCATTCCATTCCATTCCACTCCACTCCACTCCACTCCACTCCACTCCACTCCACTCCTGTTCTGTTCTATTCTACTCTATTCCATTCCATTCCATTCCATTCCACTCCACTCCACTCCTATTCTATTCTATTCCACTCCACTCCACTCCACTCCACTCCACTCCTATTCTATTCCATTCCATTCCACTCCACTCCACTCCTGTTCTGTTCTATTCTATTCCATTCCATTCCATTCCATTCCACTCCACTCCACTCCACTCCACTCCACTCCACTCCACTCCTGTTCTATTCTATTCCACTCCACTCCACTCCACTCCACTCCACTCCACTCCTATTCTATTCTATTCTATTCCATTCCATTCCACTCCACTCCACTCCTGTTCTATTCTATTCTATTCCATTCCATTCCACTCCACTCCACTCCTGTTCTGTTCTATTCTATTCTATTCCATTCCATTCCATTCCATTCCACTCCACTCCTATTCTATTCCATTCCACTCCACTCCACTCCACTCCACTCCTGTTCTGTTCTATTCTATTCTATTCTATTCTATTCTATTCTATTCTATTCTATTCTATTCTATTCTATTCTGTTCTATTCCATTCCACTCCACTCCACTCCTATTCTATTCTATTCTATTCTATTCTATTCTATTCTATTCTATTCTATTCTATTCTATTCTATTCTATTCTATTCTATTCTATTCCATTCCATTCCACTTCTATTCTATTCTATTCTATTCTATTCTATTCTATTCTATTCTATTCTATTCCATTCCATTCCATTCCATTCCATTCCACTCCACTCCACTCCTGTTCTGTTCTATTCTACTCTATTCCATTCCATTCCATTCCACTCCACTCCTATTCTATTCTATTCTATTCTATTCCATTCCATTCCACTCCACTCCACTCCTATTCTATTCTATTCTATTCCATTCCATTCCATTCCACTCCTATTCTATTCTATTCTATTCTATTCTATTCTATTCTATTCTATTCTATTCCATTCCATTCCATTCCATTCCACTCCACTCCACTCCTGTTCTGTTCTGTTCTGTTCTATTCTATTCCATTCCATTCCATTCCACTCCTATTCTATTCTATTCTATTCTATTCTATTCTATTCTATTCTATTCTATTCCATTCCATTCCATTCCACTCCACTCCACTCCACTCCACTCCACTCCACTCCACTCCACTCCTGTTCTGTTCTATTCTACTCTATTCCATTCCATTCCATTCCATTCCACTCCACTCCACTCCACTCCACTCCACTCCTGTTCTATTCTATTCCACTCCACTCCACTCCACTCCACTCCACTCCTATTCTGTTCTGTTCTGTTCTGTTCTGTTCTGTTCTGTTCTGTTCTGTTCTGTTCTATTCCATTCCACTCCACTCCTATTCTATTCTATTCTATTCCATTCCATTCCATTCCACTCCACTCCACTCCTATTCTGTTCTATTCCATTCCATTCCATTCCATTCCACTCCACTCCACTCCACTCCTGTTCTGTTCTGTTCTGTTCTGTTCTGTTCTGTTCTATTCTATTCCATTCCATTCCATTCCACTCCACTCCACTCCTATTCTATTCTATTCTATTCCACTCCACTCCACTCCACTCCACTCCTATTCTATTCTATTCTATTCTATTCCACTCCACTCCACTCCACTCCACTCCACTCCACTCCACTCCACTCCTATTCTATTCTATTCCATTCCATTCCACTCCACTCCACTCCTGTTCTGTTCTATTCTATTCTATTCCATTCCATTCCATTCCATTCCACTCCACTCCTATTCTATTCCACTCCACTCCACTCCACTCCACTCCACTCCACTCCACTCCACTCCACTCCTATTCTATTCCATTCCATTCCATTCCATTCCATTCCACTCCACTCCACTCCACTCCTGTTCTGTTCTGTTCTGTTCTGTTCTGTTCTGTTCTGTTCTATTCCATTCCACTCCACTCCTATTCTATTCTATTCTATTCTATTCTATTCTATTCTATTCTATTCCATTCCATTCCATTCCACTCCACTCCTATTCTGTTCTATTCCATTCCATTCCATTCCATTCCACTCCACTCCACTCCACTCCACTCCTGTTCTGTTCTGTTCTGTTCTGTTCTGTTCTGTTCTATTCTATTCCATTCCATTCCATTCCACTCCAATTCTATTCTATTCTATTCTATTCTATTCTATTCTATTCTATTCTATTCTATTCTATTCTATTCTATTCTATTCCATTCCATTCCATTCCACTCCACTCCACTCCACTCCACTCCACTCCACTCCACTCCTGTTCTGTTCTATTCTACTCTATTCCATTCCATTCCATTCCATTCCACTCCACTCCACTCCTATTCTATTCTATTCCACTCCACTCCACTCCACTCCACTCCACTCCTATTCTATTCCATTCCATTCCACTCCACTCCACTCCTGTTCTGTTCTATTCTATTCCATTCCATTCCATTCCATTCCACTCCACTCCACTCCACTCCACTCCACTCCTGTTCTATTCTATTCCACTCCACTCCACTCCACTCCACTCCACTCCTATTCTATTCTATTCTATTCCATTCCATTCCACTCCACTCCACTCCTGTTCTATTCTATTCTATTCCATTCCATTCCACTCCACTCCACTCCTGTTCTGTTCTATTCTATTCTATTCCATTCCATTCCATTCCATTCCACTCCACTCCTATTCTATTCCATTCCACTCCACTCCACTCCACTCCACTCCTGTTCTGTTCTATTCTATTCTATTCTATTCTATTCTATTCTATTCTATTCTATTCTATTCTATTCTGTTCTGTTCTATTCCATTCCACTCCACTCCACTCCTATTCTATTCTATTCTATTCTATTCTATTCTATTCTATTCTATTCTATTCTATTCTATTCCATTCCATTCCACTTCTATTCTATTCTATTCTATTCTATTCTATTCTATTCTATTCTATTCTATTCCATTCCATTCCATTCCATTCCATTCCACTCCACTCCACTCCTGTTCTGTTCTATTCTACTCTATTCCATTCCATTCCATTCCACTCCACTCCTATTCTATTCTATTCTATTCTATTCCATTCCATTCCACTCCTCCACTCCTATTCTATTCTATTCTATTCCATTCCATTCCATTCCACTCCTATTCTATTCTATTCTATTCTATTCTATTCTATTCTATTCTATTCCATTCCATTCCATTCCATTCCACTCCACTCCACTCCTGTTCTGTTCTGTTCTGTTCTATTCTATTCCATTCCATTCCATTCCACTCCTATTCTATTCTATTCTATTCTATTCTATTCTATTCTATTCTATTCCATTCCATTCCATTCCACTCCACTCCACTCCACTCCACTCCACTCCACTCCACTCCTGTTCTGTTCTATTCTACTCTATTCCATTCCATTCCATTCCATTCCACTCCACTCCACTCCACTCCACTCCACTCCTGTTCTATTCTATTCCACTCCACTCCACTCCACTCCACTCCACTCCTGTTCTGTTCTATTCTATTCTATTCCATTCCACTCCACTCCACTCCTGTTCTGTTCTATTCTATTCCATTCCATTCCATTCCATTCCACTCCACTCCACTCCACTCCACTCCTGTTCTATTCTATTCCACTCCACTCCACTCCACTCCACTCCACTCCTGTTCTGTTCTATTCTATTCTATTCCATTCCACTCCACTCCACTCCTGTTCTGTTCTATTCTATTCCATTCCATTCCATTCCACTCCACTCCTATTCTATTCCATTCCACTCCACTCCACTCCACTCCACTCCTGTTCTATTCTATTCTATTCCATTCCATTCCATTCCATTCCATTCCATTCCATTCCATTCCACTCCACTCCTATTCTATTCTATTCCACTCCACTCCACTCCACTCCACTCCACTCCACTCCTATTCTATTCTATTCCATTCCATTCCATTCCACTCCACTCCACTCCTGTTCTATTCTATTCTATTCTATTCCATTCCATTCCATTCCATTCCATTCCATTCCATTCCATTCCATTCCACTCCACTCCTATTCTATTCCATTCCACTCCACTCCACTCCTGTTCTGTTCTATTCTATTCCATTCCATTCCACTCCACTCCACTCCACTCCACTCCTGTTCTATTCTATTCTATTCCATTCCATTCCACTCCACTCCACTCCTGTTCTATTCTATTCTATTCCATTCCATTCCACTCCACTCCACTCCTGTTCTGTTCTATTCTATTCTATTCCATTCCATTCCACTCCACTCCTATTCTATTCCATTCCACTCCACTCCACTCCACTCCTGTTCTATTCTATTCTATTCTATTCTATTCTATTCCATTCCATTCCATTCCATTCCATTCCATTCCACTCCACTCCTATTCTATTCTATTCCACTCCACTCCACTCCACTCCACTCCACTCCACTCCTATTCTATTCTATTCCATTCCATTCCATTCCATTCCACTCCACTCCACTCCTGTTCTATTCTATTCTATTCCATTCCATTCCATTCCATTCCATTCCATTCCATTCCATTCCATTCCATTCCACTCCACTCCTATTCTATTCTATTCTACTCCACTCCACTCCACTCCACTCCACTCCACTCCTATTCTATTCTATTCCATTCCATTCCACTCCACTCCACTCCTGTTCTGTTCTATTCTATTCTATTCCATTCCATTCCATTCCATTCCGCTCCACTCCTATTCTATTCCATTCCACTCCACTCCACTCCACTCCACTCCTGTTCTGTTCTATTCTATTCTATTCTATTCTATTCTATTCTATTCTATTCTATTCTATTCTATTCTATTCTATTCTATTCCATTCCACTCCACTCCACTCCACTCCTGTTCTGTTCTATTCTATTCTATTCCATTCCATTCCATTCCATTCCACTCCACTCCTATTCTATTCCATTCCACTCCACTCCACTCCACTCCACTCCTGTTCTGTTCTGTTCTATTCTATTCTATTCTATTCTATTCTATTCTATTCTATTCTATTCTATTCCATTCCACTCCACTCCACTCCTATTCTATTCTATTCTATTCTATTCTATTCTATTCCATTCCATTCCATTCCATTCCATTCCATTCTATTCTATTCTATTCTATTCTATTCTATTCTATTCCATTCCATTCCATTCCATTCCATTCCATTCCACTCCACTCCACTCCTGTTCTGTTCTATTCTACTCTATTCCATTCCATTCCATTCCACTCCACTCCTATTCTATTCTATTCTATTCCATTCCACTCCACTCCTATTCTATTCTATTCTATTCCATTCCATTCCATTCCATTCCATTCCACTCCACTCCACCCCACTCCTATTCTATTCCACTCCACTCCACTCCACTCCACTCCACTCCACTCCACTCCACTCCACTCCTATTCTATTCTATTCTATTCCATTCCATTCCATTCCACTCCACTCCTGTTCTGTTCTATTCTATTCCATTCCATTCCATTCCATTCCACTCCACTCCTATTCTATTCTATTCCACTCCACTCCACTCCACTCCACTCCACTCCTATTCTATTCCATTCCATTCCATTCCATTCCATTCCACTCCACTCCTATTCTATTCCATTCCACTCCACTCCACTCCTATTCTATTCCATTCCATTCCATTCCACTCCACTCCACTCCTGTTCTGTTCTATTCTATTCTATTCCATTCCATTCCATTCCATTCCACTCCACTCCTATTCTATTCCATTCCACTCCACTCCACTCCACTCCACTCCACTCCACTCCACTCCACTCCACTCCACTTCTGTTCTGTTCTATTCTATTCTATTCTATTCTATTCCATTCCATTCCATTCCACTTCTATTCTATTCTATTCTATTCCATTCCATTCCATTCCATTCCATTCCACTCAGCCTGAGCTGTCATTAACCCACAACGAACAAGGATGCTTGTCCTAACCTGGTTTATCATGTGGATGTGGTTATGTTTGCGTGACCTACGGTTGAGCCCCCAAATTTCCATTCTTAAGCAAGGCAGTTGTTCAGTGAGTAGCAGCCCCTTCTATGACCTTTATTTTCCCATGGTTGTTAAAGTGAACCACTACAGTTGTTGAGTGAGTAACCCAGTTGTTAAGTGAATCTGGCAGGGCCCACCTGCAGGTCGCAACTACCGGTTTATTCATTTATTATTTATTAGTCCAACTGATATGCCGCCCTTCTCCGTAGACTCAGGGCGGCTTACAATGCATTATAGCAATAGCCTGCATACTTTTTTGTATATACCTACTTATTAGGGCTTTCGCCCCCCCCTTCCCCAAGCAGTGTTGTTCTACACAAAGTCAGCTTATTGCCCCCACAATCCGGGTCCTCAATTTACCTACCTCGAAAGGATGGAAGGCTGAGTCAACCTTGAGCCTGGTGAGATTCGAACTCGCACTAATTGCAGGCAGCTAGCTGGCAGCTAAGTGCTAGCATTTAACAGCACTTAGTCCACTGCACCACCGAGGCTCTTCATTTGCCTGGTCTGAACTAGCAGCAGTGGACACGCGTGTCGCCACCAGCTACTCTTCTGGTATCTGGCGTGCATCCCAGCTGGTCTTCGTGGGCGCCGGAAAACGGTGTGAAAATGGCCAAAATATTTGTATTATCTGTATTTTATCTTGGCTGTTCACCGCCCTGAGTCCTTCGGGAGTAGGGCGGTATAGAAATTTGATTAATAAATAAATAAATAATAAATAAATAAATAAAAAACAGGCCGTTTTTTTGGGCTGTTTCCAGGCTTTTTTATGGCAATTTTTCGGGCTGTTTTTGGACCAAAAATGGCCCAAAAAACAGCCAGGAAAACGGCCCAGAAAACAGTCAAAAAAATGCCCAAAAAACAGGCATGTGCACCGGCCAGTTGGTCTTCGGTTCCCCATCCAGAGAGGGGCCATTCAACGTCCACATGTGCTTTGCTTCCCAAATCAACTCCTTGTCCTCCGTTGTTCTCCTCTCCTAACTGCTCTGCACATAGGTGCATCTGGAACAGGCCCCAGCTGTTCTTCCTCCTCCTCACTCATCTCAGCCTACAAACACAGCTTCCTCCCCGGTGGCTGGGAAATATCGGATGGCCCCGGCTCCATCTCTGCTTCTGTTCTGTCCCCGTCCCACACGCACACACACCAACAGACGTTCAAGAGTTAAAGACCAAACCAGCCGGCAAAATCCTTTTCCTTACGATAACGGAACTTGGCAACAACCTAGTGGCTGCCTGCCAAGAGTTTATTACTTACGAAGAGGAGAGATAACTTCTCCCCACTTCTGGTACATCAAAAGAAACAGCTCAATAATTACGGAATTAATCAAGTCCAGAGATAATCCAGCAAAGTCTATAGCAAAAGTCCGGCAATGCAGAATGGCGTGGAAGCTTTCAGCTTTGTTCGTCACAAGGTTTGACTGGCCACCACGCTCCCTTTTATATCCTGTGGGGTGTGGTCCAGTGACTCAGCCTAATCTCGGGCACGCCTTTTCTTCTGTTGCGTGCGCTTATCTCTGCGACGCTGGCGTGGGTCCAGCCAAGACTCATTACCCTCATCACTGTCCACCTGTGGTTGCGTGGACGTGCTTGGCCCCGGCCCTATCTCTTGCCCTTCGGCGGACACCGAAGGCATTGCCAGAGAGGAGGGTCCTGGAGAGGAAGGCCTTGCCAACTCCTCTTCTTCACTCTCGGAGTCATCTCCTGCCGATGACACAGGCTCCGGTAACGGAGCCAAAACAGCTTCCGATGCAGAGTGTCCATCAGAGCCTTCCCCAGACTCCAGAACTGGCCCACGTTCCTCCCCAACCTCCTCATCATCCGAGTCTGCTGCCAGCGGGCCACAACACTACAAGGCTGCATTTGCACCATGTTTCGAACCTGGTTGGTTTGAAGCTTGGACTGTGTATGAGGGTTGGGCTTAACCTTTTGTGTGAACTCAACCCTTTGGGTTAGTCTATAGCTCAGTCTACATGGCTAACTCAGAAAAATGTGTTTATTAAAAAAAAAAAAACAGATCAGTATATTGTGCGTGAACACAGACTGCTATCTGGTTTGGCTTTTCCCAACGCAGGTAGTCCTCGACTTACGACCACAATGGAGCCCAACATTTATGTTGCTAAGTGAGAAATTCGAGTTTTGCCCCACTTTACGACTTTTCTCGCCATGTTGGTTAAGCGAATCCCTGCCGTTGTTAAATTAGTGACACGGTTGTTAAGTGAATCCGGCTTCCCCATTGATGCTGCCCGTCGGAAGGTCGCAAAAGGGGATTGCGTGACCTCCGGGGACACTGCGACCGTCATAAGTGTGGGTCACTTGCCAAGTATCCGGATGTAAATCCACGTGACCACGTGGACGCTGTAACCGTCACAAGTATGAAAAACAGCCTTAAGTCACTTTTTTCAGTCCCGTTTAGTGACTTTGAATGATCACTAAATGAACTGTTGTAAGTCAAGGACTACCTGTATAATGTCTCCCAGGTATGTGGGACGTTCCAAGGATTTTTGGGATTTCTGGAGGTTGGAATCCAAAGTGAGGCTCAGAAAAGTGAATGGCAACACTTCATCATCTTCGGAGATGTCAGTCTGTCAATCTGAGATTTTGACGGATTCTGACTGGTAACCAGTAGAATTTCGTGACCAAGTCCCAAGTCTTTCATGGGCCCAGCTGGGGTCTCACAAGCCCCCAGGAATATATTTTTCCTGAGATTTTTCTGAGTCCTGATTATTCCATCCTTCCCCAAGGATGAGCCGTGGCTGAAGACGTCCTGTGGTTTTTATTTAAAAATTCACATTTCTACCTTTAGATCAGTTTAGCTTTGTGTCCTTGGTCCTGAGTTTGGGACAGCCGGATCCTGGCTTGGATCAGATCTTCTTGACATCCCCAAGAGAGGAAGAAAGGAAGAGAGAAAGAAGAGATGAAGGAAGGAAGGAGAAAGGAAGGAAGAAAGGATATGGGAATGAGAGGAAGGAAGGGAGGAAGAAAAGAAGGAAGGGAAGGAAGGAAAACAAAGGAGGGAATGGGAGAAAGGAAGGTGAGAGAAAGAAAGAAGGGAGGGAGGGAGAGAGGGAGATAGGAAAGAGATGGGAATGAGAAAAAGGAGGAAGGAAGGAAGAAAAACAGAGAGGGAGAGGGAGGGAGGGAAGGAAGAGAGGAAGGGAGGAAAGCAGAGAGGGAGGGGGAGAGGGAGAGAGGGAGGGAAGGAAGAAAGAAAAAGAAAGGGAAGGAAGGGAGGGAGGGAGGAAGAAAAGGAAGGGAAGGAAAGAAGAAAACAAAGGAGGGAATGGGAGTGAGAGAAAGGAAGGTAAGAGGGAGAAGGAAGGGAGGGAGGAAGAGAGAGATAGGAAAGAGATGGGAATGAGAAGAAGTAGGAAAGAAGGAAGGAAGAAAAGCAGAGGGAGAGGGAGGGAAGGAAGGAAGTGAGAGGAAGGGAGGAAAGCAGAGAGAGAGGGAGGGGGAGAGGGAAAGAAGGAGGGAAGGAAGGAAGGATGGAAGAAAGAAAAAAGGAAGGAAGGAAGGATATGGGAATGAGAGGAAGGAAGGGAGGAAGAAAAGGAAGGGAAGGAAGGAAAACAAAGGAGGGAATGGGAGTGGGAGAAAGGAAGGTGAGAGGGAGAAAGAAGGGAGGGAGGGAGGAAAGAGATGGGAATGAGGAAGAAGGAAGGAAGAAAAGCAGAGAGGGAGGGAAGGAAGGAAGTGAAAAGGAAGGAAAGCAGAGGGAGGAGAGGGAGAGGGAGGGAAGGATGGAAGGAGAAGGAAGGAGGGAGGGAGGGAAAGGAGGGAGGGAGGGAAAGAAGGAAGGAAGGAAAGGAAGGAAGGAAGGAGGGAGGGAGGGAAAGAAGGAAGGAAGGAAGGAAGGAAGAAAAGGAAGGAAGGAAGGAAAGCTCTTCAAAGGTGAGGCTTCAGTCTTGCATCTGGGCCACTTGCCTTATCCAAGGGACGGACAAGAGGACGTTTGAATAGACCCCATAGCGGTTTTGCAAGCCGCATCCGTCACCCCACGACACGGATCCTAGGAGTTCCCATTGGCCAGTCCGGTTGCTCCAAGCCACCATGGGACCCCCCGAGTCCCCACTGCAAGAGTCTTTTCCCCCTGAGAGAGAGAGAGAGAGAGAGAAAGAGGGTTAAATACGAGCCAGTTGCCCAAGTGTCCAAATTTTGATCAGGACCATGGGGAGACAGCAAGGGTCGTAAGTGTGATAAACGGTCATAAATCACTTTTTTCAGTGCTGTTGTAACTTCGAACAGTCACTAAACGAATGGCTGTAAGTCAAGGACTCCCTGTATCCTACCAGCTCTTTGCTCTGACCCAGAGTCTGGGTCTCTCTAGGACCCATCAAATAGAGATGGATCAAAAGAGCCTTGGTAGTACAGTGGTCTAAGGCACCCTGTTATTAAGCTGGTTATTAAGACCAGATGCCTGCAATTACTGCAAGTTCGAATCTCGCCAAGGCTCAAGGTTGACTCAGCCTTCCATCCTTTCTAAGGTAGGTAATTTGAGGACCCAGTTTGTGGGGGCAATAAGCTGACTTTGTATAAATATATACAAAAGTATGAAGGCTATTGCTTAATGCATTGTAAGCCGCCCTAAGTCTCCGGAGAAGGGCGGCATATAAATCAAATTAAAAAAAAAAAAAGATGCCGGGGGACCTCATGTGATTCTGGGGGGTAACCCCTTTCCCCCCATCCATTTACCTTCTTCCTCCCCGGCACAAATCATATCCGTCGTGATGATTTTCTGCAGCTTGGAGTAGGCTTCCTTGCACACTTCGTGGTCGATCAGAGGGATTTCAATCTGCGGGACAAAAAAACAGAACCAACAGCTGATTTTTGGGGGGCCAGGACGAACTCTCTGGGGAATTCTGGGCGTTGAAGTCCACACTTCTTCTTCTTCTTTTTTTTTTTTAAAAAAAAACACTTTATTAAACTTTTATTACATTAAAAACATAAAACATCATATCACTCAACAACAGCTATTTGTGGTGTTTTTTCTTGTAACAGCAATTCGTGCGTTATTTACAAAAATTAAATTGTGCGTATTTACATTCTTATTTTATCTATTACTTATACTTAATAACTATCTTTAATCTATCTCCGTTCTATCCAGTTATACCACTCTTCCCACACATTGTAAAATATCGATGCCTCTTTATCTTTTAAACTCAGCGTAAATTAAAGATTGGCTACAGGAAATTACTAACGAACGATTAGATTTAGAACTGGAACTCTTTCTATTTGGGATCTTCCCCAAAAAAATATATATGTGAAGGGCACAAAATATCTATTATTTATTTTTTATTATTTATTTATTTATTTATTTATTTATTTTTAATTTTGATTTATATGCTGCCCTTCTCCGGAGACTCAGGGCGGCTTACAATGCGCTAAGCAATAGCCTTCATCCTTTTGTATATGTATACAAAGTCAGCTTATTGCCCCCACAAACTGGGTCCTCAATTTACCTACCTTAGAAAGGATGGAAGGCTGAGTCGACCTTGAGCCTTGGCGAGATTCGAACCAGCAGAAATTGCAGGCAGCTGGTCTTAATAACCAGCTTAATAACAGGGTGCCTTAGACCACTGTACTACCAAGGCTCTAGTACTACACATATTAACGACTGCCAGGATTGCTGTCAGACTTCGATGCTATCTCAAAATAAATGAATTTCCAAACTGCCAATCTTTAAGGAAATATTTTCTTTAATTGAGCACAGCAACCGGATCATGACTCGATGCAGACAAGACTAACCTTTTGCCCCCTAATCCCTCCCTTTCCGATCCCCAAATCTCTGCTTCTCATTGGCTATCTTCCAAGTCATTCTCCAGACTTCTTGTCTCGTCATTTCCCAGGAATGTCTCCCCCCTCCTCATTTCCACGACAACCCGGCTTCAAAGGGATTTAGCAGGCAAAAGTTCAGGGCTTATCTCTCTCCTCTCTATGCCAGCACTGAGGCGCTGACAATTGCCTTCGCTCAATGATGGAAACACCCACAGAGAAACTTATCATACAAAAGGTCATGAATTGCGCAGAAATGGACAAATTAACGCTGAAGTCCACACTTCTTAAGGTGCTCCAGTTTGGCCTGAAGTTGTCTGAAGGTTCTTCTTTTCAAACTTTCATTCCTTTTATCTCTTCATCTCGTCTAATATTTCTATTTAAAACTTCTAAGGTCAGGATAAACAACGATGGTGAAAAGGGACATCCTTGTCTAGTACCTTTCATTACGCTGATCTTTTCTGTCATATCCCCATTTATCGTTATCTTACCGAATTGTCTATTATATATTGTTTTTATAATATTTATGAATCTCTGCCCAAAATCGATTCTCTGTACTTGTTTTATCATGAACTGCCAACTCACATTATCAAAGGCTTTTTGGGCATCAATGTCATCTGTTTTTCTGGATGATTCTCATAATACTCCAAAGTGTTCAAAAATCATCCTCATATTGTCGTTAATTTGTCTTTTTGGTCAAAATCCGGTTTGGTCTGCATGTACAACTGGACAATTTTTTTGTGAGCTCGAGGCTCATCCAAGCAGCTTCATCACTCTGAGCAAGCCACTTAGGGAGAGAGTTGCTGGAAAAGGTAGCAACTCCTACTATACTAATCTCAGGGGTTTCCTCCCCAAAATAAGTTACATCATATCAATGAAGATTCTCAGTCATCCAGGTAAAACTGTCTGAAGGTTGTCTGAAGGTTGAAATGTGGGAACTGGACTAACTTTGTTGTTAGTTTGAGAGATGTTTCGCTGCCCTTCCGCTCTCTGTTGGCACTTGCAGTAAAAGTAAAAAACTCCTGGGATATTTTTTTTTTTTTAACCAAGAGTATAATTTTTCTGATAGATCCATTTAGGTACAGACAGAAGAAGTGGACAATCAACTAAATATGAGCCAACAGTGTGTGGCGGCAGCCAAAAAAGCCAAAGTAATCTTAAATTGCATTAGCAGAGGGATACACTCAAGATCAAGGGAGATACTAATACCACTCTATAAAGCCCTAGTAAGGTCACACCTAGAATCCTGCATCCAGTTTTGGTCACCACACTATAAAAAAAGATGTGGAGACTCTAGAAAAAGTACAGAGAAGAGCAATCAGGATGATGACGGGACTGGAGGCTAAAACATATGAAGAACGGTTGTAGGAACTGGGCCTGGCTAGTCTAGGGAAGAGAAGGACCAGGGGAGACAGGAGAGCATCTTCCAATATTTGAGGGGCTGCCCCAGAAAGGAGGAAGGGGGTCAAGCTATTTTCCAAGGCACCCGAAGGCCAGACCAGGAATAATGGATGGAAACTGACCAAGGAGAGATTCAACCTGGAAATAAGGAGGAATTTTCTGACCGTGAGAACAATCAACCCATGGAACAGAAGTTGCCTTCGGAAGTTGTGGGAGCTTCATCACTGGAGGCTTTCAAGAAGAGACTGGACAGCCATCTGTCAGAAATGTTATGGAGATTCTCTGTCATCCAGGTCATGCACAAAGGTGCTTTTTCAAGAGGCAACTGGACTTTCTCATTTTTCTTTGATCCTTCCATTCCCCAACCATCCAGTTAGAGCTGAAGAAGCTTCTTGGATGAGAAGCGAAACGTCTTCCAAGAAAAAACCAGAAAGTCCAGTTGCCATCATTCAACCTTCAGACAATCTTCCGACAACTCTGCCTGGATGATTGACTGTCTTCATCGACATACTGTTCGTAACGATTTCCAAATGTGGTTATTTTCACTTTACGCTGGGTTTTCCACATCCTGGATCCCGCATCAAAAGAGCGCCAGGGTACAATGTCTGTACCCTCTAAAGAGAATATGTATAAAATGTTTTATAGGTGGCATCTCCCACCTGCCAGATTGGCAAAGATGTTTCCAAATACTTCCCCGCTATGTTAGAAATGTAAACATCAAAAAGGAACTTATTATCACATGTGGTGGTCCTGTCAGAAGGCAAAACAATTTTGGCAAACAATTAAAATACAATAGAAGAAATTATAAATCAACAAATAGAAATGAGGCCAGAAACTTTCTTATTTGGGAATAATTACTGGGCCATATGAAAAAAAAATAAGATACTTAATTATTCACATATTGACAGCAGCACGAATAGTTTTCGCCCCAAACTGGAAAAACAATGACATACCATCAGAAGACAAGGTGATTAGAAAAATTATGGAATGTGTGGAAATGGATAAGCTCACAAGAGAGATTCAAGAAAAAGATGAAACGGGTTATTACTTAATCTGGGAGAAATGGTATAAATGGTTGGAGGAGAAAGGGGAATAAAAAAGGGACAAAAGAAAACTAAACAATGATTAAATTAGGTGGAAAAATGTGGAAATAAATGGGAAGATATACATTGTGGAAAGGAAACTAGGTACCTGTTTATGTTAAAAGTAAATAAAATATTTAGATTAAGAGAATATAAATATATGATTTACTAGGAATATATGTATAAGAGATAGATTAAGATAAGAAAGAGAAAACGTATAAATATAGATTACTGATGTGAAGATGTTGAAAAGAAGAAGATGTAAATATCTATTTTTGTTTGTTTGTTTGCTTCTTTTGTTTGTAGGTTTGTTTATTTGTTTGTTTGCTCGTATTAAAAAAAATGTTCAATAAAAATTATTTAAAAAACAAAACAAAACAAAAGAGCGCCAGGTTGGAGATGGCGGTTTGAAGTGGGGGGGAGACCCCCGTTGCCTTGCCTGATGCCTCAAAGAGCCTCTCCTTCCCCAAGTAGAGATCAATCCTAACAACCTTGGAGACCCCAGATCAAGGCAAAGGGTGATTATCAAGGATGGATATTGAGGAGCGAGTCCCGGGGGGGGGGGAGGATCCCTCTCCCTCCCACTGAGAGATCAATAAATCGATCGATAGATCGTAAGATCGATGTGAGCGGCTACGTCACCTCCATCAAGGCGTCTGGCAGGCGTTGCAGCAACCGTTTCCCCCATCCGCTGACGATGACCGTGGCACCTGGGGGGAAGGCAAAGAGACAAGAGGTATGACAACAGGCAGTCCTCGACTTACGACCATGATGGAGGCCAACATTTCCATCGCTAAGCGAGACACTCGTTAAGTGAGCTTTGCCCCATCTTACGACCTTCCTTGCCACAGTTGCTAAGGGAATCTGTTCTGCCCCAGCTACAGACCCCCGAAGAACGCAGCATACACACGAAGTCTGTACAAACCTTAGTTTACTAAATTAAACCAGTCTTTTTCAAATAAAGGCTGTTAATTAACGTTCTTAACAGCCTGCAAGAATCCAAAGAATAAATAATCGTAATCTTACTAGGGTTGGCAGAATGCCCAGAAGCAATTTGCAGGAAACTGATAAGAGCACTAAGATCAGGACGCGAAGGAGAGTGAACGAAGTTGTTCCCTGCAAATTGCCTCAGTCGTCGTCCGTCCTTAAATTGGAGTTGTTAGTAACATGGTCGTTAAGTGAATCTGGCTTCCCCCCTTGACTTTCCTTGTCGGAAGGTCACAAAAGAGGATCATGTGATCACGGTCATCTAATCTTCATCCACCCATCCATCCTTGGTCCTTGGTGCTCCCTGAGCTTGGTGGTTTCCTTCCAGACATTTCATGACCCAACTAGATAACATCATCAGTGCTAGATGGCAGTAAGGTGCTCTACTGATGATGTTCCCTAGTTGGGTCGTTTAACGTCTGCAAGAAAACAACCAAGCAGCTCGAAGGGCCCTACAGTTCTCCTCCTCCTCCTCCTCCTCCTCCTCCTCCTCCTCCTCCTCCTCCTCCTCTTCCTCCTCCTTCTCTTCCTTTTCCTCCTCCTCCTCCCAAACCCTCCTCCCTTCTAGCACTGTTGACGTTACCTATTTGGGTCATGAAATATCTGCAAGAAAACCACCAAACTCAGAGAGCACCAACGACCCCACAGTTCTCCTCCTCCTCCTCTCCTCCACAAACCCCTCTCCCTTCTAGCACTGATGACTGTTCTGTCCCCCATCCTCACACAGACAAATGCAGTATCAAACACGCCTGCCAATAATTTATTGTATAAACAGACCAGAATTCCTGGCAGACGAGAGTTCTTGGCAGCTAACTGTAAAACGCCTGCCCAGTCCAATTAGTACTCCCAAAAAGCAGGAGAGGCCTTATCTGCAGTCCGTTTCCAGAGTGACAAATTATCCACAAGAGTTTAGTCCAAAATATATCTGAGCCGAAGTGCAGGATTCACGATGTGACTCTTTAGAGTTTAAACTTTTGTCCGTCACAAAGCCTGCCGAGCAATCATGCCCCCTTTTATCCCTTGTGGGGCGTGGCTCAGTGACTCAGCTCAATCCCTGGCCCTCCCATGCCTCTTCCTTTGCTGCGCATGCTTCTCCCTCCAACGCTGCCTGGGATCAAGCCAGGATTCATCATCCTCGCTCCCTATCAATGGGTGCTCCGAAATGCCTTCCTCCTGGCATATCCCAGGCTGTTCCTCTTGGCCTTCGGATGGAAGGCATTGCCAGAGAGGAGGATCCTAGAGAGGGAGGCCTTGCCAGTTCCTCCCCCTCACCTTCTGAGTCCTCTTCCTCCATGAGAACGGGCTTGGGAGTCGGAGTCACAACAGATGACGTTACCTATTTGGGTCATGAAACGTTTGCAAGAAAACCACCAAACTCAGAGAGCACAAAGGACCCCCACAGTACATGTCAACCTTGCTTCACAAGATTGTGAGATAACCTGATAGGCCATTTGCAAAGATTAGGCCAGTATTTCTCAGACGTGGCCTCTTTACGAGAGACGTGGACTTCAACTCCCAGAATTCCCCAGCCAGCCAGCCAGCCTGACTACCCCCTATCCTCACCTTTTGGGTGCGATCCATCTGGGAAGCAAATAGGCATCACGTAATTGTTTAGTGTTGCTTCTCCGGAGAGTTTGACCACGGCGATGTCGTACTCAAAGGTGGCCGCCTTGTAGGAAGGGTGGATGTGGATGGACTGAGGGTGGAGGGTTTGCTCCGTGTCGTCTCGCCTCTGAGTTTGGTGCTTCCCTGTTGGAATTATTAGAATGAAAGAGCCTTGGTGGCGCAGCGGACTAAAGCGCTGCTAAATAGCACTTAGTTGCCAGCTGCCTGCAATTACTGCGAGTTCAAATCTCACCAGGCTCAAGGTTGACTCAGCCTTCCATCCTTCCGAGGTAGGTAAAATGAGGACCCGGATTGTGAGGGCAATAAGCTGACTTTGTATAAAAAAGAACACCGCTTGGGGGGCGGGGGCGAAAGCCCTAAGCAGGTATATACAAAAGGATGAAGGCTATTGCTTAACGCATTGTAAGCCGCCCTGAGTCTCCGGAGAAGGGCGGCATATAAATCGAACCAATAAATAAATTAGAGCCTGGTGGTGCGGCAGACTAAAGCACTGTTATTAACAGTTATTAACATCAGCTGCCCGCAATTACTGCAAGTTCAAATCTCGCCAGGCTCAAGGTTGACTCAACCTTCCATCCTTTCTAAGGTAGGTAAATTGAGGACCCAGTTTGTGGGGGCAATAAGCTGACTTTGCATAAATATACAAAAGGATGAAGGCTATTGTTTCATGCATTGTAAGCTGCCCTGAGTCTCCGGAGAAGGCCGGCATTTAAATTAAATTAAATTATTAAATTAAATTAAATTAAATTAAATTAAATTAAATTAAATTAAATTAAATTAAATTAAATTAAATTAAATTAAATTAAATTAAATTAAATTAAATTAAATTAAATTAAATTAAATTAAATTAAATAATTAAATTAAATTAAATTAAATTAAATTATTAAATTAAATTAAATTAAATTAAATTAAATTAAATTAAATTAAATTAAATTAAATTAAATTATTAGAATCACAGAATTGGAAGGGACCTTGGAGGTCTTCTAGTCCAACCCCCTGCTTAGGCAGGAAAACCCTATCCCGTTTCAGACAAATGGTTGTCCAATCTCTTCTTAAAAACTCCCAGTGTTGGAGCATTTACAACTTGGGAGATGGGGTGGAAGAAGAATAGCAGAAGAATTGAGTCAGAAGGGACCTTGGAGGTCATCTAGTCCGACCCCCTGCTCAAGCAGGAGATCCAATACCATTTCAGACAGGTGGCTGCCCGGTCTCTTCTGAAAAGCCTCCAATGATGTAGCACCCACAACTTCTAGTGGCAAGTCGTTCCACTGGTTAATTGTTCTTACCGTCAGGAAATTTCTCCTTGGTTCTAGATTGGATCTCTAATGATCTTCTGCCCATTACGTCTGGCCCAGAATAGAATGCAGAATAAGAGAGTTGTAAGGGGACCTTGGACGTCTTCTAGACCAACCCAAACAGGTGACCTTACACCCTCTGGGTCAAAGGGTTGTCCAGTCTCTTCTTAAAAACCTTCAAGATGAATGTACCCACAACTTCTGGTGGCAGGCTGTTCCACTGGTTAATTGTCCTCACTGTCAGGAAGTTTCTCCTTAGTTCCAGGTTGCTTCTCTCCTTGATGAGTTTCCATCACCCCAAATTCAGGACCTGAATTTTGGTGGCTCAGCAAGGCGATTGTTGGGCCTGATTTTACTATCTCTTTTTTTATCACGGTTGTTAAGTGAATCTTGCTCCCCTCCCTTGACTTTGCTTATTAGAAGCCCCCCCTGGAAATGGGGATCACATGACCCCAGGGCTCTGCGACCATCATAAATATGTGCCAGATACCAAGCATCACAATTTTGATCCTAAGGATGCTGAGATGGTCATAACTGCGAGGACCGGTTGCCAGTGACTTTCTTCAGTGTCATGGAAAGGAGGCCAAGTCGGTCATAACTATGAGGACCGGTTGCCAGTGACTTTCTTCAGTGCCATGGAAAGGAGACTGAGACGGTCATAACTGTGAGGACTGGTTGCCAGTGACTTTCTTCAGCACCATGGAAAGGAGGCTGAGACGGTCATAACTGTGAGGACCGGTTGCCAATGACCTTCTTCAGTGCTATGGAAAGGAGGCTGAGACGGTCATAACTGCGAGGACCGTTTGTCAGCGACTTTTTTTTTTTAAAAAAAATGTTTTATTTATAAATTTGTTTACTAAATATAAAAAATTCAATGTTGACATGAACAGTGTGTTGTCTGAGTATAGTTAATTTTGGAAATAGTAATAATAATAGTAACAGTATTCGAAACATTTTTAGAAATAGTAATAATAATAGCAACAATAGTATTTGTAACATAATAAACATATAATAATAATAATAATATTTGCAATTTCAATCAACCTTCCTTATATAATTAATCATACTCCTAAACTTTTAAAATTCTAACTTCTGTTTCTGTTAGTTAGCCATTGATAAAATGAATCCCATGTTAAAAAATATTCTGTTTCTTCCTTCTCCTTAATTTTAAGTATTGATCTATCCATTTCTGCACATTCTAGTAATTTTTTTAATTACACTTTCTTCTGTAGGGATTTCTTCATTTTTCTAGTGTTGTGGAAACACAATTCTTGCCACAGTTAACACCTGTAAAATTAAATATGTATTTCCTTTATTGTACTCTTCTGGTAGAATACCCAACAAGAATATTTCTGGTTTTAGGTCTATATGTTGCTTTACCATTTTTTTCTAACCATGGATGTACCGTATTTTTGTCCAATATTTTTTTTGCCTTTGGGCATGTCCACCACATGTGATAATACGAACCCAGTGTCTGATTACATTTCCAACATTTGGCGGACATGTTAAGGGACTTTCTTCAATGCCATGAAACGGTTGTAAGTCAAGGAGGACCTGCCAAAGTCTCCATCCTTGAGTTGCAAACCTGGTTTGTTTCAGAGTGACCGCTTACCCAAGATAACGGTGAAGGAAGACGGGCTGATCACATCCGTATTTCGGAAAACTGGATTTTCGGGATCCAGTTCCTCATGGAGACAGTGAGCAGCTGTCACAACCCACTGGTTGCCTGGAAAATACAAAACACAACATCTAGAGCAGTGGTGGGATTCAAATAATTTAACAACCGGTTCTCTGCCCTACTGACCAGCTGGATAATGTGGCTCAGTGGTCATGGGTCCGTGTGGATGTGACCAACTCAACATCACTCAGGTCGATGGGCGCTTCGCCTTAGCTGTTACAATGTAATAAGGGTTACCCAGAGGCAGTTTCTGTAAGCAGGGCAATAAAGATTAGGCTAGAAACACCAGCAGAATGTTTCCTTCCTGCCTTCCTTACAGGATTAGCCCTGTAAAGAACAAAATAAGATTTCTTCCAACATCCGGTTCTCCAAACTGCTTAGAAAGTTAACAACTGGTTCTCCCGAATAGGTGCAAACTGGCTGAATCCCACCACTGATCTAGAGCCCCCTTTCCCTTCTCTGGATCAGCAACCTTGCCCCCACCCCCCATGAAATTTGGGGTTGCAAATCCGGTTTTTGAATCTCTTGGTGCTGTTTCTCCTATCCAGATCTCTGGGACAGGTCATCCTTGCCTTACGACCACAATTGAGCGCCACATTTCCGTTGTTAAGTGAGTTTTGCCCCATTTCATGACCTTCCTTGCCACCCTTGTTAAGTTAATTAATTGAGCAGATGTTAAGTTAGTGACATGGTCGTTAAGCGAATCTGGCTTCCCCATTGCCTTGGCTGGTTGGAAGGTCGCAAAAGGGAATCAGGGACTCCGCAACCGTCATAAACCTGAAGGACACAGCCAGAGGGGAGATGCACACTACAGGTAGTCCTCGACTTACGACCAAAACTCAGCCCAAAAATTCCTGTCGCTAAGTGAGACATTTGTTAAGGGAGTTTTGCCCCGTTTTACAAACTTGCTCGCCGCAGCTGTTAAGTGAATCACGTCAGATGTTAAATGAGCCACACGGTTGTTAAGCGAATCCGGCTTCCCCGTTGACTTTGCTTGCCGGAAGGTCACAAAAGGGGATCATGATGCGACCCCGGGATGCTGCAACCGTCATAAGTACGAGTCAGCGGCCAAGCAACTGAATTTTGATCAGGTGACCACGGGGCAGTTGCAATGGTCATAAGTGCGAACAACGATCTTAATTAAGTCATTTTTCCCCAGTGCCGTTGCAACTTTGAACGGTCACTAAATGAACGGTTTTAAGTCGAGGACTACCTGTATTTCAGCCTCCACCCCCTTACTAGTGCTCCCCCCCACCCCCTGTTCTGCTGGCGTAATATAACCCGGAAATCTCTTACCTATGAGGGACCCTCCGCAGAAGGGGCGTCCGTTCCTTTGGAGCATGGCGATCCATGGGGAAATTCCTCTCTGGGCATATCGTCCTTGGATGATCCGGGCCAGCGAGCTTCTGGAAAATTTGGGTTTTCCACAGACTGGGGAAGAACGGAAAAACCAAGTTTTAGAATAATGTTTTTTTTCCCAATTTCAGATGGGTGGACTTCAACTCCCAGAATTCCCCAGCCAACATGGCTGCTGGCAAGCTGACTAGGGAATTCTGGGAGTTGAAGTCCACACCTGCCTTAAAGTTGCCATGTTTGGAGAGAATTCTGATCTGGAACCAAAGGAAATGGCTGAAAAGAGGCATATGGATCTCAAGCAATTCCTTTTCGATCCAGTTTCAGCATGCCATCGTTTGGCAAGATTATGGGATGGCATCTCCACAAAATGGTCCTCGACTTACAACCACAATTGGAACCACAATTTCCCTTGCTAAGCAAGGAGATTGTTAAATAAGTTGCACCTGATTTTTCTGACCTTTTTTTTTCTTTTTTGCCATGGTTGCTATGCGAATGACTGAAGTCGTTAAATGAATCATACAGCCATTAAGTGAACCCAGCTTCCTCCAGTGGCTTTGCTTGTCAGAAAGCCGGCTGGAAGGGTCACAAATAGAGATCGCATGGCAGTCGAACCGTCGTAAATACACAGACCCATAGCTCGCATTTTAATCATGTGACTATAGGAATGCTGCAATGGTCATAAGTGTGAGGACCAGCTGTAAATCACTATTTTCAGTGCCGTGGACACTTTCAATGGTTGCTAAATGAATTATAAATGAAGAATTACCTGTAGGACAGACATAACAATCACCCCAGCTGCTATTGCTAAGGGAAATTTGAATTTGCTTCAAGATCTTAAAGGCAATTTGGCGATACAAGATTGTTGTGTCAACGGTTTTATTCATTTTCTTATCAAAGGTTATTAATTACAAAAAGTTAGGAATGCTACAAAATATAAAACCCATAATAAATGGCGTAATATCTCTTAAATATGTAACAGAGCTTAGAATATATACCAAACCTAAACACATTTTGGAATATAATATTTCTTTCAAATATGACCTGATGTCATATATTTATCTATATATCTATAGTCACCAGTGGTGGGATTCAGCCAGTTCACACCTATTCGGGAGAACCGGTTGTTAGAAGAAATCATATTTTGTTTTTTTCCACTTTACAGGGCTAATCCTGTAAGGAAGGCAGGAAAGTAACATTCTGATGGTATCTCTAGCCTAATCTTTATTGTCCTGCTTACAGAAACTGCCTCTCTGCTTAACTGGTATTACATTGTAACAGCTAAGGCGAAGCGCCCATAGACGTGAGTGATGTTGAATTGGCCACGCCCACACGGTCACATGACCACTGAGCCACGCCTACCCAGCTGGTCATTAGGGCAGAGAACCAGTTGTTAGATTATTTGAATCCCACCACTGATAGTCACACAATCTTGGAAGCAGTCCAGGATACCAAAAAAGGAAAATTATTATACAAAATGAAGTTGTACAGGTAGTCCTCAACGTACGGCCACAATGGAGCTCAAATTCCCCGTTGCTAAGTGAAACAGACGTTAAGCGAATGTTACCACCTTTCTTGCCACCCTTGTTAAGTGAATCACTGGAACTTCCGGTTGGCGATTCGTGGCGAGACGGTGGAAGGAGAGCGATTCCTACTCTTCAACCCCGGATTTTTTCGTGTTTTGGGCATTGCGAACTAGAGAGGGAGTCTAGAGAGTGGCAAAGCGTGGGGCGAGTGCCTGCCGCTCGAACGGACGCCTCTGTTAACTCAGCGCAAAAACGTCTGTCATTTTGAAATGGCAGACTGTGATAAGCCAACAAAGAGCCGGGGAGAGAAGATGGGAGCAGATAGTGTTAGAAGCGGAACACCGCAAACCCACAGGAGTTTTGGAGAAGTGAGATCGGTCCTGTCAGAACAGAAGTGAATCACTGCACTTCTTAAATGAGTAACATGGTCATTAAATGAATTTGGTTTCCCCGTTGACTTGGCTGGTCAGAAGGTCGCAAAAGGGACCGCATGACCGTGGGAGTCTGCAACCGTCATAAGTACATGCCAGTTGCCAAGCGTCTGAATTTTGATCACACGACGGTGGGAATGCTGCAACGGTCGTAAGTGAGAAAAACGGTCTTAAGTCACTTTTTTCAGTGCCGTTGGAACTTCAAACAGTCACTAAGTGAATTTTTGTAAGTCGAGGACAGTTGGTAGATTATTGATGTGCGTTCGTGTCAAAACAGACAAGATGCTTGTAACTGTGCATTCAAAATCCCAACCTCTTCTCTTTCATGAATATATAGTAGTGCAAAAGGGAATAAAAAAAAAGATTAAACAATTCACCACAATGAATTAAAATGGTTATTCAAACAGCTCTAAACCTAAAGGAGAAATTCAGCTATTACTCGATCTATGACCACACTTGAACCCCAACATTTCTGTCGCTAAGTGAAACAGTGATGAAGTGGTCTTCCATTTTAGAACCTGTCCCGCCACGGTGGTTAAACGAATTCCTGCTGTTTTTAAGCGAATCACACGGTCGTTAAACGAATCTGGCTTCCCCCGTTGACTTGGCCGGTCAGACGGTCACAAAAGGGGATCATGTGACCCCCGGGACATTGCAACCGTCATAAAGATGAGTCAGTTGTCCAGCATCCGAATGTAAATCACTTGAACATGGGAATGCGGCAAAAAATGGCCATAAGGCTTTTTTCCAGCGCCGTTGTAACTTCGGTCACTAAACGAACTGTCGTAAGTCAAGGACTAGCTGTATATTGGTCTATCTTTCTTGCACAGCAATAAATAGATCTTCTTTAAACGACTGAGCAGAATCATCTCTCTTTGCAAGAAAAAGAGGAGTAGAATTTCTTCATTAGAAGCATCCACAGCAGTGTTTTTCAACCTTGGTAGCTTGAAGATGGGTGGACTTCAACTCCCAGAATCCCCCAGCCAGCTGGCTGGGGGAATTCTGGGAGTTGAAGTCCACCCATCTTCAAGCTTCCAAAGTTGAGAAACACTGATCTACAGGTAGTCCTCGACTTACAACAGTTCATTTAGTGACCTTTCGAAGTTACAACAGCACTGAAAAAGGCAATTTAGGATCATTTCCCACCCTTATGACTGTTGCAGCATCCCCATGCTCACTTGAATAAAATTCAGACCCTTGGCAACTGACTCATATTTATGACAGTCGCAGGGTCCCCGGGACACGTGATTCCCCTTTTGCGACCATCTGACAAGCAACGGGGAAGGCTGGATTCACTTAACAAGCATGTCACTAACTTAACAGCTGCAGTGGTTCACTTAACCGTGGTGAGAAAAGTTGTAAAAAGGAGCAAAACTCACTTTTTAACCCATTTCTCACTTAACAACATAAATTTTGGGCTCAATTGTAGTCGTAAGTTGAGGACTGCCTGCATTTCTATCTGCCCCAATGTTTCCTGCAATTCTTTCTTTTTTTGGCGACGAGGTAGGGGAGAATGGGAAATGACGGTTAGTTAAAGAAATGAAAATAATTTGTATTCAAAGAGTGATTTGGATAGGTTAAAAACTGAACATCACTGAAATGCTGCACACAACCACAACCACACAAATGTTTGGAGTTTCTCGTTGAATTTGAGGATTCTATATTTCACCTGGAAAAATTTACCCAACCATTCAGATTTCCGGGTACAACTGAAAAGAGGCTCAAACCTCTTTCTACTTTCAAAGGACCAGATTCCTATTCCAGAAACGGCCACTAGATGGAGCAAATGTTCCACCAACAGTGTTTCTCAACCTCCAGAATTTTTAAGATTGTACTTCAACTCTCAGAATTCCCCAGCCAGTAGGGGGAATGCTGGGAATTGAAGTCCACGCGTCTTCAAAATTAAGAAGCATTGCTTTTTAGCTCAACACAGTCTTAAATACCCTTTTCTACAAAATGACAAAATTCAGCGCATCTTTAAACCGTCCCATTGCCAACACCGAAAAAGCTGGGAAGAAAGTTGTAGACGATGCCATGGACGCCGTACAATACACGCCAATCGCACTTTCGGGAGTTTGTGGGATTAGTAAAGTGGGAATGTTGCTTCTTCTCAGGAATGCAATGTTGCAGATGGAGTGTCTGATATTCGATGCAAGGGGGAAAGATCTCCAGATCTTACTCCCTATCCATAATGCCCTCAAAAAACTTGGGATGTTGCCGAGTTTAGTTGACGTTCTTCAAACACAAGTCCAGTCCTTGGGTTGGGTCTCGTTTTAGTCCAGTTCATCTCTTCTCCAGATTGGAATCCAGGAATGTCCACCCTGTTTTCTCCTGCAGCCAGTCCACATAGTTGGACACTTTGGTGTAAACCCCGTAGACTTGCTTGCTGCCACATTCTTCTGGTCCACCCCAGGAGACCAATCCTTGGGCCACCCACCTGCGGTCGTCCAAGTCTCGGATGACAAACGCACCTCCGCTGTCCCCAAGGCAGGTGTCCTTCCCTCCTTCGTAATAACCGGCGCAGAACATATTCTCCGTCACGCTGTAGTTCCCAGATCTGGACTCATAACTTGTCTTGCACTCTGCATGGAGGACCACAGGTAGCTTCACATATTGAAGAACATCTGACAAGGTCTGCATCCCAGAACTGATGACCTCATCCACCGTGATGTTGGGGTTGGAGATGCCCCAACCGGCCACCAAGCCCAACGTGTTGGGTTGAGGTCCTCCTAACTCGTGTGGATCCTGAGGTAGACAAACCGGCATAATGTAAGGTCCCATGGTCACCTTCTCCTTCAACTTGACCAACGCGATGTCATGGTTGTAATTCTGGATATCGAAAGACTCGTGGAGAATGATCTTCTCCACCGTCCGGTTGACCGCGTCGATTTTGTTCCGGACGTCGTGAAGGCCCAGGTAGACGTTGACGTGTTCTTTGGAGACGGCGATCACCGTGTTGTCCCGTCGTTGGGAACGGAGGACGTGAGCGGCGGTCAAGACCCACGATTCGGACAGGAGGGCTCCGCTGCCGAACCACCGGTCGTTGGGCACCCGAGACGTGTCCTCAACCACGATCAGAGCTTGCCAGGGGAAAAAACCAGGTTCTGCGTTTCTCCCGCCGATTATTCGCTTGACCAGGGTGGGCAGACCGCGGCTGGGTTGTCCACACACTAAGGAAGGAAAACAACACAGCGCACAATTAGCCTTCGGCACTCCCGCAAACAGAGCAAAGTTGCAAATTGTGGTAGATTATGCCAAATTTGCCCTCTGTCATCCGATGTCCTACCTACAACGTAGCACAGGTAGTCCTCAACTTACGACCACAAATTGAGCCCAAATTATTTAGGGCGAAGCGAGGGCGTGGCTAAGGGTGTTTTGTCCCATTTTGCAACCTTTCACGGCAGTTGTTAAGCGAATCATGTAGTCATTAAGCGAATCTGGGTTCCCCCATTGATTTTGCTTGTCGGGAAGTTTGGGAAGGTTACAAAAACTGATCACGTGATACCCGGGACACTGCAACCGTCATAAGTACATGCCAGTTGCCAAGCGTCTGAATTTTGATCACGTGACTGTCGGTTGATGCTGCAGCCGTCTGAAAAACGGTTTCAAAACAGTGTGTGAAAAACGGTCCCAAGTCACTTTTTCCAGTGCTGCTGTAACTTCGAAACGTCACTAAGTGAACGGTTGTAAGTTGAAGACTACCTGTATTGGATGGTGATTCTTGGCAAACTGGATTGCATTTAATTTCATTGGGAGAGACCCCTGGATTGACAACAAGCCTGCCGTCGAAACACCAAATTTACATGCCTGATTTAAAATGAAGAAAGCTTGCCTTTCGATTTTGCATTGATATGACACCCTGCTTTCAAACTTGAATTACATGGCAGATTTGTCCCCAAGAAACCTTTTGAATGGCAAAAGGAAGGAAGTTTAGGATTACAAAAAATAAATAAATAAATTGTGCAATGAATTATTTTTCAAACATGCAATTATTTCCCCCGGCATAAAATTCTCTGCAATTCTTTAGTTTCTTTTGATTAACTTTCTCTTAAAATCCATGCCGAGTTTGGGGTTTTTTTTTTTCAAGAAGAGACAGGATAGTCACTTGTCTGAAATAGGATCTCCTGCTTGAAGAGGGGGCTGGACTAGAAGACCTCCAAGGTCCCTTCCATCTCTGTTATTCTATTCTATTCTATTCTATTCCATTCATTATGTTTAAATACGTTCTGTTCTGTTCTGTTCTATTCTCCTTTCCTTTCCTTTCCTTTCCTCTGTTCTGTTCTGTTCATTGCTATCCTATCCTATCCTCTATTCTATTCTAAATTTCCATTCCATTCTTCTTTCCTTTCCTTTCCTTTCCTTTCCTTTCCTTTCCTTTCCTTTCCTTTCCTTTCCTTTCCTTTCCTTTCCTTTCCTTTCCTTTCCTTTCCTTTCCTTCATTCTATTCTAAATTTCCATTCCATTCCATTCTGTTCTGTTCTCTTCTATTCATTGCTATCCTATCCTATCCTCCATTCTATTCTGTTCTGTTCTGTTCTGTTCTGTTCTGTTCTGTTCTATTCTATTCTATTTTCTCTTCTCTTCTCTTCTCTTCTGTATCAATACACGTAATCCTCGATTTAACAACTTCAATTGAGCCCAAAATTTACGTTGCTAACTGAGACATTCGTTAAGTGACGTTTGCCTCATTTTATGACCCTTCTTGCCACCGTCATTAAACAAATCACTGCGGTTCTTAAGTTAGAAACATGGCTTTTAAGAGAATCCAACTTCCCCATGGGCTTTACTTATCAGAAGGTCGCAAAAGGGGAATCATGGGACACCACGACTGTCATAAATACGAGTCAGTGACCAAGCGTCTGAATTTCGACCATGTGATTGCGGGGAGGCTGCGATGGCCATAAGTGTGAAAAACGGCTCTTTTTTCAGTGCCGTTGTAACTTTGAACCATCAGTAAATGAACTGTTATAAGTCGAGGACTACCTGTAAGATAGCATTCCCAGAATTCTTTCAGGATCTGAGTCCTATGGAGATAGAGCGGCATACAAATTAAATTAAATTAAATTAAATTAAATTAAATTAAATTAAATTAAATTAAATTAAATTAAATTAAATTAAATTAAATTAAATTAAATTAAATTAAATTAAATTAAATTAAATTAAATTAAATTAAATAATTAAATTAAATTAAATTAAATTAAATTAAATTAAATTAAATTAAATTAAATTAAATTAAATTAAATTAAATTAAATTAAATTAAATTAAATTAAATCTGTTCACCGGCATGGATCTTAAGAGTGAAATCGACCGATTTCCATCGTATCCAAAGATTTTTCCCTGCCCTTCTTTGAAAAGTGGCATGATCTACCAGCAATGATGGAGACCCCGTACATGGTATAATCCATCATTGCTTATCTGCGCATCTCAAATACCTCGGTGGGATGCGAAGGCGCGCATGGCCACGCAGGTGGGGAAGCGGCCACGTCGTTCTGTCTAGGATGACTTGCTCGTTCTTTGGAGTTGATCTAAGATCACCAGCAACACAACAGAACAAGGAAAGTTGTAGGGTTGTCGCTCGCACATCTGGGGAAGCGCACTGAACCTTTGGCTCTGCTCCCCAGGATTACCGAGGCTAAAATATAGGAAGAACGGTTGCAGGAATTGGGTAGGTCTAGTTTAATGAGAAGAAGGACCAGGGGAGACATGAGAGCATCTTCCAATATCTCAGGGGTTGCCCCAAAGAAGAGGCAGTCAAGCTATTCTCCAAAGCACCTGAAGGCAGGATAAGAAGCGACGGATGGAAAGTAATCAAGGAGAGAAGCAACTTGGAATTAAGGAGGAATTTCCTAACAGTGAGAACAATTAACCAGTGGAACTACTTGCCTCCAGAAGTTGTGAATGCTCCAAAATTGGAAGTTTTTAAGAAGAGATTGGACAGCCATTTGTCTGAGGTGGTGTAGGGTTTCCTGCCTAAGCAGGGGGTTGGACTAGAAGATCTCTGAGGTCCTTTCCGACTCTGTTATTCGGTAGTTGCTGGATTAGCCAGCATGTCGTTTTTTTCCCTGGCATGCAAACTGGGTTATACACCATCCAGGCTGTATCGCGAGAGCAGATTGTGAAGGAAGAACACAAACGCACGAGAAAGCATTCGCTGTCCCACAGCTGGACAGTTTCTAACAAAAGCTTCAGCTTGGATAAATCAAACACAAACACTTCGCTTCCCACTTCACCCCCAATTGGCAAGCGTGGAGAACCTCTTGGGTGCGTCAAATCAGCGCAAACCGTGTGAAATTTTCTCCCCCTCGAAAGCAAAGCCCCAAACCTACAATAGATTGTAGGGATTTCAGCGCCGTAATGTTCCGTTTCTACCACAAGCGACAATGCAATGAACCGAACCAGGTCTCTTTGCAACCCCATTTAACACGGGGTTGTGGGAATGCAGCAGCTACAACACGTTGTGTGAAATTTTGCAGTTTTCTTCGTTGATCGACTTTCGTTGGCACCCCAAGCGCTGCCCTGGTCTCCCCAGGAAGAAAACCCAGTTTTATTTATTTATTATTTATTTATTTATTTATTTATTTATTTATTTATTTATTTATTTAATTTGTATACCGCCCTTCTCCCAGAAGGGACTCAGGGCGGTGAACAGCCAAAATTAAAAAACATACAAATACAAAAGTTAAGATAATTAAACGAATTAAATAATTGGCTACCCAATTTAAAACCCCAAATCCATAAAATTTAAAATCCCAGTTAAAAACCATTTAGGCTAGGCCGGTTAGTAGCCAGCTCGTCACACCCTGAGCTCTGTCCTGTCCTCCAAGAAGAAAACCTAGTTAATAGCTGGCTTGTTTTATCCTAAAAACTGACGACACCCTCAAGGCATCTACCGTGTTTTCCCCGAAAATAAGACCCTGTCTTATATTTTTTTTGAACCCCGAAATAAGTGCTTGGCCTTATTTTCGGGGAGGTCTTCTTATTTTATTTATTTATTTATTTATTTATTTATTGGTTCGATTTATATGCCGCCCTTCTCCAGAGACTCAGGGCGGCTTACAATGCGTTAAGCAATAGCTTTCATACTTTTGTATATTTATTTTATTTATTTGATTTGATTTGATTTCTTTACTGCCCTTCTCCTACTGGACTCAGGGCGGTGAACAGCCAAAAAATAAAAACATTCACATACAAAATTTAAGATTAATTTTAAAAGAATTAAACAAGTTTTGGCCCAATATAAAATTTAAAACACCCCAACTAAAATCAATTTATAAATTAAAAATATCTAAAAATATCTAAGGGGTGGTGGTGGTCAAGCCAGCCCAGCTTGATGAAATAAAAAAGTTTTAATATACCTGCCTAGTAGAGCTTTCAGCCCCCACTAAGCGGTGTTCTTTTTTATACAAAGTCAGCTTATTGCCCCCACAATCCGGGTCCTCATTTTACCTACCTCGGAAGGAGGGAAGGCTGAGTCAACCTGAGCCTGGTGAGATTTGAACTCGCAGTAATTGCAGGCAGCTGGTATTACTTAACAGTGCATTAGTCTGCTGCGCCACCAAGGCTCTTTTGGGGTGCGTGGAGCAAGATGGGGCTCTTCTTGCCGTCTTACCTGATTTCCAGCTCTGCGTTTAAATATTTTCGGGGAGGGCTTATTTTCGGGGGGAGGCTAATTTTAACGCATGCTCTCAAAAGCCCGATTGGGCTTATTATCAGGGGATGTCTTATTTTCGGGGAAACAGCCTGTAATACAGTGGACTAAAGGACTATTATTAACAACTGCTGCTTGCAATTACTGCAAGTTCGAATCTCGCCAGGCTCAAGGTTAACTCAGCCTTCCATCTTTTCAAAGGTAGGTAAAATGAGGACCCAGTTTGTGGGGGCAATAAGCTGACTTTGTATAAATATACAAAAGTATGAAGGCTATTGCTTAATGCATTGTAAGCCACCCTGAGTCTCCGGAGAAGGGCGGCATATAAATTAAAGCAAAAAAACAAAAAACAAAAAACAACCAGGAGTATTTTAACCTTGGTGTCCGTTGCTGATGTAGGAAGGAGCTTTGCAGAAGGCGATCACAATTTTGGCCTGGAAGAAAGGAAACCATGCGTTGTGTGTCTGTGTGTGCTGGGAGTGGGGGAGTGAATTGGGGTACCTGGCTGGCAGGAGGGTAGACGGGTTTCCAGCTCGCTGCTTCTCCACGCGCCTTTGGCATCGCAGGCGAAGATCCCTGCCGAAAAGCAAAAGGTGGAAATCTGATTTTTTATATATATCAAGTTTTATTTGTTTTTCCCCCCTCCACATTCATCCACATCTTTTTTTGAACAGAGTATTGGCCATTATTATTTTTTTATTATTATTTATTAAATTTATATGCCGCCCCTCTCCGGAGACTCAGTGGACTCTATCTTATCTTATACAATTTATCAAATTCAAATACATTTTACTCCATTACAATTTTTGCCACCATTTTCTCCCCCCCCCTTTTTAAAAAATCATATCTCAATATTTCTTTGCTTACTTACATAAACAACCTCTTCGTTCGCCCTCAAGTTCTAATTTTCCTGCTTATTCATATTTATTCGCTTTTATTCTTTAACAATTCATTCTTTATCTTAATATATTTGTGTGTGTTCGGGGTTGCCTTTCTTCCATTTCATCTTTTTTATTGTACAGCAATCTTTCTCCTCCAACCTATCATCTCCCTCTGGAAATCTGATTACGGGTCGACCTCAAACGCCTGACAGAATTGCAGAAACGTTTGCCGTGCGAGAAGTTCGATATCCAAATATATTTGATTCTAGTTTATACTCTTTCCATTCCCCCCCAAACATATTAACAGAACCCACAAGGGTCCGAGAATCGGGGTCTCCACTAGATAATGGACGGTCAAGCTGAAACCAACTAAAAAAAATGAGCAAAGTTCCTCAAACCCCCCAAATAAGTTAGCCAGACCCAATCCACATATCAAAGGATAAGGCCTGCACACATAAACAGGGTTAATTAAATGAGGTCTCCCAGAGGAACTGCATGTTCGTAAGAATAAACATACCAACACACCCACACCATTTCTTAGCAGCCTGTCTCTAAAGGCAAACTATTTTGCTTTGAGGAATAAATATTTCTTCTTTCTTGACCTGGATCTCATTTTTATTTATTCTCGCGCAACCTCGGCTCTAGTTGGAATCCCAAATTATTCTTCTGACGGTCAGGATGGACCATCTTGGACCAAGCATCCTTTCCTGGTCCATCCCTCTGTACCTTGAATCTCTTTGCCCCATTTTGTGACTGTTCTCCTTCCGTTGACTTCACTGCCGCATTCACACAACACCCTTAACCTGGATCTGAACCTAACCCGTTTTGGGGGGTTTGTACGACAGCTGGAACCAGAAGCCAACCTAAAAAGCTGGCCTAACTCAGCACGCAAAGCTGCCAAAAACCTCCCAGGTTTAAGACTAGCCGAAACTTGGCGTATTGTCTGAATGCGTCTCCGCGAAAAATAGGGTTGGAGGCCCCCCAAGCAACATGTTCCCCGGAGGACCCCAGGAAGACCCTCACCTGTGACGTTGGGAACCATTTGGTAGAAGGGCTCTTGGCAGAAATACCGGATCTCCGACTGGTACGTGGTCAGGTTTTGGGGGGTGGAGAAGGTGACGGAGCCGTGCGAGATTTCTCGGGGGGCTTTGCAGTCTGCAACTGGGAAGGAGAAGAGAAGGAAGAGGGTTACTTCCGGAAACAGCTCCGTCATCATCCCAGTTTTGCCCTTGTGGGAAGCCCCTTCTCCCCTCCCCCTCAGAAGAATGAAATATTTTGGGGAAATATTAAGAGGCAGAATATTATATTTTCCCCAAAGGAGAAATGGAGACACATGTTCTTAGAGGCAGAAAGCAGGCCCCAAGTTTGTCTGTCTGTCTTTTTCTTTCTTTCTTTCTTTCTTCCTTTCTTCCTTCCTTCCCCCTCTTTCTCTCTCTCTTCCTTCCTTCCTTCTTTCCCTCTCTTCCTTTTCCTTCCTTCCCACCTCTTTCTCTTTCTCTTCCTTTCTTTCTTCCTTCCTTCCACCCTCTTTCTCTCTTCCTTCCTTCCTTCCCTCTTTCTTTTCCTTCCTTCCTTCCCCCTCTCTTCCTTCCTTCCCTCTTTCTTTTCCTTCTTTCCTTCCCCCTCTCTTTCTCTCTCTCTTCCTTTCTTCCTTCCTTCCTTCCACCCTCTTTCTCTCTTCCTTTCTTCCATCTCTCTTTCTTTTCCTTCCTTCCTTCCCCCTCTCCCTTCCTTCCTTCTTTCTTTTCCTTCCTTCCCCCCTCGCTCTTTCTTCCTCCCTCCCTCCCTCTCTCTTTCTTTTCCTTCCTTCCTTCCCCCTTTCTCTCTCTCTCTCTTCCTTCCTTCCTTCCTTCCTTCCACCCTCTTTCTCTCTTCCTTTCTTCCCTCTTTCTTTTCCTTCCTTCCCCCTCTTTCTCTCTTCCTTCCTTTCTTCCCTCTCTTCCTTCCTTCCTTCCCCCTCTCTCTTCCTTCCTTCCCTTTCTTTTCCTTCCTTCCTTCCTTCCTTCCTTCCTTCCTTCCTTCCATTATTCTCATTCCCATTTCCTTCCTTCCTTCCTTCCCCCTCTCTTTCTCTTTCTCTTTCTCTTTCTTTCTCTCTCTTCCTTCCTTCTTCCTTCCTTCCTTTCAACAGTTTATTTAAACATTTTCATTTAACAAACCATAGCTGTTTTGTGAACAGTGTATTGCCTGGGTATAATTTGCAATGGTCATAGGAGTGAAAAACGGTCATAAGTCACTTTTTTCAGTGCCGTTCTAACTTCGAACGGTCACTAAATGAACCATTGTGAGTCAAGGACTACCTGTACAGGTAATCCTTGACTTACGACCACAATCAAGTCAAAAAGTTCTGTTTGTAAGCAAGACATGGGATATGCCAACTTTGCCCCATTTGACGGGGTTTCTCGCCACCGTTGTTAAGTGAACCAGTGCAGTTATGAAGCTAGTGACACGGCCGTTAAATGAATCTGGCTTCCTTATGGTCTTTGCTCGTCAGACGGTCGCAATAGGGGATCATGTGTCCCTGGGACACTGCAACCGTCATAAATACGAGTCTTATTCCCAATTTTGATTCATGTGACCACGGGAATCTTGCAACGGTCGTAAGTGTGAAAAACCAGACCTAAGTCCCTTTTTCCAGGGCCGTCGTAACTTTGAACGGTCGCTAAACGAACGGTTGAAAATGGAGGATGACCTGGGAGTGGTTCTGTGGTTACAGAAAGCAGGTATATAGAAGCTTTTTCCTGAAGGGGATGCCATCAAAAAAGCCGAAGCAAAACCTTCAGCTTTTCCCACAAAACGCACGTGAAATTTTATTCACATTTTATTTTCTGCCGTGGTGGTAGCCATGATTTGTCTCTTTCAAAGAACAATGAGTCACAGGGATGCGAGCAATGACGAATTAGGTATTAATACTCTGTTTTAGCATGTGGTGCGAACACACTCAGTCTCTCCTCTCTTGCCCAAAGGATTTAAAATGAATTAATCCAGTGAATAAATTAACTCAGTTGGAACTCAGATGCAAATCAAGAAATGGATATTTGTTTGCTTTTACGTATTCATCAGAGGTGGGTTTCAGCAGGTTCTGACCAGTTCTGGAGAACCAGTAGTGGAAATTTTGAGTCGTTCGGAGAACCGGTAGTAAAAATTCTGACTGGCCCCCCCTCCCCCATCTATTCTCTGCCTCCCGAGTCCCAGCTGATCGGGAAGAAATTGGGATTTTGCAGTATCCTTCCCCTGGAGTGGGGAGGGAATGGGGATTTTGCAGTATCCTTCCCCTGGAGTGGGGAGGGAATGGAGATTTTGCAGTAACCTTCCCCTGGAGTGGGGAGGGAATGGGGATTTTGCAGTATCCTTCCCCTGGAGTGGGGAGGGAATGGAGATTTTGCAGTAACCTTCCCCTGGAGTGGGGAGGGAATGGGGATTTTGCAGTATCCTTCCCCTGGAGTGGGGAGGGAATGGGGATTTTGCAGTATCCTTCCCCTGGAGTGGGGAGGGAATGGGGATTTTGCAGTATCCTTCCCCTGGAGTGGGGAGGGAATGGGGATTTTGCAGTATCCTTCCCCTGGAGTGGGGAGGGAATGGGGATTTTGCAGTATCCTTCCCCTGGAGTGGGGAGGGAATGGGGATTTTGCAGTATCCTTCCCCTGGAGTGGGGAGGGAATGGGGATTTTGCAGTATCCTTCCCCTGGAGTGGGGAGGGAATGGGGATTTTGCAGTATCCTTCCCCTGGAGTGGGGAGGGAATGGGGATTTTACAGTATCCTTCCCCTGGAGTGGGGAGGGAATGGGGATTTTGCAGTATCCTTCCCCTGGAGTGGGGAGGGAATGGGGATTTTGCAGTATCCTTCCCCTGGAGTGGGGAGGGAATGGGGATTTTGCAGTATCCTTCCCCTGGAGTGGGGAGGGAATGGGGATTTTACAGTATCCTTCCCCTGGAGTGGGGAGGGAATGGGGATTTTACAGTATCCTTCCCCTGCCACGCTCCAAGCCATGCCACGCCCACCAAGCCACACCCACAGAACCGGTAGTAAAAAATTTTGAAACTCACTACTGATATTAATGTATAACTACCCATTTCTATAACACCAAATCAAGGCCAAAAGTTTTTTCCTTGGCTTGGAGAAGTTGGAAGTCAATGCCCTCTTTTCTTTCTTTTTCTCTCCCCCCTTTTCCCCTCCCCGTTCCCTTTCCTTCCCTTCCTTTCCTATTTTCTTTTTGTATTTTATACAATAAAAATAAAAAATGGGAAAAAATAAATAAATGGATCTTTTTTTTTTTACAGTGGCTGCAGAGAAATTCCCTGAAAGAAACTGACTTTTTCCCCCCTCTCAATTTACGACCAAAAGGGAGCCCCCCCCCAAAAAAAGGTTGTAAAAATTTTGCACAATTCGCTTAACGCTGCTTAATGTCGGAAATTCCAGTTCCCTCTGTACAGATAGTCCTCCACTTACGAACATTCATTTAGTGACCGTTTGAAGTTACAACGGCCCTGAAAAGAAGTGATTTACGACCGTGGCAAGCATCCCCCGTGGTCACGTGATCCAAAATTCAGATGCTCGGCAACAGACTCGTATTTATGACTGTCGCAGTGTCCTGGGGTCATGTGTTCCCCTTTTGTGACCATCTGCCGAGCCAAGTCGAAGGGGAAAGCCAGATTCACTTAAGGACCGTTTGACTAACTTAAAAACTGCAGGGATTCACTTAACAACGATGGCAAGAAAGGCTGTAAAAATAGGGCAAAACCCACTTCGCCAATGTCTCGCTTAACAACAGAAATGTTGGGCTCAGTTGTAGTCATAAGTCAAGGACTACCAGTATTATAGTCTGGGCTGACTGCTTGATGCAGCATTTTCAACTGTTTTTTATGTTTTCTCTCCTTTTTACAAATTTTATTTGGTTGATCCGAAATTAAAAGACGTGCAATTTACATTTTATATGTTTTCTATAGTTTTGTAGGCCTCCCAGAGTCAACCGGAGTTTGGTGCCCTTAGATTAAAATTAATAAATTACGTGGCCTAGAGGAATACAGGTAGTCCTCGACTTATGACCACAACTGAGCCCAGAATTTATGTTGCTGAGTGAGAAATTTAAGTTGAGTTTTGCCCCATTTTACGACTTTTCTCGCCACATTTGTTAAGTGAATCACTGAGGTTGTTAAGTGAGTAACCCGGTTGTTAAGCAAATCGGGCTTCCCCATGGACTTTGCTTCTCAGAAGGTCGCAAAAGGGGATCACGTGACCACCGGGACCCTGCGACGGTCATAAATGTGAGTCAGTTGCCAGGCGTGTGAATTTTGATCACTTGAGCATGGGGAGGCTGCAATGGTCGTAAGTGTGAAAGAGGGTCCCAAGTCTCTTTGTCCACTGCCGTTGTAACTTTGAACGGACACTAAATGAACTGTTGTAAGTCGAGGACTCGCTGTAACCACTTCTGGGTAATGTTTTCTCCACGGCCGCTTGTTTAAGCCATGCGCAGGAAGTCCAGTCCAAAGGGGAACGACTTCTGTGGCAATTTATGGGTGTTTTTCCTCTCTTCCCCTAATCACAACCTCTAAAAAAAATTATATTCTATCCTATTCTCTCTCTCTCACTTTTTCTCTTTCTCTTTTTGTCTCTCTTTCTTCCCCATCTTCTTTCTTTTCTCTTTTTGTCTCTTTATCTCACTTTCTTTCTCTCTCTCTCCCCTTTCTCTCTCCTTTCTCTTTGTCTCTCTTTATCTCACTGTTTCTCTTTTTCTCTCACTTTCTCTCTTTTCTTTTTTCTCTCTTTATCTCACTCTTTCTCTTTTTCTCTCACTTTCTCTCTCTCTCCCCCTTTCTCTCTCTCTTCTTTCTCTTTTTTTTGTCTCTTTATCTCACTCTTTTTCTTTCTCTCTTTCTTCCCCCTCTTTTCTTTTCTTTTTGTCTCTCTTTATCTCACTTTCTCTCTCTCTCCCCTTTCTCTCTGTCTCTTTTTGTCTCTATCTCACTCTTTCTTTTTCTCTCACTTTCTTTCTCTCTCTCTCCCCCCCTTTCTCTCTTTTTTTGTCTCTTTATCTCTCTTTTTCTCTTTCTCTTTCTCCCCCCTTTTCTTTTCCTTTTGTCTCTCTTTATCTCTTTTTCTCTCACTTTCTCTCTCTCTCCCCTTTCTCTCTCTGTCTCTTTTTCTCTCCCTCCCCATTCTCTCTCTTCTTTCTTTCTTTTTGTCTCTCTTTATCTCACTCTTTATCTCTTTTCCTTTCTTTCTCTCTGTCTTTTTTTCTTTGTCTCTCTTTATCTCACTCTTTTTCTGTCTTTCCTCACTTCTCTCTCCCCTCTTTCTCTTTCTTATTCTTTCTTTGTCTTTCTTTTGCTTTCTTTCTTTCTTTCTCTCTCTCTTCCTTTCTCTCCCTCCCCCCCCCCTTTCTCTCTCACACACACAAACACACACAATTTTTCAAGGCAACCTGGGTAGCCATCTCCTTCTTCTTTAAGGATTTCCTTGAAATCCACGTGACTCCCTGGCCTGCTTTTCCTGGCACTGCCTAATCATTGTTTGTTGTTCTCCGTGGTTCATGTGGAAAAGCAGAACAAGACAGTTTGTGAACAGGAAAGAAAAAGATAAGGCATGAATTTGCCAGTTCAAAGGTCTCCACTCATTTCCTGCCCTGGAAGATCCACACCGGCTGGGGACATTAAGTCCTTGTTTGATTTTAATGAAAATGGTCAACTTTTTTATTTATTTTTTATTCTTATTTTTTAGAGGGTCTTTGAAGCACTCGAAATGCTTCAATGACCTTCTAAAACTGGGGACTCCAGCCTTGGCAACTTTAAGACTTGTGGACTTCAACTCCCAGAATTCTGGAAGTTGAAGTCCAGAAGTCTTAAAGTTGCCAAGGTTGGAGACCCCTGCTTTAAAAGGATGGAAATGACCAGCAGTCTGCAAGGAAGACCAATCCTTCCTTTCCCCACCCTCCAGTCAGAGCTGAAGAAGCTCCTTGGATGAGAAGCGAAATGTCTTCAAAAGAAAATACCAGAAAATCTAGTTGCCTCCTGAAAAAAAGCACTTTTGACTGATATCCTATCCAAGAACTATTGAATTCTGATTCCTTGCCCCTTGGTAGGAGAGAGGGAGACCAGAAGTTCTCAACTTCTTCTGGTTCTCAGTTCCTCCAATGGTTGGCATTCATTGGGTAAATCTCTTGGTACAATTTCAGTCCCGCAAAGAGAGGTTCTACCACCAGTAGATCTCAATCTTCTATGCCAGTGGTTCTTCACCACAGACCCCCTTTGAATACCTTTTGTGGTCATGAACCCTCAAGACTTAACTCAAGATTTAAATCATAACGGTTCTTCAAGCCTTCGCTGACCCCCCTTGTGACTACACCATGACCACCCCAGGTGTCCGTGGACCACTGGTTGAGACGACTCTTCTACACCAATGCTAGGAAATTTCCAGACTTCCAATTGGAAAGAATGGCCTGGAACGGAGGTGGGCCTCCCATCTGTTAGATGCCTTCAAGAGGAATCTAGATAGACCTCTGAAATGTCATGGTGGACTCGGGAGAAATGGTAGAGGTAGAGACTTTCTTTTCTACTCCAGAAGTCCTCGCTCTTCTTTGATGTTCCTCATCCTTGGTCACCTGAAGACGGGTGGACTTCAACTCCCAGAATTCTAGGAGTTGAAGAAGTCCATCCAACGTCAAATGGCCAAGGTTGAAAAACACCGTTCTACCTAATGTTGAGGCTGGCCTCTCGGTTCTGTTGGCATCTTGGTGATCTTAGTTTGGTTCTCCAGCTTTGTTGTGGCCCGCCAGCGGCCAGCAGAGCTGGCACCAGATTCGGACAGTGAGGAGGTTGGGGAGGAAAATGGGCCAGTCCTGGAATCTGGGGAAGGCTGGTGGCCCAGCAGACTAAAAGCACTGTGATTAACACCAGCTGCCTGCAATTACTGCAAGTTCAAATCTCACCAGGCTCAAGGTTGACTCAGCCTTCCATCCTTTCTAAGGTAGGTAAATTGAGGACCCAGTTTGTGGGGGCAATAAGCTGACTTTGTATAAATATACAAAAGGATGAAGGCTATTGCTTAACGCATTGGAAGCCGCCCTGAGTCTCCGGAGAAGGGCGGCATATAAGTCAAATTAAAAAAAAAAAAAAAGGCTCGGACGAGGGCTCTGCATCGGAGGCAGAGAGGGGGCCAAGGCCATCTTGTAGTTCTTTGCTGCCTCCAGAGTCTGACATCAACAAGACAGAAGAACAGCGGGAGCCTATTCCTGGTGTATGCATGCAGAACTGCCAGGAAACAGGAACAGGGTCAACTTGGGAGTAAGGCTTGGAGATGATTGGCCCCTCCCGTAAGACATGAAAGGGAAGCGAACAGGACGTGAGCTTTTGCAGGAAGCAGTTAGTTCATCTGACCGATTCAAGAGTTGAAACTTCTGTTTGTGACTCTGTGCCAAGTTTGGCCTTGCCCCGCGTCTGGAAATTAGCTCTTTGGCAGCGTTCCACGGGAGATAAGGTGGGTGTTGATAACCTTCCTCTGAAAGACTGTTTATCAAGCCTTGAGGACTGCAAATGAAAGTAATTTACAGCCGTGTGAATCAAAGACGTTTGCTGGGACTAAGTTTGTGCTGTTTACTTTCTAGGGAAGCCGAGGTCAGAACAATGCTTTTCCACGCATCTCCTGAACTTGTTTGTTGATGAAAGTGGTTGACGTGAAACCCATACATCCCGTGGCCCCCAGAGCTTGAGAAGTGACCATAAAACAGCAGCCACCAGAAGCGATTTACAACAGTGAGTATCAGGAGTTCCTCCCGGGAGTCCTGATACTGCTTCTGGATGGAGGGAAGAGGTTGTCCGGAGATGTTCTCCACAATCAAAACATTAGCGGGTTGCATGAATCACGTCACCACAAGAGACGGATGGTGCACCCCGCACTCCTTCAGAAGGAATCTCTGGGTTTCAGTCTTCTGATCCCATCATTTGATCATGCCAGGGCTTCTGGTAGCCCACCAACCAGATGGCCCTTGGGAACCACTTACTCAGAAAGGAGAATATTTCTAAGCTCGGGGTTGACGGGAAGGACTCCTTGGTGCTCTCCGAGCTTGGTTGTTATCTTGGAGACGTTTCGTTGCCCAACTAGGGAACATCATCAGTGCTAGAACAGAGTGGGAGTTTGTGGAGTGGAGAAGGAGAAGGGGAGGAGAAGGAGTATGGGGGTTCTGGGTGCTTTTTGAGCTTGTTTTCTTGCAGACCTTTCATTACCCATCTTTGTTGTTTTATTGTTGTGAGCCGCCCCGAGGCCTTCGGGAGAAGGGCGGCATATAAGTATGAAAATATAAATAAATAAATAAAAAATAAATCTAGGTAATATCATCAGTGCTAGAAGGGAAGGAGGTTTGCGGAGGAAGGAGGAGGAGGAGGAAGAAGACGAGGAGAAGGAGGGGGGAGGAGGAGGAGGAGAAGAAGAAGAGGAAGAAGAAGAGGAGGAGGAGGAGGAGGAGAAGAGGAAGAAAAAGAGGAAGAAGAGGAGGAGGGGGAAGGAGGAGGAGGAGAAGAAGAGGAAGAAGAAGAAGAAGAGGAGGAGGAGAAGGAGGGAGGAGAAGAAGAGGAAGAAGAGGAAGAAGAGGAGGAGAAGGAGGGAGGAGGAGAAGAGGAAGAAGAAGAGGAGGAGGAGGGGAGGAGGAGGAGGAGAAGAAGAGGAAGAAGAAGAAGAAGAAGAGGAGGAGGAGGAGGAGGAGAGGAAGAAAAAGAGGAAGAAGAAGAGGAGGAGGAGGGGGGAGGAGGGAGGAGGAGAAGAGGAAGAAGAAGAGGAGAATGAGGGAGGAGGAGGAGAAGAAGAAGAGGAAGAAGAGGAAGAAGAAGAGGAAGAAGAAGAGGAGGAGGAGGAGAAGAGGAAGAGGAGGAGGAGGAAGAAGAGGAAGAAGAGGAGGAGGAGGAGAAGGAGGGAGGAGGAGGATGGGGTGGAGAAGCGGGGAGGAGGAGGAGGAGGAGAAGAAGAAGAGGAGGAAGAAGAAGAACTGTTGGGTCTTTTCTTGCAGACATTTCATAACCCAACTACGTAATACTGATGAGGTTACCTAGTGTGGGTCAGGAAACGTCTTCCAAGAAAACCACCAATCTCAGAAAGCACCAAGGATCCCACAGCCCTTCTCCTTCTCCTCCCCACAAACTCCTCTCCCTTCCAGCACTGATGATGTTACCTACTTGGGTTATGAAACGTCTGCCAAGAAAGCAGCCAAGCTCTCAGAGAGCCCCGAGGACCCCTCAAACCCCTTACTCCTCCAATCCCCCCCAAAGACAAGATGGAAAACTCTTAACCAGAAGACCTACCTGTGCATCTCCAAGCTTCTTCTGTGGCCATCAGGTATCCCTGGTAGCTACCGTAGAAGTTGCAAAAGTGGACCAGCCCCCATGCCTCTCTTGAACTCTTGGCTCTATTCCTCCAGGTCAGACCTGACATTCCATGGCCTGAAGGCCACATCTGGCCCTTTGGCTGCCCCAGTTTTCACATCTGGCCACTTGGGGAAAATATGCAGGTAGTCCTCGATTTACAACCATTCATTCAAAGTTACGATGGCACAGAGAATACGTGACTTAAGACTCTTTTTGACTGTTGCAGCCTCCCCCGCGGTTACGTCATCGAAGTTTCAGACACTTGGCCACTGACCCAGACTTACGACGGTCGCAGCATCCCGAGCTCACGTGATCCCCTTTTGAGACCTTCTGACGAGCGAAGCCAATGAAGGAGGCCGGATTTGCTTAACAACCGTGCTACCAATTCCAGTTTCACTTAACAACGGTAGCCAGGGGGGGTCATAAAATGAGGGGAAACTCACTTAACAGCTGTCTTGCTTAAGAAGGGACAATTGGGGGTCTTTGTGGCTGTAAGTCGAGGACTATCTGTAATTGCCCCCCCACCCCTGGTCCAGATCATTGATAGCATCCCATAATAATGTAGGGGGGGCTGTTTTGTGCCCTTTCTTGTCTTAACCTGCTTCTTCTCCTCTTCTTAGCTGCTGGGTTCACACCGCAAATTGACCCCACATATGAATTAACCCCCTTTTTTGGGGGGGGGATTTATGTAATACTTTACTAACTAACGGACTAGGCTGCACTATGCCTAGGAACGCCCCTTCCGCTCTCCTCCGCCTGGCACGCTCACCAATCCGATCAGGGTTAGTGCGACCGAACCCAGCAGAAGGTGTGTTGTGTGAATACACCTGTAAGGGTTGACCTTTGGCCTCCTGAGGTCTGGTTTTAGAGGCTACGTAAGGCCCGGTTTCTCAACCTTGTCAACTTGAAGATGGGTGGACTGCAGTTCCCAGAATTCCCCAGCTAGCAAACCTGGTTTGTTCAAGTTGTTTGTTTTCCTTCCATCCTTCCCTCCCTCTTTCTTCCCCCTCCCTCCTCCTCCTCTCCTTTCCTTCCTTCTTTCTTGGCCCTCCTCCTCCTCCTCCCTTCTTTCTCCCCTTCCTTCCTTCCTTCCCTCCCTCCCTCTTTCCTTCTTCCCCCTCCTTTTACCCTTTCTTCCTCCATCCCTCCTCTCCTTTCCTTCCTTCTTTCTTGGCCCTCCTCCTCCTCCTCGCTTCCTTCTTCCTCCTCCTTCCTTCCCTCCTTCTTTCCTTCCATCCTTCCCTCCATCTTTCCTTCTTCCCCCTCCTTTTACCCTTTCTTCCTCCATCCCTCCTCTCCGCCTTTCCTTCCTTCTTTCTTGGCCCTCCTCCTCCTCCCTTCCTTCTCCCCTTCCTTCCTTCCCTCCCTCCCTCCCTCTTTCCTTCTTCCCCGTCCTTTTACCCTTTCTTCCTCCATCCCTCCTCTCCTTTCCTTCCTTCTTTCTTGGCCCTCCTCCTCCTCCTCGCTTCCTTCTTCCTCCTCCTTCCTTCCCTCCTTCTTTCCTTCCATCCTTCCCTCCATCTTTCCTTCTTCCCCCTCCTTTTACCCTTTCTTCCTCCATCCCTCCTCTCCGCCTTTCCTTCCTTCTTTCTTGGCCCTCCTCCTCCTCCCTTCCTTCTCCCCTTCCTTCCTTCCCTCCCTCCCTCTTTCCTTCCATCCTTCCCTCTGTCTCTCCTTCTTCCCCCTCCTTTTATCCTTTCTTCCTCCATCCCTCCTCCTCTCCTTCTTTCCTTCCTTCTTTCTTGGTCCTCCTCCTCCTCCCTTCCTTCTCCCCTTCCTTCCTTCCTTCCTTCCTTCCTTCCTTCCCTCCCTCTCTCTTTCCTTCCATCTTTCCCTCCATTTTTCCTTCTTCCCCCTCCTTTTACCCTTTCTTCCTCCATCCCTCCTCCTCCTCTCCTTCTTTCCTTCCTTCTTTCTTGAACCTCCACCTCCACCCTTCCTTCTTCCACCTCCTTCTCCCCTTCCTTCCCTCCCTCCCTCCTCCTCTCCTCTCCTTCCTTCCTTCTTGACCCTCCTCTTCCTTCCTTCTTCCCCCTTTCTCCTATCCTCCCTCCCTCCCTTCCTCCCTTCTCCTCCCTCCCTTTCCTTCCTTCTTTCCCCTGTCCTTCCTTTCTTCCCTCCCTTTTTCATTTTATCCTACCCTACCCTATTATTATTTTGGTATATATTTTTTTACTTTATTTTTCTTTCCTGGGAGTTGAAGTCCACACATCTTCAAGAAATACTGACGCAGATGATCCCATATTCTTCATTTCACTCCTGCCTCGATGCAGGCATCACATTTTTCTCCATCTCTCTTGGGGGACCCTGATGGAGACCTTGGGCAAGACTGAGTAGTCCACTTATGGACTGAAACCATCCTTCGAGCTACACTCCAAGGAAATTGGAACAGAGGTCCAGAAGGGTGGGGAGGGGTCTCGTGGCCCCACGTTTCACCGTCTTGGCGATTTTAATTTTCCCATGGGTACAGCTGCATCTGGGCATCTCTCTCTCTGTGTATGCATGTTACATATTTTTTTTTAAATGTATTTGTTTCATTAATATGCTCCCCATCTCCGTATCCAGTGTCACAGGTGGCGAAAAAAAAAAAAGGCACGACTTCTATTAGATGGTTGCAACCATCATTTCCACCTTTTTTTTTAATCCCTCCCCGATGCTCTTGAATGGATTGCTAGGATTTGCAGATTTTGGAAGCCACGTAAGAAATAATAATAATAATAATAATAATAATAATAATAATAATAATAATAATAATGGAAGTCAGAAATCTTGTTCGGTGGCTCTGAACCCCAGTTTCCCACTCCGCAGGGCTGTTGTTCTCCCAAGTTTCTCGATTTCCTGACATCTCGGAGTCACGGAGAGCATGCAGATATAGGAAAAGAGCCCCTGAGATGCCTCCCATCAGCGTGGCGAGAAGAACCGGAGAAGGAGGAATACAGTCAGGTGGGGGAAAAAAGGTTCAGCCATTCCCATCACCAGGAAAAACAACGTTAGTCCCGTTCTTGCAAAGAGCATTTTCATTCCTTGGTTATAAAGAAGGAGTGTGTAGCAAAGGAGGCAACTGAAAAAAGAGAGAAAATTCACCCCTGGCCACGATCCGAGGGATGGATGGATTCCTTGCAAGGAAGATTTGGTTGCATGCTATGTCCAGAAGGCCATTGGCTGATTTTTTTCCTCTTAGAAAATTCTGATTTTTATGAGCTTGGCTGGTGGGGAAGGAAGGGTTTAAAATAGCCCCTTCTCAATACCACAGCTGGAAAAAGACCCAGGGCTGCTACGGGATACTATGAGAGGATGGGGTAATATAACCCCTGGATGTAAATGTAATATTTCACCCCCACAGGGAGGCCGAGGGGCTCGGACCACCTCCTCCTTCATTGGCTCCTGGGCTGGGCTCCTGGGTTAGGCTGCTGCGGAATCTGAGTCCTTGTTTATCGAGAGTTGGTTCTCGGTCGGTTCAGGTTCGGCCACTGTGGCAAAGGCAAAAGGGGAAAGATGGAGGGATGGAAGGAAGGGAGGAAGAAAGAGAGAGAGGAGGAGGGGGGAGAGGGAGGAAGCAGAAGGGAATGGAAGGGAGGGAGGGAGGGAGGAAAGAAGGGAGGAAGGGAGGAAGGAAGGAAAGAGGGAGGGATGGAGGAAGGAGAGAGGAGAAGGAAATGGAAGGAAGGAAGGAGGGAAGAATGAAGGAGGAACAGGAAATGAGGGAGGAGAAGGGAATGAAAGGGAGGGAGGGAGGAAGGAAGGAAGGAGGGAAGGAAGGAAGGAACAAAAGAGGGAGGGATGGAGGAAGAAGAGAGGAGAGGGAAATGGAAGGAAGGAGGGTAGAATGAGGGAGGAACAGGAGATGAGGGAGGAGAAGGAATGGAAGGGAGGGAGGGAGGGAAGGAAGAAGGAAGCAGCAGAAGGAAATGGAAGGAAGGAAGGGAAGGAGGAGGGGAAGGGAAGAAGAGAGGGAGGGAGGAAGGAAGGAGAGAGAGGGAGGAGGGAGGGAGGGATGGAGCAAGGAAAGAGGAGAAGGAAATGGAAGGAAGGAAGGCGGGAAGAATGAGGAACAGAAAATGAGGGAGGAGAAGGGAATGGAAGGGAGGAAGGGAGGAAGGAAGGGAGGGAAGGAGAGAGAGAGAGGGAGGAAGGAGGGAGGGAGGGAAGGAAGCAGCAGAAGGAAATGGAAGGAAGGAAGGAAGGGTAGGAAAGAAGGAAGGGGGAAGAAAAAATGAGGGAGGGAGGAGAAGGGAGGGAAGAAAGGAAGGAAGGAAAGGAGAAGAGGGAAGGGAGGGAAGGTGGGGGGAAGGGAGAAAGGAAGGATAGGAAGAAGGCAGGGAGGAAAAAAGAGAGGAAGGAAGGGCAGAAAGAGAGGAAGGGGCAAGGAGAGCGAGTGAGAACATGCACCATGCAAACCGTCAGAAGCAGCCCCAGCAAGAAAGACCCTCGGGGTTAAACTGATTGCGAAAGGAAGGCAGGCATTGAAAGGCTTCTGCAGTTTGTTCTAGTGCAGAATGACAGAAAAAGACGGATTCCTCCATCGCCCGCTCCCTTGGCGTTAAGGGGAAAGGGCGCCGCTGCCTACCTTGTGGGTCTTCGGAGGTGCCACCCCCGTTCCCCCCCCGTAACTGAGCCCTGCAACTTCGCTGGCAAGCTACGACGGCCGAGCAGCAGTCATGCCGGCGCCCAGAAAGGTCGTAAAACGGGGCAAAGCTCACTTAACGACCATCTCGCTGAGCAACAAAATGGGCTCGGTTGCGGTTGTACGTCGAGGACTTCCTGTTGTTGTTGGGTTTTTTTGGCCTCTTGGAGTGAAAGAGCCAATTTGGGACCCTGCCCGGTGCCCGTCCCTAACCCCAGCGATGCCCAAAGTGGGGGGTGGGCATTCATCCACCGGGATCCAGCTTTCACGCCCCCCCCTAACCTGAACGAACATTTACGGGGAGAAGACCGCAAAAGCCAACCTTGCTTTCAGCATTGGTGTTGTGGCCTGTCGGCCGCCGGCCCCTCCGGCAACCAAATCAGAGGAGGAGGTGTGGGAGTCAGGATCAGCATCAGGGCAACCTGGGAGCTCCAAGGGGGAAGACGGAATGGAGCTGGCACAGAGAGGGAAACAGAGGCGGAGCCTTGGCCGTCCGTCATCCCTCAGATGGAGAGTCAGCAGCCCCCAGGAGGTCTGGAGGTGGCTGATGAGGAAGAGGAGGAACAGCTGGGTCCTGTGCCTGATGCACAGAAGGCAGAGGAGAGGAGAGCAGTGGAAATCTATGGGCCGGTCCTCAGGATGGAAGAGCCACCTCTGCTAGCGAAGCCCCACCCCAGCTCTGGGGATAAAAGGCAGGGGGGGCAGAGATGAATAGATGTGGCAGACAACTATTCATCTGTTGTGGCTCCATTGCCTGAGCCTGGGCTATCAACAGATGCAGACTCTGAGAGTGAGGGGGAGGAGTTGGCAAGGCCTCCCTCTCCAGGACCCTCCTCTCTGGCAATGCCTCCGGAGGACACCGAAGGCCAAGAGATAGGCCCAGAGCCAAGCACGTCCCCGCAGCCACAGATAGACAGCGACGAAGGAGATAAGTGCTGGCTGGATCCTCGACAGCGGCGCAGGGAGAAGCGTGCACAGCAGAGGGGAAGGCGTGCCAGAGATTAGCTGAGTCACTGGACCACACCCCACAGGGTATAAATGTGGGTGTGGTGGCCGGTTCAGTTTGTGACGAGCAAAAACTAGAAATACTCCATGATCTCTGCGTTACTGGACTTCTGCCTGCCTTGACGGACTGCATTTGGACTAATCCTTGTATTGCTGAAACTTTGCCTGCTTTATAGGAATGCTTGCAGTCTAATCTTTGTTTTGTGTGAGTAAAGTCTGAATTGGCAGCTAGCCACTGGGTTGCTGCCAGCTTTATCTTCAAAGACTTTGTCGTGTGGCTTATTAACTCCGGGCCGTCCGTGGGGGTGCGTGTGTGTGACGGGGACAGAACATCATCTTCCGGACTGACGGACTTGTTAGCCTGTGGTGAGACTTTTTGCCGGGGCTGCCGGAGCTCCAAATAAAGGAATCTTTGAGTTCATGTCAGAGGGTTTGTCGTGTTTGGGGAGCTGAGTCAGAACCCACGGGCACTTGTCCATCCAACTTGAAACCCCTGAAGGAGAATTTGACCGGTATCATCCTGTGCCAACAGTCCTTGCCCACACGGGTGGGCAAAGCCACAGGCCTTTGACCCCATCAGATTCCCCCCTCCCGTTGCTAAAGACCCCGAAACTAGCATCTTACTTTTACAAATCGGCACCCGGCTGCTCCATATCCCATCCTTCATGCACTCCATCTGGAAGGTCTCGCTCTCCACATCGTCCTAAAAAAAAAGAGGCAGAAAAGACTTATTTTTCCACACCCGGCAGACCGTTTATTTCGTTTAATTTTCTTTCTTTCTTTGTTTATTTGATTTATATACTGCCCTACTCCCGAAGGACTCAGGGCGGTGAACAGCCACAAAATAAAAACACATCGATACAAAATTTAAAAACAGAATAAAACCGAATTAAACAATTTGGCCGAAGACAGATTTAAAAACACCCCAATAAATTAAAAACGAATTAAAATTTGCTTTTTAAAAAGGGGGAAAAGGGAAAAATTAAGCCAGGCCAGCCTGATGGAATAAAAAGGTCTTGAGGTCTTGAGGCAGACCTCGACTTACGACCACAATGAAGCCCAGAATTCATGTTGCTAAGTGACAAAATTTAAGGAACAGATTAACAGAGTTGGAAGGGACCTCGGAGGTCATCAAGTCCAACCCCTCGCCCAAGCAGGAGACCCCACACCATTTCTGACAGAGGGCAGCCCAGTCTCTTCTTGAAAGCTTCCAGGGATGAAGCTCCCACGACTTCCGAAGGCAACTTCTGTTCTATCGGTTGATTTTTCTGTCAGAAAATTTCTCCTTATTTCTAGGTTGAATCTCTCCTTGATCAGTTTCCATCCATTCTTCCTTCAGGTGCTTTGGAAAATAGGTTTAACACATTAACAGAGATGGAAGGGACCTTGTAAGGTCATCTATACTTTTCTGGCCTTTTATGCACATAATTTCTTGTAGTTCAGAAACAGCTGATTCTGTCGGTGCAAACTGCTGACCTAGGTTAATGAATGCTAACTTGGTTAATGAATGTTAACTTGGTTAATGAATGTTAACGATGTTTTCTTGGCTTCTGTGTTGCACTGAATTAAAGAAACTGAACCTTCAGCTAACTAATGAACTGACCAAAAATCAGACTTTCCAAATCACACAGAGACTAAAAACTAACCAAGTTTAATTAACCACGGATTGATTAACCCCCAAATCAATGGAGCCACTCGGTGTTTGATCTGTTTTAACAGGTTGCCTGAAGACAACCAGCCTCAGCAAGATTTCTCTGGTCAAATCCAATTTAATCCTCAAATCCCAAAGTCAAAAGTTGTTTTTTCTCCTTGTCCTGTAAGAAACCGAACAGCCGTCGGCAAGCGGCTGGAAATTTCCTCAAGAGAATGAAATAGGAATAGGAATAGGAATAGAATTAGAATAGAATAGGAATAAAACAAGAATAGAATAGAATAGGATAGAATAGAATAGAATAGAATAGAATAGAATAGAATAGAATAGAATAGAATAGAAAAGAATAGAAATAAAACAAGAATAGGATAGGATAGGATAAGATAGAATAGAATTAGAATAGAATAGAATAGGAATAAAACAAGAATAGAATAGAATAGAATAGAATAGAATAGAATAGGATAGAATAGAATAGAAAAGAATAGAAATAAAACAAGAATAGGATAGGATAGGATAAGATAGAATAGAATTAGAATAGAATAGAATAGGAATAAAACTAGAATAGAATTAAAACAATAATAGAATAGAGTAGAATAGAATAGAATAGGAATAAAACTAGAATAGAATAGAATAAAAATAAATCAAGAATAGAATAGAATAGAATAGAATAGAATAGAATAGAATAGAATAGAATAGAATAGGTTGGAAGGTACCTTGCAGGTCATCTAGTCCAACCCCCTGCTCTAGCAGGAGACCCCATAGTATAGAGTCTCAACATCTTTTTTATAGTGTGGTGACCAAAACTGGACGCAATATTCCAAATGTGACCTTACTAAAAGGCTTTATAGAGTGGCATTCTCCCCAAGCTCCATTAGTTTCAAAATCTATTCTCAAATATAAGGTGATCTGCATCTGATGATTTATTTACGTGCTGGATTAAAATGAAGAGAAGAATGCATGAAGAATATTGCTTTCTTTAGGATGCTGAATAGCAGCATTTTAAGATATTTTAAAGATTAGGATTGTTTGTGAAAACTTAGAAAGAACATAGAACAATAGAATTGGAAGGTATCTTGGTATCTAATCCACTGTTATTATCTCTGTAGTGAAAAAAAAAGTCAGAGGTAACTTTTGTTATACATTTTTTATATATTCTTTTTTTAAATCACTTTTTAGTTTGTTTTGCGGCTTCCTGTCCCTTTCCCCTTTTATGTTACTTGGTATTTTAATGATTGACTTTATTCATTTTCAAAGACGTTATAAATAAAAACACACATTCAGCCTCCGAGGAGCATTTGGTAAAAATCTTGGCAAAGTCCATTTTGTCACGTGGACGGCAAACACAGCTTAACCCTTCATTGATTCTGATTTTAAACGGTGCTAATTCTCACCGTAGCTTAATACAATAACTCATTTGGACCCAGAATATACTTTTAATCATAACATTTTTTCAAATTTGAGAATAAATCAATTTCAGGCCTCAGATTTAGACAATTTGCAACGATGGACGAGTTTAATTCTATTCTACTCATATTATACAGTCCGTCCTTGAGTTACGCTTGCAATGGAGCCTGCCATTACGGTCGTAAATCGTAACCTTCCCAAAATGAGTCAATCACATGACTGACCTGATTTCACAACATTTTTTGCAATGGTCGCTAAGTGAATAAGACGGTCGTAAGTACAAGTCCATTGTATTATCAGGCACGATTTGGCCAAAATCCCAAAGTGCCATTTGAAAAATTTTTGGGGGGCAAAACCATCATAAAACGTGGTGACATAACTGCAGGAAGCAGCAGGACTGTCCGAACTTCAGATGCAAGTTATAAGTCTCCCTTCTCAGGGAGGTTGTAACTTCGAACGGTCGCTAAGTGAAAAGTCGTAAAGTCGAGGACTACCTGTAGATTTAAAGTTTATTTAGATTTAGAGAGGGTCAAGCTATTCTCCAAAGCACCAGAAGGCAGGAGAAGAAAAAACAACAGATGGAAACTAACTGAGGAGAGAAACAACCTGGAATTAAGGAGAAATTTCCCAACAGTGAGAACAATTAATCTGTGGAATGACTTGCCACTAGAAGTTGTGAGTGCTCCAATGCTGGGAGTTTTTAAGAAGAGATTGGATATCCATTTGTCCAGAGTAGTATCTGTCTGAACAGGGGTTGGACTAGAAGACCTCCAAGGTCCCTTCCAACTCTGTTATTCTATTCTATTCTATTCTATTCTATTCTATTCTATTCTATTCTATTCTATTCTATTCTATTCTATTCTATTCTATTCTTCATTCCAATGTTTATTCTGTTCTGTTTTGTTCTATTCCTATTCCTATTCCTATCCTATCTTATTCTTCTAAGTCTTAATACTGTCATTTTATTTTTAAATTTGGTTCACTGCCTGGAGACACTGGGACCAGACCGAGGCATGACTATCAAAACCATCTTGCCAACCAATAAATTAAGATGCATTGTGGGAATGTGACTTGAGTTGAACTCAATTTGAATACTTTATCTGGCCAAGTGTGTGTGATTAGACACGGAAGGAAAGTTTGCCTCTTTTCAGACCGCGGGAGGTTAGCAATTGCACTGAGATAGACTGCTCCTGACGAGGAAGGCTCTACAACAGGTTGGCCTTTCATGCCCGAATCTGGGTCAGCGCCGTTACTCTTGATTTCTCTGCCGGGTTCTACCACCTACCTTCACCACGTTGTATCCCGGATTGCAGCTGATCACAATTTGGTCTTTGAAGGTGTAGGTGGCTTGTGAGGGTTCCAGTTTTCCGTGGATGGGGGGATCCAGAAGTGGACACGGATCCCCTGTGTTGAAGAGAGGGGGCGAGCAGATAGGAAAAAGAAAAACATACAGTCTTGGATTAAACAACCCCAGATTTACGCATTTTCTGGGGTTCCTTTGCACCTCCAAAATCCTAATTTTTTAAAAATGCAGATTTTATAGCATCGTGTCTTTTGACGGGCGGGTTTCCTGGGTTTATTCAAGCCTGTTCAGAATTTACAGAATGTTGCATCCTCCAAGCAAAGCAGAAACCTGAAGGTAAAGCTTTCTAAATTTTGCAATATAAGTTCCTCCACAAAGGAAATGAGTATACATTGGGCAGAAGGCTCGTTAAAAAGATAGAGGGGAATATTATCAAAATAATGTAAGAGAATCACTTTGGTCTAGTGGTTAAGACACCTGGCGAGAAAGCAGAAGATCACAAGTTTAAGTCCCACCTTAACTATGAAAGCCAGCTGGGTGATTCTGGACCAATCACCAGGTGACGGTGAGTTCTAGTCCCGCCTTAGGCATGAAAGCCGGCTGGGTGACTTTGGACCAATCACCAGGAGACGGGGAGTTCTAGTCCCGCCTTAGGCATGAAAGCCGACTGGGTGACTTTGGGCCAATCACCAGGAGACGGGGAGTTCTAGTCCCACCTTAGGCATGAAAGCCGGCTGGGTGACTTTGGGCCAATCACCAGGAGACGGGGAGTTCTAGTCCCACCTTAGGCATGAAAGCCAGCTTAGTGACTTTGGGCCAATCACCAGGAGACGGGGAGTTCTAATCCCGCCTTAGGCATGAAAGCCGGCTGGGTGACTTTGGGCCAATCACCAGGAGACGGGGAGTTCTAGTCCCACCTTAAACATGAAAGCTCACTGGGTGACTTTGGACCAATCACCAGGAGACGAGGAGTTCTAGTCCCACCTTAGGCATGAAAGCTCACTGGGTGACTTTGGACCAATCACCAGGAGACGAGGAGTTCTAGTCCCACCTTAAACATGAAAGCTCACTGGGTGACTTTGGACCAATCACCAGGAGACGAGGAGTTCTAGTCCCACCTTAAACATGAAAGCTCACTGGGTGACTTTGGACCAATCACCAGGAGATGGTGAGTTCTAGTCCCGCCTTAGACATAAAAGCTGGCTGGGTGATTTTGGGCCATTCACCAGGAGACAGTGAATTCTAGTCATTCTCTCTAAACCCAACCTACTTCACAGGATTGTCGTTGAGTTATTTATCAAAATAATAAAGGCAGGCTAAATAAAATAAACATTATTGGGAATTGTTTGGCTTGCTGGTGAATTCCGGGAGTTGCTCCACCCACCTTAAAACTTCCTGAGATTGAGCAACATTAGTCTAGATGACCTCACAGGTACCTCGCAACCTTTAGACTCCAGGGTTATATATTACCTGTGGTCGTGTACGTTAATTTCCACCCTCCGTTCTCTCCCGAATTATCACTGTGGAACAGGATTTGAACTTGGTTGCTCCGGGTTTCAATCCGTCCAGGAGATCTTTCTCCGCAAAAGGGCCCCAGTTCTTTCGATCCAGTTTTGATCTATCAAGCGATAAAGCCAAGGTTTATGGGAAAAGGCCAGGTGAGGTCCCCAGAGAGCGTGCAGAGTGCAAAGAAGAGCAATTAAGAGGATTAAAGGCCTGGAGGCTAAAACATATGAAGAACGGTTGAAGGATTTGGGTGCGTCAACTTTAATGAAAATAAGGACTCGGGATGTCATAATAACAGTCTTCCAGTATTTGAGGGGCTGCCCCAAAGAAAAGGGGGGTCAAGCTATTCTCCAAAGGAACTGAAGGCAGAACAAGAAACAATGGATGGAAACTAATCAAAGAGAGAAGCAACCTGGAATTAAATGAGAAATTTCCTCGTAGTGAGGACAATTACAGGTTAGGGTTGCAACCATTCACTTAGTGACTGCTCAAAGTTATAACAGCACTGGAAAAAGTGACGTATTCACGTTTCTCATACTTCGGTGCTCTCTGAGCTGGGGGTTTTCTTACAGATGTTTTCTGACCCAACTAGGTAACTGTCAGGTTTCGATGTCATCTCAAATAAATTGCATTTCCAAACAGATAATCTTTGATGAAATCTTTCATTTATTAAGCACGACAATCTGTCCCCGATTATGTCGAAGCCAACACTGACTTCCTGACCCCAAACCTTCCCTTTCCGTTCCCCAATTCTCTGCGTCTCATTGGCCCTCTTCCAAATCACTCTCCCCATATCTACTACTTCAGCTCCCAGGAATGTCCCCCCTCCCATCCCATCTCCTAGGGGATATTATCTTCAGGGAAAATAAGTAGGTGAAAAGTCAAGCGTCCTCTTGCCAGCTGACCCCTCTTCTCCTCCTTATATCAGAATGTAGTTTGGAGTGCTGACAGTAACATCATCAGTGCTGGAAGGGAGGATTGATTTGCTCTCTGTTTCTATATAATATAACTCCTCTCCCTTTCAGCACTGATAATGTTACGTAGTTGGGTCATGAAATGTCCGTAAAAAAACAGCCAAATTCAGAGAGCACCCAGGACCCCAAAGGCTCCTCCTCTTCTTCCTCCTCCTCCTCTTCTTCCTCCCTCCTCCTCCTCGCAAACCTCACCATTCTAGCACTGATAATGATACTTAGTTGGATCATGAAACGTCCGTAAGAAAACAGCCAAATTCAGAGAGCACCGAGCACCTCACAGTCTCTTCCTCCTCCTCTCTGCAAACCTCACTACCTTCTAGCACTGATGGTGTTCCCTAATTGGGTCACGAAACGTTTACAAGAAAACAGCGAAACAAACTCAGGGCGCACCCAGGACCTCACAATAGAGCAATTCTTTCTGTTCTACTGCAGTTCTGGATCCAATGGGTTGTACACACTGACCTTAATGTAATCGTAGGGACAGGTGACCTCCGGGTGATCTTCAATGTCGAAACTGTCATCAAACTGGAGTGTAATGAAAAATCCTTCCTCCAACCCAATGCGGTACCCGCAGTCGGAGCTTTTGGGGTAGGAGTTGGGAAAATCGGGGCTGTGGATTACCCCACTCCTCTGGGTGAAGAGGTTGTTGCTGCATTCCACTGCAACAGACACACACAAACAAAGATCACAACATTAACCTGGTTAGTTTTGGGTTAGCGGCACGAATGGGTCTGTAATCCGGGTATTACAGGTAGTCCTCGATTTACGACCACAACGGAGCCCAAAATCTACATTGCTAAGCGAGACAGTTGTTAAGTGAGTTTTGCCCCATTTTATGACCGTTGTTAAGTGAATCACCGCAGTTGTTAAGTTAGTAACATGGTTGTTAAGTGAATCTGGCGCCACCCATTGACTTTGCTTGTCAGATGTTTGCCAAAGGGGGTTACGTGACCCTGGGACACGGTGACCGTCATAAGTATGAATCAGTTGCCAAATGTCTGAAGTTTGATCATAGGGATGCTGCAATTGGGGGTGGAGCTTCACTGACATCACCTATTTCCAATCTACAACACCAGGGGTGAAATCCAGCAGGTTCTGACAGGTTCTGGAGAACCGGTAGCGGAAATTTTGAGCAGTTTCGGAGAACCGGCAAATACCACCTCTTTGCTGGCCCCAGAGTAGGGTGGGAATGGAGATTTTGCAGTATCCTTCCCTCAGGAGTGGGGAGGGAATGGGGATTTTGCAATATCCTTCCCCAGGAGTGGGGAGGGAATGGGGATTTTGCAATATCCTTCCCCTTGAGTGGGGAGGGAATGGAGATTTTGCAGTATCCTTCCCCTGGAGTGGGGAGGGAATGGAGATTTTGCAGTATCCTTCCCCTTGAGTGGGGAGGGAATGGAGATTTTGCAGTATCCTTCCCCTGGAGTGGGGAGGGAATGGGGATTTTGCAGTATCCTTCCCCTGGAGTGGGGAGGGAATGGGGATTTTGCAGTATCCTTCCCCTGAAGTGGGGTGGGAATGGAGATTTTGCAGTATCCTTCCCCTGGAGTGGAGAGGGAATGGGGATTTTGCAGTATCCTTCCCCTTGAGTGGGGAGGGAATGGGGATTAGTATCCTTCCCCTTGAGTGGGGAGGGAATGGGGATTTTGCAGTATCCTTCCCCTGCCATCCCCACCAAGCCACACCCACCAAGCCACGCCCACAGAACTGGTAGTAAAAAAAATTGAATTCCACCACTGTATAACACGGTCCTTTCAGCAGTTCTAAGAAGGCTCCATATGCCCATTTGGACCACTCAGGTGACCCTGAGGACACAGGTAAATCTCCAAGTGGCCTCAAGGACCCTCTCAAAGGATGCAAATGACCAGCGGTCTGCAAGGAGTATCAATCCTTCCATTCCCCCACCATCCGGTCAGAACAGAGGAAGCTTCTCGGATGAGAAGCGAAACGTCTTCAAAGAGAAAAACCCAGGAAGTCCGGTTGCACCTTTGGGGCAGATGGCAGGAGGGTCCCTACCTTTGCAGGTCCTGTTGTCCGAGTGGAGAATGTACCCAAAGCGGCAGGAACAATAATAGCCCCCGATGTAGTTGTGGCAGTGATGATCACAGGACAGTTCTTCATCGTTGCTCTCCAAGCACTCATCGATATCTGTGATGGGACATCATGTCAATCAACCATCTCTCTTGGCAACTCACTGGTAGGTGTTCATTTTGGCTAAGCGGAGAGACGGTGGTTGGGGGGGTCTTCTTAAGACTGATCCAATCAACCGAGATGAAGAGAGTCGGTTTGGTAAGTGGTTAAGGTGCTGGCCTAGAAACCAGGAGACGGGAGTTCTAGTTCCGCCTCAGGCGGGAAAGCCAGGTGAGAGAATTTGGGCCAATCACCAGGTGATGGTAAGTCCTGCTTTATCCATGAGACCCGGCTGCGTGATTTTGGGCCAATCACCAGGAGACGGTGAGTTCTAGTCCCGCCTTAGGCATGAAAGCCGGCTGGGTGATTTTTGGGCCAATCACCAGGAGACGGTGAGTTCTAGTCCCGCCTTAGGCATGAGACCCAACTAGGTGACTTTGGGCCAATCACCAGGAGACAGTGAGTTCTAGTCCTGCCTTAGGCATGAAAGCCGGCTGGGTGACTCTGGGCCAATCACTAGGAGACAGTGAGTTCTAGTCCGGCCTTAGCCATGAAAGCCAATTGAGAGAATTTGGGCTAATCACCAGGTGATGGTGAGTCCTGCTTTAGCCATGAAAGTTGGCTGGGTAACTTGGGGCCAATCACCAGGAGACGGTGAGTTCTAGTCCGGCCTTAGGCATGAAAGCCGGCTGGGTGACTATGGGCCAATCACCAGGAAACAGAGAGTTTTAGTCCTACTTAGGTATGAAGGCTGGCTGGATGATTTTGGTCCAGCCTTTCTCTTTCTCTCTCAGCCCAAGACACCTCACAGGGTTGTTGTTATGGGGAAAATAGGAGGAAGGAATATTATGTATATTCACTGCTTCGAGTTCCTATAAAACACATAATAATAGCAATAGTGTTTAGACTTATATACCACTTCATAGTGTTTTTACAGCCCTCTCTAAGCAGTTTACAGAGTCAGCCTATTGCCCCCAACAATCTGGATCCTCATTTTACCGACCTCGGAAGGATGGAAGGCTGAGTCAACCTTATAATAATAAAGACAAGATAAAAAAATCTAATAAATAAATAATGAACAACAGACTCCATTACGGTCATAACTTGAGGACTACCTGGATATGACTTCTAGAATTTCTCACTCGCTTTTTCAAAGTGGCCACTTTGAGGTCAACTCTGGACTATCCTAGGATGCCCTGAGGGGACTTTAACAGAATTACAGAGTTGGAAGGGACCTCGAAGGTCATCTAGTCCAGTCCTCCACCCAAGGATTTCTCCTTTCTCCTTGTTCTCAGTTCCAGTGTTGGCCTGTCCAGATGGGTGAAGGAACCAACCGAGATATCCAAACTCACCCACAGCAGCGTAATGGGCATCAAAGCCCGTGAACCGTTCCTCGTTGGAAAAGTCGGATCGGAAAGTCAGGCTCAGATGTGATCCCGGAGACGTGATTGGCTCTCGTCCAGGGGTCTGTTCCGGATCCCGGTCCTCTTTCCCACAGAAGGTCGCCAAGACTTGATCCTCTGACTCGACCTGTTGATCATCCAAAGAAAATGCAGAGAAAACAGGATGATCTTTGCCTGCTATTCCACTCCTGAAGAATTACAGGCAATCCTCGATTATACAGCCACAATTGAGCCCAATGTTTTTGTTGCTAAGTGAGACAGTCATTCAGTGAGCCTTGCCCCACTTTACAACCATTTTTGCCACCATTGTTAACGAATCACAGCAGTTGCTAAGCTTAGCGACACAGTCGCTAAGTGAATCTGGCTTCCCCAATGTCTTTGCTTGTCATGAGGTCGCAAAAGGGGGAATCACGTAACCCCGGGATACTGCAACCGTCGTAAGTATGAATCAGTTGGCGAGCGTCTGAATTTTGATCACATGACCACAGGGATAGTGCAACGGTCGTAAGTATGAAAAACGATCATAAGTCACTTTTCTCTGCGCTGTAGTCACTTCGAACGGTCACTAAGTGAATGGTTGTAAGTCAAGGACTCTCAGTACTCCGCAGGGAAGAATTGAAACCTCATCCACTCATCCTGAATCCAATTTCTGGTTTAGCATCATATCTTGAAGTTTAAACTTGGTAAATTCAGAGTTTGCACAATTTCTTAAACCGCGTTTCCCAATTTTGACAAAACCGTCATAAGTCACATTTTCCCGTGCCACTGTAACTTTGAAATGTCACTAAATGAAGTCAAGCACTCCCTGTATATTGAAAATGGTTAGAATTTTAAAAATTATTATTTCTGTAATGCATTTCCTGCCGCATTTGAAGAACTGCAAAGCTATTGGCTTCGGTCTCTTTTAACACAGTGGCAGCTTAACCCAGAAAATTTGTAAATTTCATTTGCATCCATAGTACTGTATTGATTTTAGGACCTTGAATTTAAAGATATCCAGCCGCTGAGCAGCTGATCGAAAACCACTTTAGATTGAACTGAAAAGGGAAACAACAAGAGAGAGGGGAAAGAGTAGAGAGAGAGGAAGGGAGACGAAAGGAGAGGAGAGGGAGAGAGAGAAAAATGGGGAAAAGGAGAGGAAAAAAGGAAGGGGAAAGAGTAGAGAGAGAGGAAGAGAGAAGAGAGGAGAGGAGAAGGAAAGAGAGAAGAAAGGGAAAAGGAGAGGAAGAAAAGGGAGAGGAAAGAGGAGTAGAAGAAAAGGTTAAAAGGGGGGAAGAAGAGAGGAGTGGGGGAAAGGAAGGAGAAGTAAGAAAGAGAAGGAGAGGAAGAACGAAGGAAGTAGGAGGAGATAGAGGAAGGAAGAGAAGGGGAGGAGGAGAAAAAAGGTTGGAGTAAAGGTAAATGGTAAAAGAGCAGCCCTGAAAAAGTAAAAATTAAAAATGAAAGTTAAAAGATGAATGAAAAATGATGGATAAATGACTGTACATGTAATTGTGTTTATGAGAAATAAAAATAAAAAAACTTTTTGGGCAAAAAAAAAAGGAGTAAGCAGAGATGGTGATATTGACTGTTTTAATTAAATAAAATAATTTTTTAAAAAAGAATTTAAAGATGTCCCTCATTTCTCTGATGGGAATAAACAGAATGACAGCGATGGGAGGGAGCCTGAAGGTCTTCTAGTCCAACCCCCTTCTCAAGCAGGAAACCCTATACCAGGGGTGAAATTCATTTACCTTCGCTACCGGCTCGCAGATATGAGCGAATGTGCGCGCCTCCTCCACGCATACACGGAGCCTTCTGCGCATGTGCAGAGGGTCAAAAACGGGATGTGATGACATCCAGACAGGTGGGCGGAGCCTCCCACCATCGGCGCTACCGGTTTGCCCGAGCCGATAGAACCGGCTGCCTGAGACCATTTCAGACAAATGGCTGTTCAATCTCTTCTTAAAAACTTCCAGTGTTGGATCATTCACAACGTCTGGTGGCAAGTTGTTCCACTGGCTAATTGTTCTAATTGCCAGGAAATCTCTTCCTAGTTCCAGGTTTGAAGGCCAGAGAAGGAATAATGGATGGAAACTGACCAAGGAGAGATTCAATTTAGAAATAAGGAGGAATTTTCTGACACTGAGAACAATCAACCGATGGAACAGAAGTTGTCTTCGGAAGTTGTGGGAGCTTTATCCCTGGAAGCTTTCAAGAAGAGACTGGACTGCCATCTATCAGAATTGGTGTAGTGTCTCCTGCTTGGGCAAGGGGTTGGACTAGATGACCTAAAAGGTCCCTTCCAACTCTGTTAATATGAAATGGGGCATTAAAAAAAGTTCCTAAGAGTTTTTTTGGCAGTGGAACCGAATGGAAAACTGGCAGGCAGCCCTTCCTGGATGCCTCCAAGGAAAAGCTGAATTACCAGCTGGGCTTTGAGCGAGATTCCTGCAGGCAGCTGGATCGTGGACTCGCTCCGCCTGCGACATCATACTAAGAAAGCTAATCAGATCCTGAAGCATGGCACCGCAACGTCCTTTCGCGAAGCCTGCATGTGGAAATCACACGCCACGAAGAGTATACTTTTCTCAACGTTTCTGGGGGCCTGGTGAGGAAATTATATTTCTCCCAGTTCCAGCTACGACTGAAAGTCTGGACAGGATTTGGAAGCAGTGAGGATGTTTTGTTCAAACTTGATGGGTGCATCCAGGCAGGAGTGGAAGTCAGGAAAGAAGGAAGGAAGGAAATAAATAAATAAATAAATAAATAAATAAATAATAAATAAAGGAGAGAGAGAGAGACAGAGAAGGGAGGGAGGGAGGGAAGGAGGAAGAGGAAAGAGGAAAGAAGAGAAGGAAGGAAAGAAAGAAAAAGAAAGAAAGAAAGAAAAAAGGAAGGGAAGGAAAAAGGAAGGAAGGAAAAAGGAAGGAAGGAGGGAAGAAAGAAAGAAAGAGAAAAAGAAAAAGAAAGAGGGGAAGGAAAAAGAAAGGGGAAGGAAGGAAGGAAGGAAAGAAGAAAGACAAAAAGACAATTTCAGACAAATTTAACTGTTGTTAATTTTAATGCTCTTATATTGATGCTTTTGTGGCATTTTATGCCGCCCAGAGACACTTTGGATAAGTGAGATAGGTGTTGAAACGAAAGAAAGAAAGAAAGAAAGAAAGGGAGGAGAGGAAGGAAGGAAATAAATAAATAAAGGAGAGAGAGAGAGAGAAGGGAGGGAGGAAGAGGAGGGAGGGAGGAAGAGAAGGAAGGAAGGAAAGAAAGAAAGAGAAAGAAAGAAAAAAGGGAGGGAAGTAAAAAGGAAGAAAGAAGAAAGAAAGAAGGAAAGAAGGAGGGAAGAAAGAAAGAAAGAAAAAGAAAAAGAAAGAGGGGAAGAAAAAAGAAAGAGGGGAAGGAAAGAAGAAAGATAAAAAGATTATTGATGCTTTTGTGGCATTCTAAGCCGCCTAGAGACACTTTGGATAAGTGAGATGGGTGTTGAAACAAAAGAAAAAAAGAAAGAAAGAAAGAAAGAAAGAAAGAAAGAAAGAAAGGGAGGAAAGGAAGGAAAGAAGGAGTAAAGAAAAAAAAAACCCACACCAAACCAGCTGAACAAACCAGGGGAATTCTGGGAGTTGAAGCCCACCCATCTTCAAGTTGCCAAGATTGACAAATGCTGGTCTTCATTAATCTGCCTTCCCTCCCTTCCCATGTAACTTTCATTCCCCAGTTTTTGCCAGCTTCTCCAAACGCTCAGAACAAACCCAGGTAATGAATCAGTCCTGGCTGGGGGTGCCCGCTGTTTCCCCAAAAGGTCAGCCTTAACAGCAACCTGGTTTGACAACATGTGGTCCCACTGGAGACCAGCTTTTCATTTTCCCTGGAAGAAGGGGCCAGCCACCCCTCCCATTTGGAGCTACGCCAAGCTGGGGGGCTTCCAAGGCACCCGACTCCATCCTGCCCTAATTTAAATTAAGGCAGCCCCCCCCCTTTCATTTCCACTTTGCCACAAGAAGCGTGTGATGGCATCAGTTGCCAATGAGGGAAGTCATGGAAGCACTCGAAAGTTTCCATAATTGTTGTCTTCCTTTTCCAAATCAAAGCTCAGGCAAAATGCTGTCGGCATCACCTTAATGCATGTTTATCATAGAGTAGAAGATAAGATTGCAATTGCACTTACAATTGTTGCAAACGAAATTGGAATCTTCCTGCCTACCTTCTCCCTTTTCTTTCCTCAATCCCTCTCTTCTTCCTTCCTTCCTTCCTTCCCTTCTCCCTCTTTCCTTTTCTTTCCTCCATCCCTCTCTTTTCCCTCCCTCCCTCCCCTTCTTCCTACTCCCTCATTTCTTTTCTTTCCTTCATCCCTCTCTTCTTCCTTCCTTCTTTCCTTTTCTTTCCTCCATCCCTCTCTTCTCCCTCTCTCCCTCCCTCCTCTTCTTCCTACTCTCTCTTTTCTTTTCTTTCCTTCATCCCTCTCTTCTTCCTTTCTTCCTTCCTCCCCCTTCCTCCTCCTTTCCTTTTCCTCCCTCCCTCCCTTCTCCTTCCTTCCTTCCTTCCCTTCTCCCTCTTTCCTTTTCTTTCCTCCATCCCTCTCTTTTCCCTCTCTCCCTCCCTCCCCTTCTTCCTACTCCCTCTTTTCTTTTCTTTCCTCCATCCCTCTCTTCTTCCTTTCTTCCTTCCTCCCCCTTCCCCCTCCTTTCTTTCCCTTCCTCCTCCTTTCTTTTTCCTCCCTCCCTCCCTTCTCCTTCCTTCCTTCCTTCCCTTCTCCCTCTTTCCTTTTCTTTCCTCCATCCCTCTCTTTTCCCTCTCTCCCTCCCTCCCCTTCTTCCTACTCCCTCTTTTCTTTTCTTTCCTCCATCCCTCTCTTCTCCCTCTCTCCCTCCCTCCTCTTCTTCCTACTCCCTCTTTTATTTTCTTTCCTTCATCCCTCTCTTCTTCCTTTCTTCCTTCCTCCCCCTTCCTCCTCCTTTCTTTTTCTTTCCTTCCTCCCTCCCTTCTCCTTCCTTTCTTCCTTCCCTTTCTCCCTCCCTCCCCCGCCCTCCCTCCCCTCCTTTCCTTTCTTCTCCTTCCTTCCTTCCTTCCTTCCTTCCTTCCTTCCTTCCTTCCTTCCTTCCTTCCTTCTCTCCCTCCCGCCCTCCTTCCTTCCTTTCTCCTTCCCTTCTCCATCCTTCCTACCCTTCCCTTCCCTCCCTCCCTTCTGTAGGAATTTAGCACCCACCTATCTCCTAGAACAGGGGTCCCTAAACTTTGCAGCTTTAAGACTTGTGGACTTCAACATCAGCTATGCTGGCTGGAGAATTCTGGGAGTTGAAGTCCACAAGTCTTAAAGCTGCCTAGTTTGAAGACCTCTGTCCTAGAAGAATAAAATATTCTAGGAAATATTAAAAAGGCAGAATATTATACCTTCCTGGATGAGAAAAGGAGAAACCTGGTCTCGGAAAGCAGCCCCCACCTTTGCTAATAGGCCCAGAAAAACTGGTGCCATCCTATCTACAAGACAAAAGGCTGGGCCAGTTTATCTACAAAACAAAAGACCTTCACCCTCAGGACATAATAGGATTAGCCCTCTACCCATCTCATCACATGGCACCTAGGAAGTTTGCATCACCCAGCAAGGTTCAACCAAGCCTGGGACTCAAGCAACCTACAAAGTTACCCCTGCATGGCCCCCTGGGGGTCTGACAACCAATCAGAATAGATTTCTTTCCACAGGAACAGAAAGCAAGTTCAAAGCCCAAGAGAGGGTATAAATACATCTCACTCTCCACTCCATGTGGTCAGCTACCCAGGACATGTGGTCCTATTCCTGTCCACCATTAAACCATCTTTCCAATCAGCCTCCATGTTGCAAGTAAACCCAGATGGACATTTCTTCCAACACTTCCTCCCTCCCTCCCTTCCTCCTTCCTTTTCTGCCTTTTTTTTTTGTTTGTTTGTTTTTTTGCTTTGCTTTTTACGCGGTCTGTAAAAAAAACACAATAAAACTTGATGGAAATACTCCAGGTTCTCTTCCTGCCTCCGGGCAATATAAAGTAGCTCCATTTATCTGCCTTTCCTGCAATTAGCAGACATTTAAAAGTTTCCAGCGGGAGAGATTGAAGGACTTAATTTTCCTCCTGAGGAAAAGAGATCAGCTCAGCCAGTTTGGGTCAACTCATTTTGAGAAGCAGTTCTGGAGAAATTCCCAGGGGTTTCCTTCATTAAGGCTGCGTCCACGTTCACAGCAAGCCGTGGACCAGGGGTGAAATCTAAATTGTTTTGCTACTGGTTCTGTGGGCGTGGCTTAATTAGTGGGCATGGCTTGGTGGTAAGGTGACTGGGTGGGCTTGGCCAAGTCACAACCCCAATTAACTATTTTTTTTTAAAGCTCCCAAAGGGAGGAAAAACTTATCCAATAGAACAGGGGTCTCCAAACTTGGCAACTTTAAGACTTGTGGACTTCAACTCCCAGAATTCCTCTGCCAGCTTTGCTGGGAGTTGAAGTCCACAACTCTTAAACTTGCCAAGGTTGGAGACCCCTGCACTAAGAAGGTACAAGGCAGGCAGGAAGGCAGGCAGATAGAGCGGCTCACCGATGAGCTTGATTGCAGGCAGGGAGATTCAGTTGCTTGCTGATGCAATGGATTGCAGGTATTATTTATTTATTTTATTTTGATTTGATTTGATTTGATTTCTATACCGCCCTACTCCCGAAGGACTCAGGGCGGTGCACAGCCAAACAATAAAATACATACATACAAAATTTAAAAGTGGAATTAAAATCAAATTAAATAGTTTTGGCCCAGACAAATTAAAACCCCAATCAATTTAAAACCTATTTTAAGATTTGAATATATAAAATGCTAAAAAATATTAAAAAATTAAAAATCTTTTATAAAAGAGGGAGAAAATTAGGCCGGGCCCGCCTGGTGAAATAAAAAGGTCTTTAAGGCACGGCGGAAGGTGCGCAGATCCGGGATCCTCCGTATCTCTGGGGGGAGCTCGTTCCAGATAGTAGGTATTACAGCAAGCAAAGCAAGGCAGGCGTTGCGACCAGCAGCTAAGGTAAGTAAGCTGGAGGCTGGAGGGGGGCGGGGAGGGATTTTTGCTAGCGGTTAGCAGGCAACTCAGCTGGGATTGTCAGAGCCATTTAAAGGAAAAAAAAGGCTCTGATGATTGCGCGGCTCAGCTGGGCGTGGGGGGCGGGGGCAGGGATTTTTGCTACAGGTTCTCCGAACTACCCGCAGCCATCGCTACCTACTCACCCGAGCCGGTCCGAACCGGGAGCATTTCACCCCTGCCGTGGACACTCGGAAGAGACTATCCAAAAATTGCTTTTAAACCAAATTTTCTCCAGCTTCCTCAATGACATATAACTGTGATGGCGAACCTATGGCATGCGTGCCACAGGTGGCGTGAGGAGCCATATCTGTGGGCACGCGAATGTTGCCCTAGCTCAGCTCCAGCACGCATCGGCCAGCTGATTTTCGGGCCTTCTGGGCCCACCGGAAGTTGGGAAACGGGCCTTTTCCAGCCTCCGGAGGGCCTCGGGTGGGGCAGGGGAGGCAGTTTTCACCCTCCCCAGGCTCCAAGAAAGCCTCCAAGAAGGCCTCTGGAGCCTGGGGAGGGTGAAAAAACGGGCCTACCGGGCCCACCGGTAACCTTTTCGCCATTGTGTGCCAAAAACAGGGGGAGTGCGTGAGGTCGCGCGCACATGCGCAAGGGGTGGGTCGGGGTTGCATTGAATTATGGGTGTGGGCACTCGTGCGCACGACACCCCACCCCGCGCTCCCCCGCTTTTGGCACATGATGGCAAAAAGGTTAGCCATCACTGACATATACTGTCCAGGTAGAGTTTCCATCTTTTTTTTCCTGCTGAATGCCGGGGCTCAAGTGACCCTGGGGACAGGAGAATATACAGGCAGTCCCTGACTTACAGCCATTCGTTTAGTGACCGTTCCAACTTACAAACGGCACTGAAAAAAAGTTTTTCACACTTACGACCATGGCAGTATTCCCCAGTCACGTGATCAGAATTCAGATGGTTGGCAATTGACTCATATTTATGACCATCACAGTGTCCTGGGGGAAATCACATGGATCCCCTTTTGCCACCTTCTAACAAGAAAAAAAAACCCAGATTCACTTAACAACCGTGTTCCTAACTTAACCTCTGCCGTGATTCGTTTAACAAGTGCTGCACATAGGATCAGAAAACAGTGGCAAAGCTCGCTTAACACGTGTCCCTTAGCCAGAGAAATTTGAGGTGGGGGGAATGTTGTGGTCGTAAGACGAGGACTGCCGGTTTCTTGGCTGGGGTAGATTTACAGGCAGGCAGCAAACATGTTAGCAGCTTCCTGTTTGCAGGAAGCTAATTTTTGCTGGGATGGTGTTTATGCAGTGAGTGACACTGTTTGTGTGTGTGTGTGTCTCTCTCTCTCTGTGTGTTTTACATTTTGAAAAGAGGTTGTTGTTTTTTTGTTTCTCACAAAAGTTCTGCCCCTGGGCGTTGGGCTTATTCCTGGCACTGCCACCCTGCTGTTTCTTTAGCCTTTCTTTGTTCTCTCTCCCTCCATGGTGCCACCGCAGCTGGCAGTTCCCTTCGATTCCCACCCACAGCCCCCAGGTGGGTGAATGGGGGGGGGGGAGCCTCTCTCACAGGCTGGCTGGGGAATTCTGGGAGTTGAAGTCCATAGATCGGGCGGAGCTGCCAAGGTTGAGAAACGTGGCTGAGCCACCTGTTTTTGATTTTGAAGCTGAAGAGCTTTCACTTTTCCACTAGGGAACCCCTCCCCCACCCCAATTTGTTGGGTCAATTCAAATGTTTTCATTTTTGCAAAGGCCTCCTTCCTCTGACTTCTCCTTCTTTCCTTTCCTTCCTTCTTTCTTTCTCCCTCCCTCCCCTTCCTCCTTTTCTTCCCTTTCCTTCCTCTTCATCCCTCCTTTCCTTTCTTTCCTCTTTCCTTTCCTCTTCATCCCTCCTTTCCTTTCCTCATCCCTCCTTTCCTTCCTCTTTCCTTTCCTTTCCTCCTCATCCTTCCCTTTCCTTTCTTCTTCATCCATCCTTTCCTTTCCTTTTTCCTTTCCTCTTCATCCCTCCTTTCCTTTCCTTCCTCTTTCCTTTCCTTTCCTCGTCATCCCTCCTTCCCTTTCTCTTTTCTTTCCTCTTCATCCATTCCTTCCTCTTTCTTTTCCTTTCCTCTCCTCTCCTTCCTCTTTCCTTTCCTTTCTTCTTCATCTCTCCTTTCCTTTCCTCATCCATCCTTTCCTTCCTCTTCCCTTTCCTTTCCTCCTCATCCTTCCCTTTCCTCTTCATCCATCCTTTCCTTTTTCCTTTCCTCTTCATCCATCCTTTCCTTCCTCTTTCCTTTCCTTCCCTCGTCATCCCTCCTTCCCTTTCTCTTTTCTTTCCTCTTCATCCATTCTTTCCTCTTTCCTTTCCTCTCCTCTCCTTCCTCTTTCCTTTCCTTTCTTCTTCATCTCTCCTTTCCTTTCCTCCTCATCCTTCCCTTTCCTCTTCATCCATCCTTTCCTTTTTCCTTTCCACTTCATCCAATCTTTCCTTTTTCCTTTCCTCTTCATCCATCCTTTCCTTTCCTTCCTCTTTCCTTTCCTTTCCTTTCTTTTCCTCTTCCCTTCCCTTCATCTCTTCCCCTCCATACCCAGAAGCTGCCTGAGGCCACTGCTGGGAGGTGGGATACCTGGGACCCACATTCTAGCTTCTAACCCAATGGAAAATCAAATACAGGTAGTCCTCGACTTAGAACCATTCATTTAATGACCATTCACAGTTACCTTGCCACTGAAAAAAGTGACTTATGACCGTGTTTCATACTTATGACTATTGCAGCATCCCCATGGTCACATGATCCAAATTCGGGCACTTGGCAACCAGCCTCCTGGGACCACATGATCCCCATTTATGACTTTCCCAGCCAGCCTCCGACTAGCAAAGTCAATGGGGAAAGCTGGATTCGTTTAACAACATGGGATTTGCTTAATGACATTGGGGGAAAAAGTCATAAAATTGGGCATCATTCACTGAACTCTCGCCTCGCTTAGTGATGAGAGTTCCTGTCATGGAATTGCACAGCTGGTGGCCAAATGAAGTCAGAGACACTGACACAAATTTGTAGTTTTATATAAATAAATATAGAGACAAGATCGTCATGAGGTAAATCATTGTGAGGTAAAATCATTGTGAGGTAAATCTTAACAGCCTACAAAGCATGCAGAAGAAAAAGGAGGGAAAAAAGGGAGACACCCTTTTTACACCCAGCAACCAATCAGAGTGCAGATTGCCTCACGAAGGCACCCGCATTCAAATGAGCAAAATTCCTCAAAGCCCCAAATAAGTTACCCAGACTCAATCCACATATCAAAGGATAAGGTCTGCAAACACAATAGTGTTAATTAAATTAACTCTCCCAGCCGAACTATATGTTCACAACAAGATACACACACACATAGACACACACACATGCCCCTCAGCATATAGACACTTCTACACCATGGACAAGTTCCCCCTATAAAAGTTTGCCACTGTACCCCATTTCTCTACAACAAACTGCTTTGCCTTTAGGAATAAATATTTCTTCTTTCCTCACAACTGTCTGGATCTCATTTTTATTTATTCTCATGCAACCCCGGTTCGAGTTGGAACCCCAGATTATTCTTCCGAAAGTTCAATGCTTGGCCAATAGCCCAAACGTTTTCTGCCATGTGCCGGAAAGGCAGGAATGGAGGTTTCAAAGACTATAATCAATATTTTCCACTATATTTTTCCCCCTTTTCCTTTTGATCTATTTGGTTTTGGGAGTGAAAAATTTGGAAAGACTGACATTATTATTATATTTTTTTTCCAGAAGCACACTCAAATAGGGCCAGCCCAGCTGGTTTCAATCAATCCTTCAATCTATATTTATTTTATATGATTTTGTTTGCCTGTCATGCTTTTCTGCATGTTCTGCTTTGAAATGTGAAACAACCCTTTGCAGGCGTGTCTGTAGGATATGGACCCAAAAGTCAGAGATGGCATTAAAGAACATAGAACGTAGATTCATAGGGAAGGGACCTTGGAGGTCTTCTAGACAAACCCCCTGCTCAGGCAGGAGACCCTAATTGAACCTCTGCTATTTTTCTTTTAACAAATTTTATTTATTTTTAAACAAACATACATAAAACCATCTTCAATTGCAAACAGTGTGTCGGCTGGTTACAAGTCTTTTGTGCATCATTCACCAAATTCATAGCTTACAATTTACAGTTTACCTAAATTCTCATATCATCGACCTAATTAATATCTATATATTATTATCCTCATTAATCATTTATTTGGCTATGGCTATTTCTTCTCTCATTATTATCTAAAATATTCTAAGATTTGAGTTAATTTTTATTACAACATTCATTTCATCCTCCTGAATCTATCCAGTAAATAATACCTCTTTATGTTATATTTCACATAGTTCTACAATTCTTGTATTGTGAAGATCTCTACCATATTTCAATTCCATATTTTTTTATCTAACTATTGATAAAATAGGTCCCATATCTTATAGTATTGTTTGTCTTCTTGTTCTCTAATTTCAAGTGTCAATTCACTCATTTCAGCACATTCCATGATTATCTTAATAACTTCATCCTGTGTTGGTATTTTCTCATTTTTCCAATTTTTAGCAAACACAATCCTTGCTGCTGTTAATACATTCACAATCAGATATCTCAATTCTCTATTATATATTTCAGGTACAATCCCCAATAAAAAAATCTCTGGTTTAAAATCTATGTGTTTTTTTGTCATTTTTTCCAACCACGTGTGGATTTTAGTCCAGTATCTTTTGGCTTCTCCACATATGGTAATATGAACCCGATATCTGATGACATTTCCAACATTTTTCGGATTTATTCTTAAAAATTCTGGCTATTCTCGTCGGGGGTAGATGCCACCTGTAAAACATCTTATACAAATTTTCTTTATATGCAGTTGACATTGAATTGAACCTCTGCTATTTTTAATTTGCATTTTAAAATGATTATTAAATTTAATATGCATTTGCATAAAAAAAGGGGGTGGAGCTTTCATCGCATGGATATGGCCGCCATCTTGACTCTTTTGACTTTATCCTGCAGAAACCCTTGTCCTTTTGCAAAGATCTTATTGCTTGAGAAAGAAAAAAAATGAAATTTTTGATTTGGGGTTTTGCTGATTAAACCAGTTGGTTGTTTGAGAAATTTCGATTTAAGACAATCTTAACTCTACAGGTCATCCTCAAATTACCAACATTTGCTCAGTGACTGTTCAAAGTTTCAACAGCACTGAAAAAAGTGACTTTTTGACCCTTTTTCACACTTATGACCGTTGCCACATTTCCCCCACAGTCACATGAACAAAATCCACATGCTTGGCAACTGACTCATATTTATGACGCTTGCAGTATCCCAGGATCATGTGATGATCCTCTTTTGCAACCTTCTGATCACTTAACAATCCTGTGACTAACTCAATCACTTCAGTGATTCACTTAACAACGGTGGCAAGAAAAGTCATCAAATGGGGCAAAACTCATTTAACAACAACCGTCGTGCTTAGCAATGGAAATGTTGGCCTCTGTGTTGGTCATAAGTTGAGGACGACCTGTACTTGGTGTTTTACCATCCTGGGAAAAAAAAAAATTGGAAATCCACACTTTGGTTTCTCCCTGCTTTTCCTTTCTTTTTTCTTTTCTTTCTCCCTTTTCCTATGGTTTTCATTTTCATTTGTGTTTTACACGCTCTCTAAAATAAATAAATAAATAATTAAAAGGTGCTTTTTTTAAGAAAAAGAAAGAAAGAAAGAAGAGCCTGTAGTACAGTGGACTAAGCACTGTTATTAACATCTGCTGCTTGCAATTACTGCAAGTTCAAATCTCACCAGGCTCAAGGTTGACTCAGCCTTCCATCCTTTCAAAGGTAGGTAAAATGAGGACCCAGATTGTGGGGGCAATAAGCTGACTTTGTATAAAAATATACAAAAGTATGAAGGCTATTGCTTAACGCATTGTAAGCCGCCCTGAGTCTCCGGAGAAGGGTGGCATATAAATTAAAGCAAAAAGAAAGAAAGAAAGAAAGAAAGAAAGAAAGAAAGAAAGAAAGAAAGAAAGAAAGAAAGAAAGAAAGAAAGAAAGAAAGAAAGAAAAAGAAAAGAAAGAAAATAAGCAGAGTGGATGGGAGACCACTCAGAAATGCCAGGGTTTTAAAACCTTTTGAATAAAATAATATTGTTAAAAATAAAAAATAAAAATAAAAAAAGGAAAATGCCAGGGCTTTAAGTTAAGGTGGGATCCGGCCAAGAAGGCAACCTCAAATCATTGCTTAGCATCACCAGGAAAACCACACCAGAAGATCCCAGGAATCTCTCCAAATTGGCTCCGCCCTTCTCTTACCGCAGCGAGGACGAATGATAGGAAACTGGCAGAAATTCATGCCAAGGTTGGACGCCGAAGCCTCTGTGAAATACCCACAAAACAAAACAAAACTCCACGGGAACTGTCACTGGACCTGAATTTACGCAGCAAAGATTGCAGTGATTGTGAAATTGGGCTAGTCCCTGCCCTGTCCCGCCCACTGGCTAATAAGCCATTAAATGAATATGAGCGGAGAGCAAAGGGCTAATTTAGTGGGTACCATCCCAGGCCAGCCTTCTGGATTTCTTCCAAGACAGATTGGTTTCCTTCCAAATTGGACTCATTTTCTCTTTATCCAGCACTGCTGGGAGGAAAATAGAAGGCCATGCTTCCTCCTCCTCCTCCTCCCTTCCAGCACTGATGATATTACCTAGTTGGGTCATTCTCCGGAGACTCAGGGCGGCTTACAATGCATTAAGCAATATTATAATAATAATAGTAATAATAATTATTATTACTAATAAAATTTCTATACCGCCCTTCTCCAAATAGGACTCAGGGCGGTGCACAGCCAAAGTAAAAACAGAACATACAAAATTTAAAAACAGTATTAAAATAATTAAATATTTTGGCCGTCATACTTTTGTATATTTATACAAAGTCAGCTTATTGCCCCCACAAACCGGGTCCTCATTTTACCCACCTTAGAAAGGATGGAAGGCTGAGTCGACCTTGAGCCTGGTGAGAATTGAACTCGCAGTAATTGCAGGCACCTGGATGTTAAATGCTGCCTTAGTAGGAGGCATTAGCCTCCTACGCCACTCAGCCATAAAGCCAGCAGGCCTCACTGGAGAAGGCCTGGCCTGGTCAATCACCCTGCCTCTTTCATGAGTCTTCACCGGAAACTCGCAAAGACCTTCTAAGTTTTGCCTTTTTGATGCAAGCGGTAAAGCTAAATTAAGAAAGATTAGGAAAAATTACTGTTTTATAGTAGGTCCACCATCATAGGTTTGGAGTCCAATCTAACTTCTTTCCTGGACCATGATGGGGGCTAAACCCCCCAATCTTCAGATCAGTGCTGAATCTCGGCTACGCCAGACATCGGTGTCCCTGAACTGAAAAAGGAGCAAACCACAGTTCGTTTTTCCTCCCGAAAAAGGAAGGTAGAAGGTAGAATAACAGAGTTGGAAGGGACCTCAGAGGTCTTCTAGTCCAACCCCCTGCTCTGGCAGGAAACCCTACACCACTTCAGACAAATGGCTTTCCAGCCTCTTCTTCTGGTCATAAGAAGCACCCACAACTTCTGGTGGCAAGCTGTTCCACTGGTTAATTGTTCTCACTGTCAGGAAATTCCTCCTTAATTCCAAGTTGCTTCTCTCCTTGATTACTTTCCATCCGTTGCTTCTTCTCTTGGCTTCAGGTGCTTTGGAGAATAGCTTGACTGCCTCTTCTTTGGGGCAGCCCCTGAGATATTGGAAGGCTGCTATCATGTCTCCCTTAGTCCTTTTTTTCATCAAAATAGACATACCCAGTTCTTGCAACTGTTCATCATATGTTTCATCTTTATTGCTCTTCTCTGCATTCTTTCTAGAGTCTCAACATCTTTTTTTTAATATCGTGGTGACCAAAGAGGGAAAAATTATTTTGGAATAGAGTAGAATAGAATACTTGTTTGGCCAGTTGGGATTAAACACACAAAGACACACTCCATACATATTACTGTTGTCTCTTCCTGTTTTAAGCAGCAAACTTTTTCCTTTTTTCCCTTCTCGTCTTCGGCCATCGCTGCTCTTCCTCCCGGGGGGGGGGGGGGGGTAAATCTTCTCTAGGGAACATGTCGACATCCTGACCCCAAAGGGGAGCCCAGCCAAGGGGAAAGCTGTAATGAGCTGTCAGCTCTGGGGACCTTCGTGATTTATGGAAAAATATGCCCTCCACCACAGAACTTATGTGGAGGAGCAAGTTGGTAAGCTATCTCTCTGCTTTAAGTCTGCCGCTTGCTTGCTCTCCTTGGTAATTTAGGGAAAGAGATGGATGGCCGCAGGCGAAAGAAGATGGGTGGGGGGGGGGTGTCTGTCACCAGTTGTGGGGCTAAAATAGAGGGTCTGCCATGGAGAACATATTGGGAAGTGGGAGCTCTTTCCCAAGAAGAAGCAAGGAAAGAAGAAAAAGCTCAGCTTTGGTTAAGATGTTCTCCTAGAATATTTCTCAAACTTGGCTACTTTAAGATGGGTGGACTAATTTCCAGAATTCCCCAGCCAACTTGTGTGGACTTCAGCTCCCAGAATCACTTGCCCAGTGTGCTTTACGATGGGTGGACTTCAACTCCCAGAATTCCCCAGCCAGCATGTTCTAAACAGGTAGCCTTCAGCTCCCAGAATTCCTCACCAGGAGTGCTTTATGAGGGCTGGACTTCGACTCCCAGAATTCCCCACCAGCATGTTATAAGATATGTGGTCATCTACTCCCAGAATCCCCCAGTCAGCCTACTTAAAATATGTGGACTTCAACTCTCAGAGTTCCTCAGCTATTACAATGCAAGAGATGTGGACTTCAAGTCCCAGAATTCCCCAGACAGCATGTTCTAAACAGATGGTCTTCAACTCCCAGAATTCCCCACCAGGCGTGCTTTATGAGGGCTGTACTTCAACTCCCAGAATTCCCAAGCCATCCCATGTGGATTTCAACTCCCAGCATTTCTTAGCCATCCTGTGTGGACTTCAACTCCCAGAATTCCCCAGCTATCCCACATAGACTTCAACTCCCAGAATTCCCTAGCCATCTCGCGTGGACTTCAACTCCCAGAATTCCCCAGCCATCCCACATAGACTTCAACTCCCAGAATTCCCCAGCCATCCTGTGTGGACTTCAACTCCCAGAATTCCCCAGCCAGCCAAAACTGCTGAGCTGATGAAGGACAGCGGACAGGTTCAAGCACAGGGGTCCCCTCCAGGCTTCTAACCCTGAACCCCTCTTCTACCTCTGCAGTGTCCCCTGGCATGGGCTGGAAACCCCTCAGAACTGCTCCCAGCTCTTTTTATACTAATGTATTAAAGGCTGGATGCCCACCATCTCAGGAAATGAGGAGAAGAAAAGAAGAGCTGCCAATACAGGGACAGAAGGAAAGTAAACAGCTACAAGCTGCAGGAGAGATCTCGCTTATTGAAGAAGATTTATTGCAACTTTTTGGTACTGATCAACCTTTGGATGTGATTGTGATGATGCCACTTATTATCATATATGGTGGACTTGTAAAAAAGTTAAAGCATTTTGGATCAAAATATGGTGGATTATCCAAAATATTCTTAAAAAGAAGATAAAGTTTACGCCACAATTGTTTTTGCTGGGTCTAATCACAGATTGTACAGTTATAGAGATTAAATTGATCTTAAATTTAATAACTGCAGCTAGACTTTTGGTGGTGCAATATTGGAAGAAGGAAGATTTTGCCTACTATTGAAGAATGGACATTAAAAGTAGCGAATTTAGCAGAAACGGCGAAAATTTCAGTTTATTTGAAAGATCATTCACAAGAAAGATATATATCGGAATGGAGAAGATGGATTGATTATATTCAAAACAAATATCGGACTAAAAAGTATCAAATAGCTTATGAATGAATAGAAAAATTAAGAGTACTTATATTTAGTTAAGTAAAAGGGGAGTTAAAGTGTGAAGGTGGGGGATAGGAATCCATAGTTAGCTTAGTTTAATATATGATTGTTAATTGTTATACCCTGTATTTTGTTCTGGGAAGTTCGGGGGGGTGGGGCTTTGGGGGGGTAAGGAAGGGAGGGGGGGATGGAGAATTTTTTTTTTTTTAATTTAATTTGATTTATATGCCGCCCTTCTCTGGAGACTCAGGGCGGCTTACAATGCATTAAGCAATAGCCTTCATACTTTTGTATATTTTATACAAAGTCAGCTTATTGCCCCCACAAACTGGGTCCTCAATTTACCTACCTTAGAAAGGATGGAAGGCTGAGTCAACCTTGAGCCTGGCGAGATTCGAACTTACTTTAATTGCAGACAGCTGGTGTTAAATTACAGAGCTTTAGTCTGCAGAGCTATCCAGGCTCCTAAATATTTGTAAACATTTCTTTTGTAAAACACTTTAATAATAATAATAAAAAAAAGAACTGCTCCCTGCTCCCCTCCCCCTTGCAGGAGGAGAAGGGAAAGCAAAAAGGGAATGTCTCATTCCAGACATTTTATGGGAACCACTCCAGGATGGTCCCAGCTTGTGTGACCGACCCTCTGGCCCACCGTCCCTGGAGGAGGCTGCTGACCTCCTCTGGGCCTGTCCTGGAATGCAATAATTGGGCTGAGGGGCGTCTGGTCCACCTCTTGAATATATATATATATATATATATATATATATATATATATATATATATATATATATATATATATATACACACACACATATCTCAACTGTGCTCCTCATTAAGAGTCTGGGATTCTACAGCAGGATGGAAGTAATTTGTGGAAACCACAAGAAGAAAAAGAAGAAAAAGAAGAGAGAAAATGCCAATGGCCCCCAGGGTGAAAGATCGGCACCCCAAAGCCAAGAGGGGGGTCCTTGAAGGGGTCAGGCCAGGGGGATGTTTCTGGGGGACTATCCTTTCTTGCCATGGGGAAAACTAGAAAGGGTGGGGAAACCTTGGATAGTCTTCATGGTTGTTAGAAGTTCCTTCAAGGGAAATACAGGATATTAAACTTGGAAGGGACCTTGGAGGTCTTCTAGTCCAACCCCCTGATCAAACAGGAGACCCTAGACGATTTCAGACAAGTGGCTGTCCAATCTCTTCTTAAAAACCTGCAGTAATGGAGCACCCACAACTTCTGAAGTTCTTCAATTGCTGGTTAATTGTTCTCACTGTTAGGAAATTTCTCCTTAGAGGAAGGAAGGAAGGAAGGAAGGAAGGAAGGAAGGAAGGAAGGAAGGAAGGAAGGAAGGAAGGAAGGGAAGGGAAGGGAAGAAGGAAGGAAGAAGATAGGAAGGAAACAAGGAAGAAAGAAAGGAAGGAAAAAAGGAAGAAAAAGAAAGAAAAAGAAAAGAAAGAAGGAAGGAAAGGGAAGGGATGGAAGAGGAGGAAGGAAAGAAGGAAGGAAGGAAAAAAGTAAGGAAAAGAAAGAAAAAGAAAGAAAGGAAGGAAGGAAGGAAGGGAAGGGAGGAAGGAAGGAAGGAAGAAGATAGGAAGGAAACAAGGAAGAAAGGAAGGAAGGAAAAAAGGAAGAAACAGAAAGAAAAAGAAAAGAAAGAAGGAAGGAAAGGGAAGGGATGGAAGAGGAGGAAGGAAAGAAGGAAGGAAGGAAAAAAGGAAGGAAAAGAAAGAAAAAGAAAGAAAGAAAGAAAGAAAGAAAGGGAAGGGATGGAAGAGGAGGAAGGAAGGAAAGAAGTAAGGAAAAGAAAGAAAAAGAAAGGAAGGAAGGAAGGAAGGGAAGGGAGGAAGGAAGGAAGAAGATAGGAAGGAAACAAGGAAGAAAGGAAGGAAGGAAAAAAGGAAGAAACAGAAAGAAAAAGAAAAGAAAGAAGGAAGGGAAGGGAAGGGATGGAAGAGGAGGAAGGAAAGAAGGAAGGAAGGAAAAAAGGAAGGAAAAGAAAGAAAAAGAAAGGAAGGGAAGGAGGAAGTGATGGAAGGAAGGTAGGGGGGAGAGAGGGGGAAGGGAAGGAAGGAAGGAAGGAAAAAAGGAAGAAAAAAGAAAAAGAAAGAAAGGAAGAAAGGGAAGGGATGGAAGAGGAGGAAGGAAGGAAAGAAGGAAGGAAGGAAAAAAGGAAGGAAAAGAAAGAAAAAGAAAGAAAGAAAGAAAGAAAGGGAAGGGATGGAAGAGGAGGAAGGAAGGAAAGAAGGAAAAAAGGAAGGAAAAGAAAGAACATGCCAAGATTTGAAAAACCCTGCTTTAGTTTAGAGTAATCTCTAGCAAAGATGCTGCTTGCTAGTTCTGAATGTGGCTCCCTCAGTATGTGATTTTTTTAAAAAATCACAGGCAAAAACCAGGCCACCATTTTGACTTTTTTGACCATTTGCTGCAGACATCCCCACATCCCCAGAAGCCCGAGATGCAAACTTAGGTCTCAAATCAGGGGGAGCCCTTAAAGCTGCCCCCTCCTGTCCTCTTCAGACAGCCAGTCTCTCTCTCTCTCTCTCTCTCTCTCTCTCTCTCTCTCTCTCTCTCTCTCCCGTGTCTCCAAAACAGATGTTCCTCATCTGGAGAGGATCTGATTCGGATTGCCAAGGGAAGAAAGCATTTAGTGCCTGGTGCGTAAAAGCCACACAACGCTCCTAAATCTGCAGGATGTTGAAAGTGCAAAATCTAAATCAATCAGCCAGTTCACCAGAAAGGTGGAAGGAGAGAGAATAAGAGGACAAACACCAGTAAAGAAGATGGACTCAGTTATGGTGGTGATGAAGACACCATTGGAAGACCTGAAGGACCAGGCTGGAGAGAGATCAGCCATGGAGAACATCTACCCTCTTGGCTGCTAAGAGTCAACATTGATTTGATAGCATTAAACCATCAATCAGTGCACACAGACCAGCTCCTTTGAGAAGTCCATTATGGTGGAATGAGAGAGAAGAAGAGGACATCCAGAAGCAAAGAAGATGGACTCAGTTACAGCAGTGATAGGAAGACCTGAAGGACCAGGCTGGAGAGAGCTCAGCCATGGAGAACATCTATCCTCTTGGCTGCTAAGAGTCAACATTGGTAGCATTAAACCATCATCAATGCAAAGACCAGCTCCTTTTAGAAGTCCACCATGTTGTGAAAGATGCAAGGAGAGAGAAGAATAGGACAACCATCAGCAAGGAAGATGGACTCGGTTATGGTGGTGATGGGGACATCACCTGAAGGACAGATCAACCATGGAGAAAGGCTATCCATGCAGTCACTAAAATTTGACCTGACTTGATGGCACATGATGCATTGATCAATCAATCGATCAATGCAAAGACTAGCTCCTTTGAGAAATCCATCATGCTGGGACAGAGGGAAGGAGAGGACAACCCAAAGGTGCTTTTTCAAGAGGCCACTGGACTTTCTGTGGTTTTCTTTGAAGACGTTTCACTTCTCATCCAAGAATGGATGAAAAGTGAAAAGTCTTCAAAGAAAACCACAGAAAGTCCGGTGGCCTCTTGAAAAAGTACCTTTGGGATCACCAGAACCTGGATGATGGAGAATCTCCATAGACAAGAAGAGGACAACCAATAGCAAAGAAGATAGATAGTTATAGTGGTGATGAGGACACATTTGGAAGACTTGAAGACCCAGGTTGGGGTCCGATTCTCCTGGAGGACATCTATCTATGTGGTTCCTAAGAGCTGATTAAAGTAATTATGAAGTCAGGAGACCCGTAAATCCATGTTTACAAGGAAACTTATAGATTTTACATGCAGATCTGTCTGCCAGAACCTCATAACCATCTTCAAGCCAACATGTCTAGGAAGGGACAACCCAAAAACCAAAGGAACAAGACACGTCCGTAGCAACCAGGAGTGGCCAACAGGATCTGGCAAGATCCCAGTCCTGGCCATATCATTAACCAAGAATTCTGTGGTGACCAAGAATCCATAATGGCTGGGGAATTCTGGGAGTTGAAGTCCATCCACCTTCCAGTTGCCAAGGTTGAGTAACACTGATTTAGAGGCCAACATTGTGTCAGAGAAAAAGAGGGTGAACATTACTTTGGAGCTGGAATATTGATGGATGAATTTAAGTAGCCTTCGCTGTGCCTGGAGAAGAGATGAACACAACAGAAAGAGGCTACACAGGAGAAAAATAATAATTTATTAGGCTATTTGCGCAGTTCCTAGGAGAATCAAAGAACTGTCTGTTTAATTTCCATTATTTTTCTGTCAGGAAATTTCTCCTTAGAGAAAGAAAGGAAGGAAGGAAGGAAGGAAGGAAGGAAGGAAGGAAGGAAGGAAGGAAGGAAGGAAGGAAGAAGGAAGGAAGGAAGGAAGAGTCCATTTAATTTCCATTTTTTCCTGAATCCTTCCATCTTTTAAACCAGCATCTAATGGAAAGAGTTGCCTTGAATCTGAGATGGGCAAATAAATTTGATAGTAATATTATTACATTAGCCATGGGTGCAATCTCAAAACAACTGGAGCACCACTTGAAAATCACGGGCATTGACAAAATCACCATCGTCAATTGCAAAAGGCAGCTTGACTCTGAACAGCTTACATTCTGCAACATTCAAATAAAATCTGTCTATCTCAGGTCCTTGGGAAGCACTCGAGAGGTGGACAAAAATAACTAATTCAGTCTAAACATCTGGATGACTGTGCAATGAACAACAACAACAACAACAATAATAATAACCGTCAGCATTGACAAAATCAACATCAGTCAATTGCAAAAGGCGGCTTGATTCGGAACAATTTACATCCTGTGACATTCAAACATCTGTCTATTTCAGGTGCTTGGGAAGCACTCGATAGGTGGACAAAAATGCCAAATCCAGTCTGAACATCTGGCTGATTGTGCAATGAGCCATCATGACAACCATGGGCATTGACAAATCCCAATCTGTCAATTGCAAAAGGCAGCTTGACTTAGAATAGCTTACGTCCTGCATCAAGAACTTTAACTCCATAAAACACCCACATCTGCCCGTCTCAGGTCCTTGGAAAGGACTCGAGAGGTGGACAAAAAGGCCAAATCCAGTCTAAAAATCTGGCTGGCTGCCCGATGAACGACGACGATAAAAATGTTTATAGAGAAATGCATATGTAGTCCTTAACTTACGACCATGTCTGAGCCCAAAATTTCTGTTGCTAAACGAGACAGTGGTTCAGTAAATTTTGCCCCATTTTACGACCTTTCCTGCCACAGTCGCTAAGTGAATCATTGCAGTTGTTAAGTTGGTAACGCGGTTGTTAAGTGAATCTGGCTTCCCCATTGACTTTGCTTGTCAGAAGGTCGCAAAAGGGGATCATGTGACCCCTCATATCGTCATAAATATGAGTCAGTTGCCAAGCGTCAGAATTTTGATCACAGGACCATGGAGATGCCGTTACCGAGGTCTTGGATTCTCCCCAGAGATAAGGAGAATCCAAGACTTCGGTGCCTTCCGCCGTGCCCTTAAAAACCTTCTTTTTCCAGCAAGCTGGGCTGGCCTAACACTTTTTAAAATGTTTTTAATTGTTGTGTTATTGTTTTTAATCATGGGGCCAAATTTATATATATCCTTTTAATTGTATTTTAATGTTCGTAGTTTATGCTTTTACTTGGCTGTTCACCGCCCTGAGTCCTCAGGGAGAAGGGCGGTATACAAATTTAAAAATAAATAAATAAACGGTCATAAGCGTTAAAAATATTTATTTATTTATTTATTTTATTTTATTAAATTTCTATACCGCCCTTCTCCCGAAGGACTCAGGGCGGTGAACAGCCAAAAGATAAAACACAGAGATACAAAATTTAAAACAGATTAAAACAAATTAAATAATTTAGGCTGAATTTTAAAATACCCCATAATTAAACAGATTAAAATTTGTGTTTAAAATTTAAATTTAAAAAAAATTTAAAAAAGGAGAAGATTTAGGCCAGGTCGGCTTGATGAAATAAAAATGTTTTAATTCACTTTTTTTCAGTCCTGTTGCAACTTTAAACAGTCCCCACATGAATTGTTGTAAACCGAGGACTATCTACCATGTTTTTCCCAAAATAAGACCGGGTCTTATATTAATTTTTGCTCCAAAAGACGCATTAGGGCTTATTTTCCAGTTAGGTCTTATTTTGGGGAAAATATAGTACTAAACACCTCCGTCTGCTGATGATCTTAACTGGGGCTTATTTTTGGGGTACGTTTATATTACGCTTATATTACGAGCATCCTGAAAAATCATGCTAGGGCTTATTTTCCAGTTGAGTCTTATTTTCGAGGAAACAGGGGTACATTTAGGAAAATACAACGAGCGATTCCGTTCAGTTTGAGGAATCGTAAAAATGCTGGGCAAAGCTTGACGACCCAAATCTTAAATTTGGAAAAAGAAAACAGGCCCCAAGTTTCGATACAGATTTGAACACCAAGTTGAAAACAAGCTTTAAGTTCAGTGAACTGAAGTGAGCCGACTTGCAGGAAACGGAGAGACTCAGAATGGGGAATGTTGCCGGTAAAGCCTGAGAAATCCAGAAAAAAGTGGAAAGTAGCAATTTTGGCTGGATTGCATCGAAACCACTGTCTGTCCACATCTGCATATTTATGCAAACTTCATGTTTATATGAATTAGCTCAAACCGCAGAAGCCATAAATCCTCTCCGACTAAAAGGGCCCTTTTGACTTTCTGATGATTCCAAATTATTTGTGGGTTGCCATCAAAGCAACCCGCCAAGCTCTTCGGCCCCACAGGACATTTTGTGAGAAAAGTGTTAAAGTCCTGCCATCTGATGGATGACCACAAGATCCTAGGGAAGGAGAGCCAGTAGGATTTCTCAGCCCTGGCAAGCTTGAAGATGGGTGGACTTCAACTCCCAGAATTCCCCAGTCAGCATCTGAGCTGCTTTGCATCTGTTAATTGTTTATAACGTAATTGTAAATCTGGCCTTGCTTTCTTGGTTTAGAGCAGGGTTTCTTAACCTTGGCAGCTTGAAGGTGGATGGACTTCAGCTCCCAGAAGAGGAATGCTGGCTAGGGAATTCTGGGAGTTAGAAGTCCGCCCAACTTCCAAGTTTCCAAGGTTGAAAAACACTACTGGCTGAGGAATTCTGGGAATTGAAGTCCGCCCATCTTGAAGTGGTATAAGATGGAGAGACACTACTGGCTGAGGAATTCTGGGAATTGAAGTCCGCCCATCTTGAAGTGGTATAAGATGGAGAGACACTACTGGCTGAGGAATTCTGGGAATTGAAGTCCACCCATCTTGAAGTGGTATAAGATGGAGAGACACTACTGGCTGAGGAATTCTGGGAATTGAAGTCCACCCATCTTGAAGTGGTATAAGATGGAGAGACACTAGTGGCTGGGGAATTCTGGGAATTGAACAGAGATGGGTTTCAGCAGGTTCTGACCAGTTCTGGAGAACCGGTAGCGGAAATTGTGAGTAGTTTGGAGAACCAGTAAATACCACCTCTGACTGGCCCCGCCCCCATCTATTCTCTGCCGTCCGAGTCCCAGCTGATTGGGAGGAAATGGGGATTTTGCAGGAACCTTCCCCCCTGTCATGCCCACCAAGCCACGCCTACCAAGTCAAACCATGCCCACCAAGCCACACCCACAAAACTGGTAGTAAAAATTTTTTTGAATTCCACTACTGGAATCAAACCAGTCTTGAAGTGGTAAGATGGAGAAACACGGTTCTAGCATCAGCTGGAGTTTTCCAGGGTCCATTAAGCTGGAGGAAACCTTCTGACAGGTTTCCTATCACCCCAACAATGATTAGATGCTAGAAGATGGTAGAAGTCAAAAGTTGGGACGTCTTTGGATGTCCCTGGTCTTAGAAAGTCTGGTAGAATCCAAATCTGGCCATCCAGCATGGACATCTAGAAAAGGAATGGAAAAGGTCCTTCCTGCTCACAAGGAACATGGGAGGTAGATCCCCATCTATTTAATACCCTCCTTCTGGAAATAGCCAAAGAACCAAATCCTTGTTTTGTGGAAGCAAGTAACTGTAGGACCATTTCAGCATGTTATCAGCTGTGTCCAGATGTTCATTGTGGGTAACATGTTATTGATGGTGTTGAAATTCATTGTTGGCATGTATTTTTGTGCAACAACTACAGTAGCATTCAGCCTCTAGATGGCAGTGTTTACAAGTTTGGTATATACTCTTATGTTCTTTTGTTCTGTTTCCTGTTTCAGTAAAACAGTTGAGCAGTAAAGCACATGGTGACTGTGCTCTTTGTTTGCTCTGTAGTGCTATATATAAACAGAATTTCTAACAGTTGATTAGTGTACTGGCTGGGGAATTCTGGGAGTTGACGTCCCCCTAGGACAAGGTTAAGATAGGCTGGGTTGGAGGAACTGGGTCTGTCCAGCCTAAAGAAGAGAAAATGAAGAAAGAATATGAAAACATCTTCTCATACATGAAGGGATGATCCAGGGACGATGGGATGGATTCATTCTCCATAAGGCCTAACAGCAGGACAAGAACCAAGAACCAACAAATGCTTGCCCAATCTCTTCTTAAAAACCTCCAGTGATGGAGCACCCACAACTTCTGGTGGCAAGCTGTTCCGCTGGTTAATTGTCCTCACTGTTAGGAAGTTTCTCCTTAATTCCATGTTGCCTCTTTCGAAAAGTCGTAGAACTTGGCAAAACACACTTAACAAATCTCTCACTCAACAACATAAATTTTGGGCTCAGTTGTGCCCAATATATACTATATATCGTTTACAATGATCCTCTGAGCAGGGGGTTGGACTAGAAGACCTCGAAAGTCCCTTCCAAGCCTTTGATTGGATGAGTCCATCATACGCTAAGAACAGTTTCCAGCCACGCCAAGGTATTTTTGTCACTGCCTCTTTTGCAAATTTATTTATTTAAATTACTATGCCTCCCACCTGACTAAGACAGCAACTCTGGGAGATTTACGATAGAATAAAAAGTTCAAAAGGACTAAAAAAAAAGCAATTAAAATGAGAAGGGAAAAGATGAAAAAGTGCATTTTTCCGTCATATTTTCGCCTCCAGAAGAGTTTGTTCCGGTGCCTGAAACACCAGGAACGTGTGAATCACACAACGTTGGAGGGAAGCAGCAGGGTGACAATTAATGAATCTGTCAAATTGGGGTGTGCTCCAACATTTTGTCGTGACTCTGACCGGGTTTTTCTAAATAACAACACATCATTTGATCTGTACATTTTTAATCTATCTATCTATCTATCTATCTCTATCCATGCATCTATCCATCTCTCTCATCTATCTATCTATCTATCTATCTATCTATCTATCTATCTATCTATCCATCCATCCATCCATCCATCTATTCATCCATCTCTCTTTTTTCCTATCAATGCGTCTGTCTGTCTGTCTGTCTATCTATCTATCATCTCTCTCTCTCTATCACCTACCTACCTACCTACCTACATCTGTCTGTCTGTCTGTCTATCTATCTATCTATCTATCTATCTATCTATCTATCATCTCTCTCTCTATCATCTACCTATTTATCTCTCTCTCTCTATTTAACTATCTATCTATCATCTCTCTCTCTCTATCATCTACCTATTTATCTCTCTCTCTCTATTTAACTATCTATCTATCATCTCTCTCTCTATCATCTACCTACCTACCTACATCTGTCTGTCTGTCTGTCTATCTATCTATCTATCTATCTATCTATCTATCTATCTATCTATCTATCTATCTATCTTCTCTCTCTCTATCATCTACCTATTTATCTCTCTCTCTCTCTATTTAACTATCTATCTATCATCTCTCTCTTTATCATCTACCTATTTATCTCTCTCTCTCTCTCTATTTAACTATCTATCTATCATCTCTCTCTCTATCATCTACCTCCCTCCCTACCTATCTATCTATCCATCTATCTATCTATCATATCTCTCTCTCATCTATCTCTCTATCTCTCTATCTCTCTATCTATCTATCTATCTATCGATCGATCGATCGATCTATCAATCGATCTATCTATCATCTTTCTCTCTATCATCTACCTATTTATCTCTCTCTCTCTCTCTCTCTCTCTCTCTCTCTCTCTATTTAACTATCTATCTATCATCTCTCTCTCTCTCTGTCATCTACCTACCTACCTATCTACCTATCTATCCATCTATCTATCATATCTCTCTCTTCTATCTATCTATCTATCTATCTATCTATCTATCTATCTATCACTGTCTACCTACCTACCTACGTCTGTCTGTCTGTCTGTCTTTCTGTCTGTCTATCTATCTCTATTTATCTATCTATCATCTCTCTCTCTCTCCTATCTATCTATCTATCTATCTATCTATCTGCCACCGTTCTTAAGCGAATCACTGCTGTGGTTAAGTCAGTCACACATGGTTGTTAAGTGAATCCGGCTTCCCCATTGATTTTGCTTGTCGAGAGGTCGCAAAAGGGGATCACGTACCCTGGGACCCTGCAACCGTCATAACTACGAGTCAATTTCCAAGCATCAGAATTTTGATGGGGGTACTGCAACGGTCATAAAGTAGGAAAAATGCTGTGATGGTCATTAAGTGTGAAAACCAGTCATGTCACTTTTTTTTAGTAATCCTCAACTTACAACTATTCATTTAGTGACCATTCAAAGTTACAACGGCACTGAAAAAAGTGATTTATGACCATTTTTCACACTTATGACCATTGCAACACAGTCACGTGATCAAAATTCAAACGCTTGGCAATCGATTCGCATTTACGATGGTTGCAGTGTCCCAGGGTCCCCTTTTGCGACCTTCTGACAAGCAAAAATCAATGCGGGAAGCAGATTCACTTAACGACCGGGTGACCAACTTAACAACGGCAGGGATTCACGTAACAATGGTGGCAAGAAAGGTCTTAAAACGGGGCAAAACTCACTTAACAAATTTCCCACTTAACAACTGGGCTCAATTATGATCGTAAATTGAGGACTAACCCCGTACTGTTGTAACTTTGAATGCTCACTAAAGAAACGGCTGTAAGTCAAGTCCATTTCAAAGACATATGAGTAGACCTCCAATTACGACTGTAAATGGGATGGCGAAGATGGTCGTAAGTTGTGACGGTTGCTAAGCAGGTCATCCTATGACCACGTCCGGTTTTACGATCCTTTTTGCAGTGGTCATTAAACAAATACCGTTTTTGTGCTGGAAACCATAAATAATTGCTGGATTTGGTCAAAAATGTCATAAATCACAATTACGTGGCTGTAAACATCAGCCGGTGGCCGAGTGTTGGAAACAAAAAAGGTCAGGTGACCGCAGAGGGTGGGACATCCGAATTCGAATCTGGGATGTAAGTTCCTTTGATGGTTGTGGTTTGTGTAACTTTAAATGGTCACTAAACATGAACTACCTGTGTTGTTAGTTTTTGAAAAGACGTTGAACCACAAACTAGTCAAACTACGCCGTGAAATCTCAGTTTGTGTGACTGTTGTTAGTTTGTGCAACTTTTGTAAGTTGCATATAAAAAGAGGTGGGGCTTTGATCGTAGGGCTGGGGCTACCATTTTGACTTTTCTGACAAACCCCCCCCCCCATTTTCTTATCTCTGTATCAGTTCTTTTTGAAAAGTTAATCTTTGTTCAAAAAATCAACCCTTCTTGGCTCATAAATTACTAATTCACTATTTAGGAATTGCGTACAGCAGATACCTAACTAAACCAGCTCAGTTGAATTCAAACGGCGTTGCAAAATACGATTTAGAGACCCCATGTTCAAAGGCAGTATATCTGACAGACAAAGCACCACACACACACACACACACACATATATACATATATACATATATACATACATACATACATACATATATATATATATATATATATATATATATATACCTAGATTTCTGGAGACAAGATAGTAGAACTAGATTTAGGAATCAGCAACCTTTGATCTGCAACCCGAACCAGCCCAAGTTAATGTCCAAACTCGAATTGAAGGAACAAAGGTTGTTTTGTGTTGTTAATCACAATTCAGAGGTGTGATTAAGAAGGCACATTCATTCTAAGCAACAACAGATAATTGTCATTTTTGATGACTCAGCAGCATGTTGATTTAAAACCAGAGCTGTTGTTTTCGTTGGGTATTTTTTTCTGAGAAATTCAGTAAAGAAAAATGTATATTTGATTATCCATAACTGCAGCGAGAATTGTATTTGCACAAAATTGGAAAGCGGGAAAAAAAAAGGGAGAGGTAATTAAGAAAATATTAGAATGTGCAGAAATGAATAGATTTAACATTGGCAATTAAAGGGAAGGAAGAATCGGAGAACTATATGACATATGGGGGCAATTTTATCATTGGATAGAAAATGAATCTGGATAAAAAGTGGTATCGAATTAAATAAATTTGGAAGAAAAATGTTTTAATAGGAGATATATTAAATTGAAATGTAAAAGCAAAGAAATGTATATATGAAGATAATGATGGTAAGCGTTAAATATGATGACACAAAAATTTGTACCCTGATTGATTAATGATGTAATGCTTGTTTTAAAATAAAAAAATAAAAAACTTTGTATATAAAAAAAGATAATTGTCATTTTTAGCAGAATTGTGCAACTGAGAGAACATACTAAGGAGATAATGTAGAAAGGATGCCATCCAAGCTACGAAGAGTTCATATAATGAAAACGGCTGCATTCACACAACATAAACTGAACCTGGTTAATGAACCTGGTTACTTTCTGGATTTGATTAATACATTATTCCTACTCAACCCCAAACAACTGGCCTGTGTAACAACTAAAGCCATAAAATACCTAACTAACATACCATAAAAAGTTGTGAGAACGGATCTTCAGAGCAAATTTACAGGCAGTCCTCAATTTATGACTACATTCAAGCCCAAAACTTCCGTTGCTAAGTGAGACCGTTGCTAAGCGAGTCTTGTCCCGTTTTTTGACCTTACTTTGCCAAAACTTGTTCAGTGAATCGCTGCGGTTGTGATGTTAGTAACTCGGTTGTTAAGTGAATCTGGCTTCCCTTGTTGACTTCATTTATCAGACGGTCGCAAAAGTGGATCACGTCATAAAGCTGAGTCAGTTGCCAAGCGTCTGAATTCTAATCATGTGGCCACGAGGATGCGGCAACGGTCATAAGTGTGAAAAATGGTCCTAAGTCACTTTTTTCAGTGCCGTCATAACTTCGAATGGCCACTAAATGAACTGTCATAAATCGAGGACTGTATAAATATGCAAATAAACAAACAAACAAACAATATTGCCCTGCAAATTCAGGCCGGTAAAAGACAACAAGTGATGATTTTACTACACAACTCAGATACAAGATTGGTGCAATACCCGGAATTATAAATTAACTCCCCAGAACAGGATTTGCACCCAGATTAAGCCACGAAGAAACAAACCCAGTTTGAAAACCCAGTTTAACCGAGTTTGTTTGGTGAAGGCAGCCAAAGATATTTTTCTGCCCTAAATCAATACCTTGTCTGAATGTTGTTGCAGACTTGATGCAGCTCATGAAATTCAATATTTTAGGTTGTGTTCATACAGCATGTAAGACTGGGAGATTGAAATAATTTAGTCATAATTTACTTACGACCGGAATGGAGTCCAGAATTATGGTCGTAAGGCATACCAGTTGTTAAGTGAGTCATCACAGGTGGGTGACTTTGGGCCAACCATGTGGAGACTGAGTTCTAATCCCTCTTTAGGCATGAAAGCCAGCTGGGTAACTTTGGGCCAATCACCAGGAGACGGTGAGTTCTAGTCCTGCTTTAAGCATGAAAGTCAGCTGGCTGACTTTTTGCCAACCACCAGGAGACTGTGAGTTCTAGTTCTGCCTTAGACATGAAAGCCGGCTGCGTGACTTTGGCCAATCACCAGGAGACTGTGAGTTCTAGTCCTGCCTTAGATATGAAAGCCAGCTGCGTGACTTTGGGCCAATCACCAGGAGACTGGGAGTTCTAGTCCCATCTTATGCATGAAAGCCAACTGGGTGATTATGGGCCAATCAGGAGATGGTGAGTTCTAGTCCTGCTTTAAGCATGAAAGTCAGCTGGGTGACTTTTCGCCAACCACCAGGAGACTGTGAGTTCTAGTTCCGCCTTAGATATGAAAGCTAGCTGGGTGACTTTAGCCCAATCACCAGGAGACTGGGAGTTCTAGTCTTCCCTTAGACATGAAAGCCGGCTAGGTGACTTTGGGCCAATCACCAGGAGACTGGGAGTTCTAGTCTTCCCTTAGACATGAAAGCCGGCTAGGTGACTTTGGGCCAATCACCAGGAGACTGGGAGTTCTAGTCTTCCCTTAGACATGAAAGCCGGCTAGGTGACTTTGGGCCAATCACCAGGAGACTGGGAGTTCTAGTCTTCCCTTAGACATGAAAGCCGGCTAGGTGACTTTGGGCCAATCACCAGAAGACTGGGAGTTCTAGTCCCACTTTAGCCATGAAAGCTGAGTGGGTGACATTGGACCATTCCCTCTCTCTCTCTCTCTCTCTCTCTCTCTCTCTCTCTCAGCCCGTCCCACCTTGCAAGGTTGTTGTGCTAGGGAAACAATAGGAAACAGCGGCATTGTAAACACCACCTTGAATGGTTACGAAAAGCAGAAATATATATCTAATAAACTAAAATTCCACAATTTTTCCATGCACCGAAGAAGAGAAAATAATTTTTTTTTTTGGCTCACCTTCAAGTAGTCGTATTCGCAAAGGTAGGACGGTTCCAGGTCGAAATGCATGAAGTAGAGACTGACGCGGAAACCCTCTGTCACCGAGATATTCCACGTCACTTCCGAATCGCTGGGATAAGAATCCGGGTAACCGGGAGAGCTGATTTGTCCAAACATCTCGTTCAATTCGACGGCGTCTGCTCCGAACAGCCGCACGGCACAAAGGAGGCACCAAATCAGCAAATACCTAAAAAACAAGGACACGATGCAGTCTGTGTGTCTCCACGCACTCACAGCCCTGCAAGGTAGGCCAGGCAAGGAACGAAACACTCAAGAAGGTGACTTTGCAGGCAGTCCTCGAATGTACGACCACAATAGAGCCTGGCATTTCTGTCGTTAAGCGAGATGTTTGCTAAATGAGCTTTGCCCCATTTTACCACCTTTTTTGCCACCATTCAGTAAACCATTGTAGTTGATAAGTTAGCAACACGGTTGTTAAGTGAATCTCAACAGTTGTTAACTTAGCAACACGGTTGTTAAGTGAATCACTATAGTTAAGTTAGCAACACGGTTGTTAAGTGAATCACTATAGTTGTTAAGTTAGCAACACGATTGTTAAGTGAATCTCAATAGTCGTTAAGTTAGCAACACGGTTGTTAAGTGAATCTCAGCAGTCGTTAGCAACACAGTTGTTAAGTGAATCTCAACAGTCGTTAGCAACACGGTTGTTAAGTGAATCTCAACAGTTGTTAAGTTAGCAACACGGTTGTTAATTGAATCGCAACAGTCGTTAAGTTAGCAACATGGTTGTTAAGTGAATTTCAACAGTCGTTAACTTAGCAACACGGTTGTTAAGTGAATCGCAACAGTTAGCAACACGGTTGTTGAATGAATCTGGCTTCCCCATTGATTTTGCTTGTCAAAAGGTCACAAGAGGGGAACATGTGACCTGAGGAATTCTGGGAATTTTAGTCTATGCATCCTGGCTGGGGAATTCTGGGAATTTTAGTCTATGCATCCTGGCTGAGGAATTCTGGGAATTTTAGTTTATGCATATTGGCTGGGGAATTCTGGGAATTTTAGTTTATGCATATTGGCTGGGGAATTCTGGGAATTTTAATCTATGTATCCTGGCTGGGGAATTCTGGGAATTTTAATCTATGCATCCTGGCTGGGGAATTCTGGGAGTTGGAGTCCACCCCTCTTAAAATTTCCTAATGTCGAGAAACACCCCTCCTGGGCAGATTTAAGGAGTCCGAGAAAAAGTGAGAACATGTCGCAGACACCGTTTTAAATACACAACCACACCAAGAAAACCCATCCCGGATCTCTCCGTTCTGATTTTCTATAAACATCTTCTGACAGATTTGTCAATTTTGCAGATGGCTGCGTTCTTACAATGTTGTGAGTCTGGCGATGGAATTCATCCATTTTCACACAGTGCGTTGAACTGTAAACTAACCGTAAACTAACTTAAAACAGGGTGCAGAACTGTAAACCGAGCTAAATCGACACAGGGAGCTAATCCACGGGGAAAAAAAATTGAAAGCAAGCCAAGGTTAACATTTCAACCTGGTTTATCAGGTTGGGAAATCAGGGGCAACTGGGTGCGGGTCGAAAAAGTCAAAATGGTGGCTGCGACCCTGTGATTGGAGCCCAACCCTTCTTATTTATGCATTTTTTTCATTTAGGTATTTATTTAATAGGCTGCCTTTATTATTTTTATAATAACATAAGATTATTACAACCTTGTGAGGTGGGTTAGGCTGAGAGGGGTGGGGTGGGGGCTGGCCCCAAATCACCCAGCCATCTTTCAGGCCTAAGGCGGGACTAGAACTCCATGTCGCCTGGTTATTCGCCTAAAGACATCCAGTCAGCTTCATCCCTAAGGCGGGACTAGAACGCCACATCGCCTGGTTATTGGCCTAAAGTCACCCAGCCGGCTTTCATCCCTAAGGTGGGACTAGAACTCACCGTCTCCTGGTGATTGGCTCAAAGTCTCCCTGCTGGCTTTTATAGCTAAGGTGGGACTAGAACTCACCGTCTCCTGATTTCTAGCCTGGTGTTTATAAAATGGGACAGGACAAGAGTGCTCTGTCCCTGCCGCCATTTTGACTTTTTTGACCCCATTGCCCTCAGGAGACTCTTGCTGGACATCAGCAGCTGAGTTTTTAGCTCTCTGGTTGCAACATACGTTTGGGACTGAGTTGTATACAATTAGAAATTCCCCTTTTTCAAATATCCAGGTCCTCTGGGCCCAACTCTATAAAACGGGCTGATATTCTTCAGGTATAGCAAGGTTGGTCACCCTTCAAAATAAATAGTAGAGGCTACAATGGACTCCCAGCCTATCAACGGCCCACCAAATAAGAGTCTTTAATGACAATTTTGCTCTCTTCCTTTCTCTCCGTGTAATTCCTAACTAGGAGGACAGGAGTTCTGTGCAACCCTCAAGCCCGCCTTTCTCCCTCGACCGAGCTCTGTATAGCTCCAAACCTTGCTACTTTTGAGCGCAACCTTCCTATCCGCAAACTGTTTCTACCAGTTGGATTAAATTCCCAATCTTGCGAAACAAGCAGTTGCAAACTTGATTAGCGCGGGGCGAAGGCAGAGGCAAAAAGTAAATAAACAAAGTCCTTCCAATAGCCAGAAGGGCCCCGTTGTTTGGAGAACTCGCAATCCTTCTGCCAAAAGCCACTTTTTTTAATTAAAAAAACCCCTGAGATCCCAGGAAGAAATCAAGAAAAGCTACTGGATTCTTTTTTTTTTCGTTTCTTTCTCCACTCAGCTCTTTGTGGCCTTTAGCGTCTCCAGAGATCAGTCCTGTCTGCCAATCTTTATTGACAATCCCAGATCTTTATTTACAATCCCAAATCTTTATGTACAATCCCAAATCTTTATTTACAATCCCAAATCTTTATGTACAATCCCAAACCTTTATTTACAATCCCAAATCTTTAGTTGCAATCCCAAATATTTATGTACAATCCCAAACCTTTATTTACAATCCCAAATTTTTATTTACAATCCCAAATCTTTATTTACAATCCCAAATCTTTAGTTGCAATCCCAAATCTTTATGTACAATCTCAAACCTTTAGTTGCAATCCCAAATCTTTAGTTGCAATCCCAAATCTTTATTTACAATCCCAAATATTTCGTTGCAATCCCAAATCTTTAGTTGCCATCCCAAATCTTTATTTACAATCCCAAATCTTTATTTACAATCCCAAATCTTTATTTACAACCCCAAATCTTTAGTTGCAATTCCCCCTTCCATCTCACAAATTTCCTTTGAAAAGGCGCGAGAGACCAGATCCTGGAGTGGAAAGGGGGGGGGTGTTCCCCAGAACGGACATTTTTAATCCAAAAGACCCCCCCCCATCCTAATTCACCCTTCCATCTCTTGACGCCTGCCATCCACACACCCAGCAAAGGAAAATAAATAAACAAATCAAATTAAAATCCTGCCAGGTACATTTTTAAAAAAACCAAGAAAAAAAAAAGAGAGAAAAGGAGCATTGGCCCTCTTCTGAACCAAGCTGCCAAACTGACAGGTGTCTTTCTCCAGCTTTGATCGCCCTTCTTCCCTGCCAAGAAAGGCTCCTTTGCTGGAAAAAACACCAAGGGGGCATCTCACACACACACACAAACACACAAAAAAGACAATTTGGTTGGCAATCTTGCACGCTCGCTCCCCTTCGGCCAGCAACTCACCTCATGCTTTTTTTTTCCCTTCCTCCCTTGGGGGGTGTCCTTTATTATTTTTTGGGGGTGGGTGGGTGGGTGTCCTCGGATGCCTCTGGAGAGCAGGAGATGCTCACCGTACGCCTTGCACTGTCCGATGCTCAATGCTGGCTGCTTTATCTTTGTTCAGAGCTTTGGAGTGAGGAGAGAAAGGCAGTGAGAGGCAGAGAGAGTGGCTGGGTGTGCAAGGATTATCCATGCTGGTCACGCCTTCCTTGCTCTGCACACACACACACACACACACACACACACACACACACACACACACACAGAAACACAGAGACAAATCTGCCAGCAGCAGCAGCAGCAGCACACTCCCCCCTTCTCCCTCGCTGCCCCTCCGCCAGGACCAAAGGATCTGACAGTCTCTGGCGCTTTCCTTGCACACAAAGGGTGTGAGGGAGGAATGCGCTGCTTGTCAAAACTCCACGCCCTGCAGCAAACAGGGCAGATGGTTTCAAGAGCATGCGGTGTGCGGGCACGAGGTCTCCTTGAACGTGGCGATGCTTCAGCAAGAAACACAGAGCAGGGTTGCCCAGGCTTGGCACTAGAAGGTGGGAGGACTTCCACTCCCAGAATCCCCCAGCCAACTTGCTTTAAGATGGATGGACTTCGACTCCCAGAATTCTCCTGCCAACATGCTTTAAAATGCATGGATTTCAACTCCCAGAATTCCCCCATCCAGCATGCTTTAAAATGGGTGGACTTCCACTCCCAGAATTCCCCTGCCAGCATGCTTAAAGGTGGATGGACTTCAGCTCCCAGAATCCCCCCAGCTAGCATGCTTTAAGAGGGATGTGGACCTCAACTCCCAGAATTCCCCTGCCAGAATGTTTTAAAATGCATGGACTTCAACTCCCAGAATCCCCCCAGCCAGCATGCTTTAAAATGCATGGACTTCAACTCCCAGAATTCCCCCAGCCACCATGCTTTAAGAGGGATGTGGACCTCAACTCCCAGAATTCCCCTGCCAGCATGTTTTAAAATGCATGGACTTCAACTCCCAGAATCCCCCCAGCCAGCATGCTTTAAAATGCATGGACTTCAACTCCCAGAATTCCCTCAGCCGGCATGCTTTAAGATGCATGGACTTCGACTCCCAGAATCCCCCCAGCTGGCATGCTTTAAAATGCATGGACTTCAACTCCCAGAATTCCCCCAGCCAGCATGCTTTAAAATGCATGGACTTCAACTCCCAGAATTCCCCCAGCTAGCATGCTTTAAGAGGGATGTGGACCTCAACTCCCAGAATTCCCCTGCCAGCATGTTTTAAAATGCATGGACTTCAACTCCCAGAATCCCCCCAGCTGGCATGCTTTAAGATGGGTGGACTTTGACTTAAGAAGATGTTGGAGAACCATTTATCTGGTGTGGTGTAGGGTTTCCTGCCTGGGCAGGGGGTTGGACTAGAAGACCTCCAAGGTCCCTCCCGACTCTGTTGTTCTGTTCTGTTCTGTTCTGTTCTGTTCTGTTCTGTTCTGTTCTGTTCTGTTCTCCCAGAATTCCCCAGCCAGCTTTATGCTTTAAGATATGTGGACATCAATTCCTAGAATTCCCCAGCCAACTTTATGCTTTATGCTGGCTGGGGAATTCTGGGAATTGAAATCCATATGTCTTCAAGATGTTCGGGCTATGAAGAATTGCTGATCAACAGAAATTTGGAGCGATTTATTCAAAAGGGGGGTGGGTGGGTGGGAAAATGAATTACGTTGATGGACAAGATACAACTTTTGCCCAGCAAAGCAACAGATTGACAGAGTTGGAAGGGACCCTGTCGGTCATCTAGTCCAACCCCACGCCCAGGCAGGAGACCCTACGCCGTTTCTGACAAAGCCGTTTCAAAAAGGTGTTGGATTGGAAGCTGGGAAGGCCAAATCCAAGGCTGGTGTTGACTTTGGAAGGGTCCCATCGCTTGCCTCACCTGTTACCTGCCAGGAAAGGTAGAGGAAGGGAAGGCTGCCCAAACCCCCCTGAGTTCCTGGAAGCTGAGCTCAAAGTCCGTGTGTGTGTGTGTGTGTGTGTGTGTGTGTGTGTGTGTGTGTGTGTGTGAAGAAACAAGAGAGAGGCTTCCCCAGGCTGGGTCACGCCGACACTGTTCCTGCTGCAAGATCCCGAGTTTTCTGGGAATTGCACGACAAACACGCTTGGAAGAGTGCAGGGTGGAGAAGGGGAGGAGTTGATGCTGGTTGTACTGTATGTCGGCTTATAAAGAGACCATGATTTCCCCCATGTAGATGCTCAGGAAAGACTCAGGGGCTGTCCTTCTCTCCTCTTCTTTGTCTTCTTGCCTTCCTTCCCCTTCCTCCTTCCCTCCTTTCCCCCTTTTCCTTCCATTCTCTTCTCATTCCCTCCCTTCTTTCCTTCTTTCTCCCTTTCCCTTCCCTTCCTTTCTGTTCTCTTCTCCTCCCTCCCTCCCTTCCACCTTCCTCCCTTTCCTTTCCTTTCCTTTCCCTTTCCATCTCTTCTGTTCTCTTCCCCCCTCCCTCCTTTCCCCCTTTCCCTTCTATTCTTTTCTGTTCTCTTCCCCTCCCTCCCTTCTTTCCTTCCTCCTTTCTCCCTCCCTCCCTTCTTTCTCTCTTTCCCTTCCCTTCTGTTCTCTTCCCCTCCCTCCCTTCCTCCCTCCCTCTTCCTTCCTCCCACCTTCCTTCCTTCCTCCCTCCTTTCCCCCTTTCCCTTCTATTCTTTTCTATTCTCTTCCCCTCCCTCCCTCCCTTCCTCTCTTATTGATTGATTGATTGATTGATTGGTTCGATTTATATGCCGCCCTTCTCCGGAGACTCAGGGCAGCTTACAATGCATTAAGCAATAGCCTTCATACTTTTGTATATACCTGCTTAGTAGCGCTTTCGCCCCGCCCCCCCAAGCGGTGTTCTTTTTTTTATACAAAGTCAGCTTATTGCCCCCACAATCCGGGTCCTCATTTTACCTACCTCGGAAGGATGGAAGGCTGAGTCAACCTTGAGCCTGGTGAGAATTGAACTCGCAGTAATTGCAGGCAGCTGGATATTAAATGCTGCCTTAGTAGGAGGCATTAGCCTCCTTCCTTCCTTCCTTCCTTCCTTCCTTCCTTCCACCTCCCTCCCTCCCTCTTCTTCTTTCCCTTCTATTCTTTTCTATTCTCTTCCCCTCCCTCCCTCCCTTTCTTCCTTCTTTCCTTCCACCTCCCTCCCTTCTTTCTCCCTTTCCCTTTCCATCTTTTCTGTTCTCTTCCCCCTCCCTCCCTCCCTCCCTCCTTTCCTTCCTCTTTTTTCCCTTTCCCTTCCCATCTGTTCTCTTCTTCCTTCCTTCCTTCCTTCCAACTCCCTCCCTCTCTTCTTTCTCCCTTTCCCTTTCCTTTCCCTTCCCTTCTGAATGGAATCCATCTTTTCCATCGACTTTCCCTGCTGTGCTGCTGTCTTCTCCTGGCCCCTTCTTCCTCTCCGTGCCTGAAACTTTTGACTGTTGGTAGTTTCCAATCAGGAGTCAGTCCTTTTAAATAGTTTCACGGATAATCCTAATCCGGATTTGCAAAGTACGCCATAGTCTTGGCCCTCCAGCTGAGGGGAGAAGACCAGTGACTGGGTGGGTGAACTGAAAAACTTGGTAGTAGGAGCCTTGGTAGTACAGTGGTTTAATGCACCCTGTTATTAACACAGCTGCCTGCAATTTCTGCAGGTTCGAATCTCGCCAGGCTCAAGGTCGACTCAGCCTTCCATCCTTTCGAGATAGATAAATTGAGGACCCAGTTTGTGGGGGCAATAAGCTGACTTTGTATAAATATACAAAAGGATGAAGGCTGTTGCTTAACGCACTGTAAGCCGCCCTGAGTCTCCGGAGAAGGGCGGCATATAAATCAAATTTTTTTTTTTAAAAAAAACCTACAGCGGTCATTTAAACTTTGAAGCAGAAAAGGAAAAAAAAAACCAGCCCCAAACCCACCTTACGCATGAGATCCCACCCACCAGAAATTAGAAATCCCTCCCTCCTTTCCTCCTTTCCCCCTTTCCCTTCTATTCTTTTCTGTTCTTTTCTGTTCTTCTCTTTCCATTAGAAATCCCTCTGCTTTCTCACCACTTCCTCTCTATTTATTCACTGCAAAGCGTTCAAACCCAGGCAGTCCTCCGACTTACGACCACAATGGAGCCCAATGTTTCCGTTGCTAAGCGAGACGGTTGTTCGGTGCCCCGTTTGACGACTTTCCCCGCCACGTTTAAGTCAAGTCATTCGCTGCCATTCTTAAAGTCCGTAACACTGTCGCTAAGTGAGTCTGGCTTTGCTCGTCAGAAGGCCGCAAAGAGGAGATTGCGTGACCCCCGGGGACGCTGCAACCGTCATAAATACGAATCAGTGGCCAAAGAGTTCTGAATTTTGATCACGTGACCCTGGGGGGGGGATGCTGCAATTGTCGTGAGAAAAAAACGGTCGTAAGTCGCTTTTTTCAGGGCCGTTGTAACTTTGAGCGGCCACTAAACGGACTGTTGTAAGTCGAGGACTACCTCTAACGCAGGAAGAATATCAATTCTTCGATGACTTTCTCTTTGCCCACGAAAATCAGCCCTGGGTCAGCCTGGCCCTGAAACTCCTAACCACTCAACAACATTTGGTCTCACTTATATGACTTCAGGGAATCTCTGGCTACGTATCATGATTTATTTTGTGGCTGGTTTGAGGGCAACGTCAGAGCTTGGCCTCCGTTGCAGTTTTGCAGGGGGGGGAAATCGGTTTTGTTTGCACAACGTATTTAAGTAAAGAGCTAGAAGCGGCCGATAGATTTGCCTGACATCCTAACTTTAATTAGAATTAAACCTGCCTTGATACGCTTTCTTTTTGCTTGGGAAGGAGGCTTAGGATAGGGTGCAAATCTTTTGTAAGAAGAGATTGGACCACCATTTTTTTCTGAAATGGTATGTAGGGTCTCCTGCCTGAATAGGGGTTGGACTAGAAGACCTCCAAGGTCCCTTCCAACAACTCTTTACAGATTAACAGTTTAACAGAGTTGGAAGGGACCTTGGAGGTCATTTAGTCCAAACCCCCCGCCCAAACAGAAGGACCCTACACCATTTCTGACCGATGGCAGCCCAGTCTCTTCTTGAAAGCATCCAGGGATGAAGCTCCCACAACTTCTGAAGGCAACTTTTGTTCCATTGAATATAGAATAACAGAGTTGGATGGGACCTTGGAGGTCATCCAGTCCAACCCCCAGCCTAAGCAGGAGACCCCTACACCATTTCTGACCGATGGCAGCCCAGTCTCTTCTTGAAAGCCTCCAGGGATGAAGCTCCCACAACTTCTGAAGGCAACTTTTTCCATTGTGGATTGTTCTGTCAGAAAAAAAAAATACTCCTAATTTCCAAGTTGAATCTCTCCTTGATCAGTTTCCATCCATTATTCTTTGTCTGGCCTTCAGGGGCTTTGGAGAATAGCTTGACCCCCTTCCTCCTCTCTGGGGCAGCCCCTCAAATATGGTTCACTCAGATGTCTTCCTTCCTTCCTTCCTTCCTTCCTTCCTTCCTTCCTTCCTTCTTTCCTTCCTTCCATCCATCCATCCTACATTCCTTCCTTCCTTCCATCCATCCATCCAGCCTGCCTGCCTGCCTGCCTGCCTGCCTGCTTTCTTTCTTTCTTTCTTTCTTTCTTTCTTTCTTTCTTTCTTTCTTTCTTTCTTTCTTTCTTTCTTTCTTTCTCTCTTTCCTTTCTTTCTCTTTCTTTCTCTTTCTTTCTTTTCTTTCTCTTTCTTTCTTTTTTCTTTCATTCTTTCTCTCTCTCTCTTTTCTTTCTTTTTCTTTCTTTCTTGTGCTTTGGAAAATAGCTTGACCCCCTTCCTCCTCTCTGTGGCAGCCCCTCAAATATTGGAAGATGCTCTCCTGTCTCCCCTGGTCCTTCTCTTCACTAGACCAGCCATGTCTTCTGTCCATCCATGGCTCACTCAGATGTCTTTCTTTCTTTCTTTCTTTCTTTCTTTCTTTCTTTCTTTCTTTCTTTCTTTCTTTCTTTTCTTTCTTTCTTTCTTTCTTGTGCTTTGGAAAATAGTAGGTTGACCCCCTCCTCTCTGGGGCAGCCCTTCAAATATTGGAAGATGCTCTCCTGTCTCCCCTGGTCCTTCTCTTCACTAGACCAGCCATGTCTTCTGTCCATCCATGGCTCACTCAGATGTCTTTCTTTCTTTCTTTCTTTCTTTCTTTCTTTCTTTCTTTCTTTCTTTCTTGTGCTTTGGAAAATAGTAGGTTGACCCCCCTCCTCTCTGGGGCAGCCCTTCAAATATTGGAAGATGCTCTCCTGTCTCCCCTGGTCCTTCTCTTCACTAGACCAGCCATGTCTTCTGTCCATCCATGGCTCACTCAGATGTCTTTCTTTCTTTCTTTCTTTCTTTCTTTCTTTCTTTCTTTCTTTCTTTCTTTCTTTCTTTCTTTCTTTCTTTCTTTCTTTCTTTCTTTCTTTCTTTCTTTCTTTCTTTCTTGTGCTTTGGAAAATAGTAGGTTGACCCCCTCCTCTCTGGGGCAGCCCCTCAAATATTGGAAGATGCTCTCCTGTCTCCCCTGGTCCTTCTCTTCCCTAGACCAGCCATGTCTTCTGTCCATCCATGGTTCACTCAGATATCTTCCTTCCTCCCTCCCTCCCTCCCTCCCTCCCTCCCTTTCTTTCTTTCTTTCTTTCTTTCCCTCTCCCTCTCTCTCCCTCTCTCTCTCTCTCTCTTCTTTCTTTTTCTTTCTTTCTAGTGCTTTGGAAAATAGCTTGACCCCCTTCCTCCTCTCTGTGGCAGCCCCTCAAATATTGGAAGTTGCTCTCCTGTCTCCCCTGGTCCTTCTCTTCACTAGACTAGCCATGTCTTCTGTCCATCCATGGTTCACTCAGATTTTCTTTCTTTCTTTCTTTCTTTCTTTCTTTCTTTCTTTCTTTCTTTCTTTTTTCTTTTTTCTTTCTTCTTTCCTTCCTTCCTTCCTTCCTTCCTTCCTTCTTTTTCTTTCTTTCTTTCCTTCCTTCCTTCCTTCTTTTCTTTCTTTCTTTTTCTTTCTTTCTTGTGCTTTGGAAAATAGCTTGACCCCCTTTCTCCTCTCTGGGGCAGCCCCTCAAATATTGGAAGATGCTCTCCTGTCTCCCCTGGTCCTTCTCTTTCCTAGACTAGCCATGTCTTCTGTCCATCCATGGTTCACTCAGATTTTCTTTCTTTCTTCTCTTTCTTTCTTTCTTTCTTTCTTTCTTTCTTTCTTTCTTTCTTTCTTTCTTTCTTTCTTTCTTTCTTCTTTTTTCTTTCTTCTTTCTTCTTTCTTTTCTTTCCTTCCTTCCTTCCTTCCTTCCTTCCTTCTTTTTCTTTCTTTCTTTCCTTCCTTCCTTCCTTCTTTTCTTTCTTTTTTTTTCTTTCTTTCTTGTGCTTTGGAAAATAGCTTGACCCCCTTCCTCCTCTCTGGGGCAGCCCCTCAAATATTGGAAGATGCTCTCCTGTCTCCCCTGGTCCTTCTCTTTCCTAGACTAGCCATGTCTTCTGTCCATCCATGGTTCACTCAGATGTCTTTCTTTCTTTTTCTTTCTTTCTTTCTTTTTCTTTCTTTCTTTCTTTCTTCTTTCTTTCTTTCTTTCTTTCTTTCTTTCTTTCTTTCTTTCTTTCTTTCTTTCTTTCTTTCCCTCTCCCTCCCTCTCCCTCTCTCTCTCTCTCTCTCTTTTCTTTCTTTTTCTTTCTTTCTAGTGCTTTGGAAAATAGCTCGATCCCCCTCCTCTCTGTGGCAACCTCTCAACCCTTCTCTTCCTAGACTAGCCGTGCCCAGTTCCTGCAACCGTTCATCGTATGTTTGAGCCTCCAGTCCCCTCATCATCTTAGTTGCTCTCCGTCCTGTCCCTGGTAGTCTTCCATATCTCCATAAGTGACTTCAACAAGAAGATGCTTGGCTCCTTTGCAGACCCACCAGAGAAGATGTGGCTCCAGGCTCAAAGGGGTCTGGAGAAGCGTGGATTTTGGGCCCCCTCTCCAACAGTTGGAGGCCTGCAGGCCTTGCCAGGGCGCGTCCCTCTTGAAGGAACTCTGCAAGAACATTGCCTAACACCAGCATTTCCATTCTCTCGGCCAACGTTTGTGCAATCTCCCAAGTATGTGCTGAGGACAGTGCTATCTTTTCTCCCGCAGAGAAAACCAGGCGGTGGGTGGGTGAGGAGGGCGAGAACACAGCTCCGTTGTCTTCAGCTTTGGGGCTTCCAGATGGCAGGAGGCCTTCAAGCCAGTCTGGCTGGGCATGCTGGGCTCAGTGGTTGAAACACATCTGGAACAGGCGCTGTGCAAGAGCGGCCAAGCAAATTCCGCCGGTTTCTTTCAGCAGCGCTAATTCCCCCCCCCCCCCAGCAGTTAGGGGAGATGCCTTGCTAAAGACATGGAGCTTTGCGTGTCAGCTGTATGCCAAAAAACACAAGCCCTGGATCAGAGGAAGTCTCCTCCTCCCCCCCTCCCCCCTCCCCCTCTCCCCTCTTCCTTCTAGCACTGATGGTGTTACATAGTTGGGTCATAAAACATCTGCAAGAAAACAACCAAGGTCAGTGAGCACACAGGATTGCCCTCCTCCTCCTTCTCTTTCTTCTTCTCCTTCTCCTTCTCCTCCTCCTTGTCTTCTTCTTCTTCTTCTCCTTCTTCTTCTCCTCCTCCTTCTCTTCCTCTTCCTCCTCCTCCTTTTCTTCTTCTTCTTCTTCTTCTTCTTCTTCTTCTTCTTCTTCTTCTTCTTCTTCTTCTTCTTCTCCTCCTCCTCCTCCTCCTCCTCCTCCTCCTCCTCCTCATTCTCTTCCTCCTCCTCCTCCTCCTCTTCTTCTTCTCCTTCTTCTCCTCCTCCTCCTTCTCTTCCTCTTCCTCCTCCTCCTTTTCTTCTTCTTCTTCTTCTCCTCCTCCTCCTCCTCCTCCTCATTCTCTTCCTCCTCCTCCTCCTCCTCCTCCTCTTCTTCTTCTTCTCCTCCTCCTCCTCCTTCTCTTCCTCTTCCTCCTCCTCCTCCTTCTCTTCCTCTTCCTCTTCCTCCTTTTCTTCTTCTTCTTCTTCTTCTTCTTCTTCTTCTTCTTTTCCTTCTCTTCCTCCTGCTCCTCCTCCTCCTCCTCCTCCTCCTCTTCTTCTTCTTCTTCTTCTTCTTCTTCCTCCTCCTCCTCCTCCTCCTCCTCCTCCCTTCTCCTCCTCCTCTTCTCCTCCTCCTCCTCCTCCTCCTTCTTCCTCCTCCTCCTTCTCTTCCTCTTCCTCCTCCTCCTTTTCTTCTTCTTCTTCTTCTTCTTCTTCTTCTTCTTCTTCTTCTTCTTTTCCTTCTCCTCCTCCTCCTCCTTCTCTTCCTCCTCCTCCTCCTCCTCCTCCTCCTCCTCCTCCTCTTCTTCTTCTTCTTCTTCTTCTTCTTCTTCTTCTTCCTCCTCCTCCTCCTCCTCCTCCTCCTCCTCCTCCTCCTCCCTTCTCCTCCTCCTCTTCTCCTCCTCCTCCTCCTTCTTCCTCCTCCTCCTCCCTCCGCAAACCTCCCTCCCTTCTAACACCGATGATATTACCTAGATAGGTAATGAAAGGTCTGCAAGAAAACAAGCTCAAAAAGCACCCATACTCCTTCTCCTCCCTTTTTTCTTCTCCACTCCACAAACTCCCACTCTGTTCTAGCACTGATGATATTCCCTAGTTGGGCAACGAAATGTCTTCAAGACAACAACCAAGCTCAGAGAGCTCCAAGGAGTCCTTCCCGTCAATCCCGAGCTTAGAAATATTCTCCTTTCTGAGTAAGTGGTTCCCAAGGGCCATCTGGTTGGTGGGCTACCAGAAGCCCTGGCATGATCAAATGGTGGGATCAGAAGACTGAAACCCAGAGATTCCTTCTGCAGGAGTGCAGGGTGCACCATTTTTGATGTCTCTCCATCATGCTTTTTGATCTTCTCTCTTTCTGAGAAAGTCACTGGCTTGCTGCGTCCGTGATCCTCGTCTCGAGGCCACCAGGATGAGGATGACTGCCAAGATAAAATATTTCGGAGCAGCGAAAGAAAGACAGGGCAGCGTACAAACCCCTTTCCCTTTTAAATTAGTTGCGGCGAGATGCTTGCTAGAAGTTTGAAGCACTTGACAACTTGAAGACGGGTGATTTTCAACTCCCAGCGTTCCCCAGCCAGCATTACTCCAGGTAGCTGCCTGCACCAAGGTTTCTTCATCTCAGCAACTTGAAGATGGGTGGACTTCAACTCCCAGAATGTGTTGGCTGGGGAATTCTGGGAGTTGAAGCCCGCATTTTCTTACAATTGCTGAGAAAAATTGCTTTAAGACTGCTTTTGAGTGATTGCTTGGCCAAGGCTGCCCTCTAGAGGCCATATGGAATAAAAAAAAAACCTTTTTTTCATCGCAGCAGAAACAATGAAGGAGAAATGGCCATCCTATTGTCATGGCTTTGATTGACACCATCAAAGTATCTAATTTCTTAAACATGTGTCTTTATTTAATTATAAATCAATAACCTGGTGACCCTTAGCAAGCACATACAGGTAGTCTTCAACCATTCATTTAGTGACCGTTTAAAGTTACAGCAACACTGCAATATATTGTTAGAAATTCCATTCATATATAACACCACAGAGCAAACAAAGAGTACAGTAACCATGTGCTTTACTGCACAACTGCTGAACTCTAACAGGAAACAGCAAACTCTACTTAGAACAAAAAAAAACAAAAAAACAAAAACCATAGAGTATATAGCATAGATCCAAACGGGTAAATTTGGAAGCCTGTAAACACTGCCATCTACTGGCTGAATGCTACTGTAGTTGTTCCATAGAAATATATTCCAACAATGAATCCCAACGCATACGATTTATGATGTCCTCAAAACCCGCTTTATAAATCCTTAGTAAGGCCACACCTGGAATACCGCATCCAGTTTTGGTCACCACATTACAAAAAAAAAAAAGACGTTGAAACTTTGGAAAAAGTTCAGAGAAGAGCAGCTAAGATGATCAAAGGCCTGGAGACTAAAACATATGACGGACGATTGCAGGAATTGGATTTGGCCAGTTTACAGAGGAAGTATTTGTCATCTGCACCTCCATAACTGTCTGGTTTGGTCCTGCAACCCAACAAGACAGACAGAGACTTCAGAGGATCATCAGAAGTGCAGAAAAAACCATGGCTACCAACCTGCCTTCCATGGAGGACCTGTCTACTGCACGAGTCAAAAAACGGGCTGGGAAAATATTTACAGACCCCTCGCATCCTGGACATCAACTCTTTCAACTCCTACCCTCAAAACGACACTATAGAGCCTTGCATACCAGAACAACTAGACACAAGGACAGTTTTTTCCCAAATGCCATCACTCTGCTAAACAACTAATTCCCTCAACACTGTCAAACTATTCACTAAGTCTGCACTACTATTCATCTTCTCATCGTTCCCATCACCCATCTCCTCCCACTTATGACTGTATGACTGTAACCTTGTTGCTTGTATCCTTACAATTTATATTGATATTGTTTCCGGATTGTTTATTTGTACCCTATGACTATCATTAAGTGTTGTACTTTATGATTCTTGACGAACGTAGCTTTTCTTTTAATGTACACTGAGATGTAATATGCACCAAGGACAAATTCCTTGTGTGTCCAATCACACTTGGCCAATAAAAAAATTCTATTCTATTCTATTCTATTCTATTCTATTCTATTCTATTCTATTCTATTCTATTCTATTCTATTCTATTCTATTCTATTCTATTTACTAAGTCTGTACTACTATTAATCTTCTCATCATTCCTACCACCCATCTTCTCCCACTTAGGACTGTATGACTGTAACCTTGTTGCTGGTATCCTTACGATTTATATTGACTGTTTCCCTTTGACTATCATTAAGTATTGTACCTTATGATTCTTGACGAATGTATCTCTTCTTTTATGTACTCCGAGAGCATCTGCACCAAGACAAATTCCTTGTGTGTCCAATCACACTTGGCCAATAAAAAATTCTATTCTATTCTATTCTATTCTATTCTATTCTATTCTATTCTATTCTATTCTATTCTATTCTAGAGAAAAGAAGGGGTAGGAGAGACATGATAGCAATATTCCAATATCTCAGGGGCTGCCCCAAAGAAGAGGGGGGTCAAATTATTCTCCAAAGCACCGGAAGGCAGGACGAGGAACAATGGATGGAAACTAAACAAGGAGAGAAGCAATTTGAAATGAAGGCGAAACTTCCTAACAGTGAGGGCAATTAACCAGTGGAACAGCTTGCCACCAGAAGTTGCGGGTGCTTCATCACTGGAGGTTTTAAGGAGAAACTAGACAGCCACTTGTCAGAAATGGTATAGGGCTGTGATGTGGAACCTGTGGCACGCGGAGCCATATCTGTGGGCATGCGAGAGTTGCCCTAGCTCAGGCACGCGCTGGCCAGCTGATTTTTGGGCCTTCTGGGCCCACCGGAGGTTGGAAAATGGGCCATTTTTGGCCACCAGAGGGCCTCCAGGGGGATGGGGAAGGCTGTTTTCGCCCTCCCCAGGCTCCAAGAAAGTCTCCGGAGCCTGGGGAGGGCAAAAAAAATGGGCCTACCGGGCCCACTGGTAGCATTTTTGCCATTGTGTGCCAAAAGGGGGGGGGGAGAGCATGGGGTGTGTGTCACGCATGCATGCATGGGGGGGCAGGAGGCGGGGGGCATTGAATTATGGGTGTGGCACGCGTGTGTGTGACACCCTCCCCCCCACGCTCCCCTCGCTTTTGGCACGCGATGGCAAAAAGGTTAGCCATCCCTGGTATCGGGTCTCCTACTTGAGCAGGGGGTTGGACTAGAAGATCTCCGAGGTCCCTTCCAGCTCTAGGCTGACTGAAAACAGCCAAGGACCTGAGGTACAGCATGTACAAGGGAGAAAAATTAATTTCATTTCTGGCCACAAGATGGCGACGTTCCGTCTTGTTACCTCTGGCCTCCATTGAATTATTCCTGGGCAGAAACTGCATTTTTGTGCTTTAAACTGGGGGCATCCATGCCAGGCGAGAGGGGGGCCCCAGAGAGGCCGCGGCTGGCCGGGAGGCCGCTGAAGGTGCGTTGCTGCCAGTCGGAAGGGCAGCTAGACTTGAGCTGCAAAATGCTTCACCGGATTGGGAAGTTTTCCCTCTTTCTGGCCTTCTGACCAGATAGCTTATTGCAGGGCTTCCTTCCTTCCTTCCTCCCTCCCTCCCTCCCTTGCACCTCCCCTTCTTTCCTTCATTCCTCCCTCCCTCATCTCTATTTCCTTCCTTCCTTCCTTCCCTCCCTCATTCCTTCCTCCCTCTGCCTCATTCCCATGTCCTTCCTTCCTTCCTTCCTTCCCTCCCTCCATTCTTCTTTCCCTTCCTCCCTCTATTCCCCCTCCCCTTCTTTCCTTCCTTCCTTCCTCCCTCCCTCATCTCTATTTCCTTCCTTCCTTCCCTCCCTCATTCCTTCCTCCCTCTGCCTCATTCCCATGTCCTTCCTCCCTCCCTGCCTCCCTCCCTTCTTCTTTCCTTCCCTCCCTCCCTCCCTCACTTCCCCCTCCCCTTCCTTCCTTCCTTCCTCCCTCCCTCATCTCTATTTCCTTCCTTCCTTCCTTCCCTCCCTCATTCCTTCCTCCCTCTGCCTCATTCCCATGTCCTTCCTTCCTTCCTTCCTTCCCTCCCTCCCTTCTTCTTTCCCTTCCTCCCTCTATTCCCCCTCCCCTTCTTTCCTTCCTTCCTCCCTCCCTCATCTCTATTTCCTTCCTTCTTTCCCTCCCTCATTCCTTCCTCCCTCTGCCTCATTCCCATGTCCTTCCTCCCTCCCTGCCTCCCTCCCTTCTTCTTTCCCTTCCTCCCTCTATTCCCCCTCCCCTTCTTTCCTTCATTCCTCCCTCCCTCATCTCTATTTCCTTCCTTCCTTCCTTCCCTCCCTCATTCCTTCCTCCCTCTGCCTCATTCCCATGTCCTTCCTTCCTTCCTTCCTTCCCTCCCTCCATTCTTCTTTCCCTTCCTCCCTCTATTCCCCCTCCCCTTCTTTCCTTCCTTCCTCCCTCCCTCATCTCTATTTCCTTCCTTCCTTCCCTCCCTCATTCCTTCCTCCCTCTGCCTCATTCCCATGTCCTTCCTTCCTTCCTTCCTTCCCTCCCTCCATTCTTCTTTCCCTTCCTCCCTCTATTCCCCCTCCCCTTCTTTCCTTCCTTCCTCCCTCCCTCATCTCTATTTCCTTCCTTCCTTCCCTCCCTCATTCCTTCCTCCCTCTGCCTCATTCCCATGTCCTTCCTCCCTCCCTGCCTCCCTCCCTTCTTCTTTCCTTCCCTCCCTCCCTCCCTCACTTCCCCCTCCCCTTCCTTCCTTCCTTCCTCCCTCCCTCATCTCTATTTCCTTCCTTCCTTCCTTCCCTCCCTCATTCCTTCCTCCCTCTGCCTCATTCCCATGTCCTTCCTTCCTTCCTTCCTTCCCTCCCTCCCTTCTTCTTTCCCTTCCTCCCTCTATTCCCCCTCCCCTTCTTTCCTTCCTTCCTCCCTCCCTCATCTCTATTTCCTTCCTTCTTTCCCTCCCTCATTCCTTCCTCCCTCTGCCTCATTCCCATGTCCTTCCTCCCTCCCTGCCTCCCTCCCTTCTTCTTTCCCTTCCTCCCTCTATTCCCCCTCCCCTTCTTTCCTTCATTCCTCCCTCCCTCCTCTATTTCCTTCCTTCCTTCCCTCCCTCATTCCTGCCTCCCTCTGCCTCATTCCCATGTCCTTCCTGCCTTCCTTTCCTTCCGTTTCCTTTCTTCCTTCCTCCCTCCCTCCTATCTATCATCTATCTATCTATCTATCTATCTATCTATCTATCTATCTATCTATCTATCTATCATCTATCTATCTATCTATCATCTATCTATCTATCTATCTATCTATCTATCATCTATCTATCTATCTATCTATCATCTATCTATCTATCTATCTATCTATCATCTATCTATCTATCTATCTATCTATCTATCTATCTATCTATCTACCTACCTACCTCTCTCTCTACCTCTTTACCTCTCTACCTCTCTATTTCTTTATCTTATTTATTTATTTATAAATTTTGTATTGATTTATTTATTGTGTCATGTTTACGTAGTGGAGAGCTGCAGGCAACGAAATTTCATTCTAACGTCTGCCGATTAGTGTACATTCAAAGTGACCATAAAGTTATTCTAAGTCGAAGAAATGCTAATAGAAAGCAATGGGATTTTTTTGCTGGCTTGCACCTATCATGGATTTTGCACCGAAGGAATCCAGAATTGCACCTAAATAGAACATAGAATAACAAGAGTTGGAAGGGGCCTTGGAGGTCATTTTTTTTTATTCAGGGGATAATCAGAAGTGCAGAAGAAACAATTGATACCAACCTGCCTTCCAGTGAGAACCTGTATCCTGCACGAGTCAAAAAACGGCTGGGAAAATATCTGCAGACCCCTCGCATCCTGGACATAAACTGTTTCAACTCCTACCATCAAAACGACGTTGTAGAGCACTGCACCCCAGAACAACTAGACACAAGGACAGTTTTTTTCCCCAACGTCATCACTCTGCTAAACAACTAATTCCCTCAACACTGTCAAACTATTTACTAAGTGCATTACTATTATTATTAGTCTCATCGTTCCTATCACTCATTTCCTCCCACTTATGACTGTAACTTTGTTGCTGGTATCCTTAATATTTATATTGACTGTTTCCTAGTATGATTTGATTGCTCATTTGTTCCCTATGACTATCATTAAGTGTTTGTACCTTATGATTCTTGATGAACGTATCTTTTCTTTTATGTACACTGAGAGCGTAGGCACCAAAGACAAATTCCTTGTGTGTCCAATCACACTTGGCCAATCAAGAATTCTATCTATCTATCTATCTATCTATCTATCTATCTATCTATCTATCTATCTATCTATCTATCTTTTGGTCCAGCATTATTTCATTCCCTGTTTTTCTTTTCAATTCATGATCCCACCAGGCATTGCTAACAAATTGCATCGTGCCCTCAAAATATTCATGCAGAAATTAAGCATCGGTGGTTTTACTCACAGCAAAAGTCAGCCAGCCACCAACATTTCTATCCACAACTAAAAAAAAAACACACATTGTTGTGGTCCGCCAGCAGCCTGTGGAACTGGCGGAGTCGGACAGTGAGGAGGCTGAGGAAGACCGTGGGCCAGTCTTGGAGGCTGGGGAAGGCCCGGATGGGGTCTCTGCGTCGGAGGCAGAGATGGGGCCGGGGCCATCGGGGAGTGATGTGCGGACTTTGGAGCCTCCTCCAGAGGCTGACAGCAGAGAGGCAGAGGGACAGGAGGAGCCTGTTCCTAGTGCACATATGAGAAGAGCTGCCAGAAGGCAGGAGCAGCTAAAGCAGAGAGGATGACTCAGGAGTAAGGCCAGGAGATGATTAGCCACTCCCATAAAGCTTAAAAGACCAGCAATGGCTTTTGGTCTCTTTGCCGGAAAACGACCATTGAGAGATTTGCTTCTTGTTTAGCTGTAATTATTTCTTCTGTTCCTGAACTGTTGCCAAGAAAAGCCTTTGGCAGTTTGCCTAATTATCCCAAGGTCGGTGATAAACTAAAGACTGGTGTTTTGAGGATTTTGCTTTCATTTCATTTAGAATACGCTGAGAACGAGTTAATTCTCAGCTGTTTTAATAAAATCTGTTGGGTTTTTTTGGAACTGTTTGCAAACAGTTGCGTAGTTTGTAATATCAACTACGTGGGCCTGGGTCACAACATACACAACCAGACACTACGTAAATAGCACACACAGAATAGCTGAAACCACTCATTCTGGAGAGAGAGAGAGAGAGAGAAGCTCCCTGAGGATGGGCTCCAGCACGAGTTCGAAAGCTGGGAGGACAAAACCTTTGGTCCCGGGGACCGACCCAGATCGGATCTTGCAACATTATCTCAGGACATATAGATTTTTCTTTTTCTTTCTTTTTTTTTGTCTTTACAGTTCCAATTACAGAGCCTTGGTGGTACAGGGGTTTAAGGCACCCTGTTATTAAGCTGGTTATTAAGACCAGCTGCCTGCAATTACTGCAGGTTCGAATCTCGCCAGGCTCAAGGTTGACTCAGCCTTCCATCCTTTCTAAGGTAGGTAAATTGAGGACCCAGTTTGTGGGGGCAATAAGCTGACTTTGTATAAATATACAAAAGGATGAAGGCTATTGCTGAGCACATTGTAAGCCGCCCTGAGTCTTCGGAGAAGGGCGGCATATAAATCAAATTAAAAAAAAAAAAATTGATCCTACATTTAAGTGGGCTGGCTCTTTCACTGGCCTATTTCCCTATTTTAGACGAAAGATGCAAATTGCAATAAACCTTAAGGTAAACATTAGCCTGCAGGCAAAGGGCACCGAATGGGTTTCGATGCAAAATTCTTCCATCAATAAATGCAACTGGCTGGCCGGATGACAATGCAGGGCGGGTGGGAAAAAAGGGAGGGAAAATCAATGTGGAAGTGTACTCAGAAGCATCAGAGAAATGAGGGGGAGGGGAGAAATGTGTGATTTAGACAATTGAACCAGCTCGGTGAATCGGAATAAATGGACTTTCAGATCAATTGTCTGAATGATTTCTAAATTGTTGCACTTAGAAATGAGATTTATTTCTGTCTCTTGTCTTCACAGGCACTTAAAGAGCTTTCAAAGCCAAAGATTCAGGGAGGAGAAATGTGTGGAAAGAGCTCTGTGGCCTCAGTTTAAGAATGTGACAGCTTCAATCAATGTTCAATGTTTCTCAACCTTGGCCATTTAAGATGAGTGGACTTCAACTCCCAGAATCCCCCAGCTAGCATTTAGGGACTTCAACTTCCAGAATTCCCCAGCTAGCATGTATGGACTTCAACTCCCAGAATTCCCCAGCTAGCATTTAGGGGCTTCAACTTCCAGAATTCCCCAGCTAGCATTTAGGGACTTCAACTCCCAGAATTCCCCAGCTAGCATGTATGGACTTCAACTCCCAGAATTCCCCAGCTAGCATTTAGGGGCTTCAACTTCCAGAATTCCCCAGCTAGCATTTAGGGACTTCAACTCCCAGAATTCCCCAGCTAGCATTTAGGGACTTCAACTCCCAGAATTCCCCAGCTAGCATTTAGGGACTTCAACTTCCAGAATTCCCCAGCTAGCATGTATGGACTTCAACTCCCAGAATTCCCCAGCTAGCATTTAGGGGCTTCAACTTCCAGAATTCCCCAGCTAGCATTTAGGGACTTCAACTTCCAGAATTCCCCAGCTAGCATGTATGGACTTCAACTCCCAGAATTCCCCAGCTAGCATTTAGGGGCTTCAACTTCCAGAATTCCCCAGCTAGCATTTAGGGACTTCAACTCCCAGAATTCCCCAGCTAGCATTTAGGGACTTCAACTTCCAGAATTCCCCAGCTAGCATTTAGGGACTTCAACTTCCAGAATTCCCCAGCTAGCATTTAGGGACTTCAACTTCCAGAATTCCCCAGCTAGCATTTAGGGACTTCAACTCCCAGAATTCCCCAGCTAGCATTTAGGGACTTCAACTTCCAGAATTCCCCAGCTAGCATTTAGGGACTTCAACTTCCAGAATTCCCCAGCTAGCATTTAGGGGCTTCAACTCCCAGAATTCCCCAGCTAGCATTTAGGGGCTTCAACTTCCAGAATTCCCCAGCTAGCATTTAGGGACTTCAACTCCCAGAATTCCCCAGCTAGCATTTAGGGGCTTCAACTCCCAGAATTCCCCAGCTAGCATTTAGGGACTTCAACTCCCAGAATTCCCCAGCTAGCATTTAGGGACTTCAACTTCCAGAATTCCCCAGCTAGCATGTATGGACTTCAACTCCCAGAATTCCCCAGCTAGCATTTAGGGGCTTCAACTTCCAGAATTCCCCAGCTAGCATTTAGGGACTTCAACTCCCAGAATTCCCCAGCTAGCATTTAGGGACTTCAACTTCCAGAATTCCCCAGCTAGCATTTAGGGACTTCAACTTCCAGAATTCCCCAGCTAGCATTTAGGGACTTCAACTCCCAGAATTCCCCAGCTAGCATTTAGGGACTTCAACTTCCAGAATTCCCCAGCTAGCATTTAGGGACTTCAACTTCCAGAATTCCCCAGCTAGCATTTAGGGGCTTCAACTCCCAGAATTCCCCAGCTAGCATTTAGGGGCTTCAACTTCCAGAATTCCCCAGCTAGCATTTAGGGACTTCAACTCCCAGAATTCCCCAGCTAGCATTTAGGGACTTCAACTCCCAGAATTCCCCAGCTAGCATTTAGGGGCTTCAACTTCCAGAATTCCCCAGCTAGCATTTAGGGACTTCAACTCCCAGAATTCCCCAGCTAGCATTTAGGGGCTTCAACTTCCAGAATTCCCCAGCTAGCATGTATGGACTTCAACTCCCAGAATTCCCCAGCTAGCATTTAGGGGCTTCAACTTCCAGAATTCCCCAGCTAGCATGTATGGACTTCAACTCCCAGAATTCCCCAGCTAGCATGTATGGACTTCAACTCCCAGAATTCCCCAGCTAGCATTTAGGGGCTCCAACTCCCAGAATTCCCCAGCCATCCTTTGTGGACTTCAACTCCCAGAATTCCCCAGCCAGCATTTAGGGACTTCAATTCCCAGAATCACCCAGCTAGCATGTATGGACTTCAACTCCCAGAATTCCCCAGCTAGCATTTAGGGGCTCCAACTCCCAGAATTCCCCAGCCATCCTTTGTGGACTTCAACTCCCAGAATTCCCCAGCCAGCATTTAGGGACTTCAATTCCCAGAATCACCCAGCTAGCATGTATGGACTTCAACTCCCAGAATTCCCCAGCCAGCCAGTCAATCAATCAATCAATCAGGGAAGCAGGATTCCTTTAACATCTGTGTGATTCGCTTAACAACCATGGCAAAAAAGATGGAAAAATCAGGCGCAACTCATTTAACAACCTTCTTGCTTTGCAATGGAAATTCTGGTCCGGACTGTGGGTCGTAAGTCAAGGACTCCCTGTATTCCCCATTTGCTACTTCATATGTTGAATAAAACTACAGCCTAATATGGTTATGACAGTTTTAATCTTTATAAGCCATGCAGAGACTTTGCTGTGAGGTGTGTGGTTCCACAAATGTGTTTCTGTTGTGCTGGTTGATTTACCACCTCCGCTACAAAGACAGCCCCAATCATGAAAATCTGCTAAGGTCTTGGATGGGAGGCCACCAGGAGATTCCCTAGACATCTTGGACCACTTGCGTCATCACATTGTCATCATGTGCAGTGGTGAAATTCAGCCTATTTGGCTCGGGCGAACTGGTAGCGCCAGTAGCAGGAGGCTCCGCCTACCCGCCCGGATGTCATCACGTCCCATTTTTGGCCCTCTGTACATGCCCAGAAGGCTCTGTGCATGGGTGGAGGAGGCGCATGTGCTCACATTCGCAAACCGGTAGCGAAGGTAAGTAAATTTCACCCCTGATCACATGACATATGGCGACTTTCCCCCCCCTTCACTAAAACGGGGGTGGGCGTGGGCAGCACGTGACGCATCCGGCCAGCGGCCCGTGAGTTTGACACCCGTGTCTTGGAAGATGGACGGGGAAATCACTCCTCTAGACTGCTGAGAAAATTCTGCTATCCTAAGGAGCCGGCATTGACTTGAAGGAGACCCAATCTTAAAAATACAGTAGAATGAATAAAATTAGGGGTCATCCAATCAATTCTACAGCATCATCTATATGACAAGCTAGGGAAATATTTTTCTCCCTTCCTTCCTTCCTTCCTTCCTTCCTTCCTTCCTTCCTCTCTCCTTCCATTCTTCTCCTTCCCATCTCCTTCCTTCCTTCCTTCCTCCCTCCCTCCCTTCCTCTCTCCTTCCATTTTTCTTCTTCCCATCTTCTTCCTTCTTTTCTCCCTCCCTCCCTCTCCCCTTCCATTCTTTTCCTTCCTCCCTCCTTCCCTCCCTTCCCTTCCTTTGACACCCATGTCCATTCTTCTCCTTCCCATCTCCTTCCTTCCTCCCTCCCTCCCTTCCTCTCCCCTTCCATTCTGCTTCCTTCCTTCCTTACCATCTCCTTCTTTTCTTTCTCCCTCCCTCTCTTCCTCTCCCCTTCCATTCTTCTCCTTCCTCCCTCCCTCCCTCCCTTCCTCTCTCCTTCCATTCTTCCCATCTCCTTCCTCCCTCCCTCCCTCCCTCCCTCTCCCCTTCCATTCTCCTTCCTCCCTCCCTCCCTCCCTTCCTCCCTTCCTTCCTCTTTCCTTCCATTCTTCTCCTTCCCATCTCCTTCCTTCCTTTCTCCCTCCCTCCCTCTCCCCTTCCATTCTCCTTCCTCCCTCCCTCCCTCCCTTCCTTCCTCTCCCCTTCCCATCTCCTTCCTTCCTCCCTCCCTCCCTTCCTCTCCCCTTCCATTCTGCTTCCTTCCTTCCTTACCATCTCCTTCTTTTCTTTCTCCCTCCCTCTCTTCCTCTCCCCTTCCATTCTTCTCCTTCCTCCCTCCCTCCCTTCCTCTCTCCTTCCATTCTTCCCATCTCCTCCCTCCCTCCCTCCCTCCCTCCCTCCCTCTCCCCTTCCATTCTCCTTCCTCCCTCCCTCCCTCCCTTCTTCCCTTCCTTCCTCTTTCCTTCCATTCTTCTCCTTCCCATCTCCTTCCTTCCTTTCTCCCTCCCTCTCCCCTTCCATATTCTCTCTCCTTCCTTCCTTCCTTCCTTCCTTCCTTCCTTCCTTCCTTCCTTCCTTCCTTCCTTCCTTCCTTCCTTCCTTCCTTCCTCCCTCCCTCCCTCCCTCCCTCCCTCCCGTCTGACTGCAGAAGCTCTGCCGGCCGCTAGGGAGCAGGGAGTAACTGCCCTCTATTGGCCGCCTCGAGAACTGCAGATCTGTTCCCTCTCCCAGAAGGATTCCAAAACCGCCCGGATCCTTTGGGAATCTGCTTAAAACGGCCGCCCGTGTTTTAGCTACTTAGCAAGGCGGTTTAATTTAGCCGAGAGACACCCCTCCCTCCTCCCTCCTCGCCCCCACCCCGAATGCATTCCCCCCCCCCGAGAAATCTGACCTGCCCTTTCTCTGTTTTGTCTCTCTGTCAAGCAGGATAAGCCCACCCGCTCGGGGTACCTCGGGGGTTAAACCATGGTTTATTGAATAAACCTGAACCTGGTAAGCCATGAATCCTATGCTCCGAGCTCCGAGTTTACTCTAGTTTTACGCTAACCTGCAGAAACGCGGCCGCGTGGTTTAACGTAACGTGTGAAGGCGGATTTTTATCCTCCCTCCGTCCCGCCCCAAGCAAGCCAGCAGAAGACCGTGGTTTAAACGCAGGCGTCAGGATGGTTAAATGTCGGCTGAATCTCCTTGAGGGTTTCCAACGCCCCGCGCTTCCCAGCTGGCGCAAGAAAAAAACAGTTGATTTCCTTCCCTAGCCTTGGGATCTCCTCGTGGCCCCCGTTCCGCGAATAATAATTTATTAACCTACACGACCCTTGATCGAAAAAGGGCCGTCCCAGCACAGGCTACTTTAGCTTTATTCTAGAATCTTGAGCGAGAAAAACGAACAAGAATAACAGAATGAAGGGACCTTGGAGGTCTTCTAGTCCAACCCCCTGCTCAAAGCAGGAAACCAGATGCCAGCCACTAAGTCAAGCTCCATTCCGGATGAGTTTATGATCACACACCCGGAGGTTTTCTCTGCGGAAAAACGTTGCCGTTTCAACAACCTTCCGTGGTTATCTATATTTTTTTCTTTATTTTTCAATTTAGCTTTATAGATTTTTTTTTTGTCAATTTAGCTTTATAGATTCCGTGGTATCTCTATTTTTCTTTATTTTTTTTTCCAGTTTAGTTTCAGTTTAGTTGGTCTTCTTTCCAAGACTAGTCGGATGGATCTGACCTGCCTTGGCTTTTCTGAGCTCAGTTAAATCTCCCATCCGAATCTACAAAAGAACCAGAGAGGACCCCTCCCCCCTCGGGGCGACCCACGGAGTTGCCGTGAACCCCCGTGTTCCCAGCTTCCCGGAATACCCCATCCTGTAGTCGCCTTCCCATCCTGGAATTCTGCGCGCCTGGCGCAGCTGATTTTCTACCTCTGGAAGTCCTCCTTACTAAGGATCCCAATAAACCCGCCCACTCCCGTTCCAATCCTCGCTGGTTTCCACAGTGACTGTGTTCCCACGACCCCACGCGGGCTCCACCAGGCTCTTTAACGGTCTAGCAAGCGCGCGTCCCCACGATGCGCCACCGCTAAGATCTGTGAATCTTTCCCTTTGCTTATTCTCCCAACTCTGCCCCGTGGCGTTAGCTTAGGATCCCGCGCAATATAGCCCGCTTAGATTTTTTTTTTCTCTGACCCAGTTAAAACGTGTCGTCTGAACCCGGCCGCGCAAGCCTTAAGAAATAGCCCGAAGTTCCTCTGCCCCTCCCTTTAGGATCTGGAGAAAGTTTCTCCTCCAATTTCCCCACCCCACCCCACTCCATAAACCCTATTTGTGTGGGGAGCAATAGCCCCCCACCGTCTCCGTAAAAGCAATTTGGGGGAATCACGAAATAATCTTCCCCCATGACATTTATGGGAGGAAGCGCATTTTGGGGGGGGTGGAGTGGGGGTGGTGGTGGAGGGAGAGCAAGGAGTCCGTTCGGGAGGGGGCGTGGTGATGCCACACACGCGACCCCGTGGGTCTGCCCCTCCCCCCTCGCCCCCCTCCCCTTTCCCCAGGCCAGTTCTCCGCCTTAACTTGATGGATCTGCGCGCTTAATGGGCCATCAAAACGCCGGGCGCTTTTGGGAGCTCGGGGAAGGGGGGGGGAGAGGAGGAGGGGGTCGCGCCCCTGTCTTGACGTCAGCAGAGGGCTTTATAAAGTGGGGGCGCCGATGGATATCCCAGAAGCCAAGACTGGTCTCGTTAGGCACCGGACCACTGAAGGCATCCAACCGCGCTCCAGCTGCGCTTCGCCGATATGTTCCCTTGTCGCCTCCACTGCGCCCTGGCGCTGCTCGTGTCCGTGTCCGTGGCGTGGAGCACCGTGGCAGCCGCGCCCTCCGATCCCAGGCTCCGGCAGTTCCTGCAGAAATCCCTGGCCGCAGCCGCGGGGAAGCAGGTAAAAGGATCCGGCAGTCCGAAGCGGGATGGGGTGGGTGGGTGGGGGTGGCCACGAAGAGGTGATAGCCAGCGGGCCCCAGAGCGCCGTCTGTCCTCGCCCGATCCCAAGAGCTGGATCCGACAGGAAGAAAGGGAGATTCCCCCCCTCCCCGCTTTGTTAACTCACTAAAGGCGAAGGTAGACTCTTCCTGCCCAGGGAGGTTCAGTTCCTAACTCTCTTGGATAGGAAGAGCAGGGAAGCTGCTTAGACTAGGGTAGCCCAACGGTCTCTTGACCACCTAAAGACCTCCAGGTAAATCAGTGAGCAGCGCACGAAGGTATGACTCCTTCCTCGAACTTCCGTTGGAAGACGCTCAGGGATAAACTGTTGCTGAACCTGGAGGCTTTACTGAGTTGCTAGGACTCATGAAGGAACAGCTCAGTGTTGGGTGGTTCCTCACGGTTGAAATCAGGCTGAGGATCCAGTGGGGGAGAACCTGGCCAGCTCCCTCCCGGGGCGGGGGGGTCGGTAGGAGCAATATTATAGATGGATAGATGGATAGATGGATGGGTAGACAGATAGAAATAGATAGAGACACACACACACACACACAGACAGAGAGAAATATCTCCATTTCCGCCCTCATTAGTTTTACAAAAAGGCAGCAAACATATCCAACACATCTTCCTCTTCCTATTTTCTCCACAACAGCCCTGTAAGGTGGGTCAGCTGAGGTAGACGGTCTGTCCCCAAGTCACCCAGGTTGCTTTTATGGCTAAGGCAGGACTACAACTCACAGTCTCCCGCTTTCTAGCCTGCTCCCAATCACTAAACCATGCGGGTTAACCTGTCCTGTTCGCCTCTCCCCACTGGCTCTCGGTCCCCAGGGTGCTTCAGAAGTAACTCTCACCCTTGAATCAAGATTGCAACTTAGAGACAGAGAGAGAAAGAGAGAGAACAAGAGAGAGAGAATGAGAGAGTAGGGAGAAAATAAGAGGAAGAGAGAGAAAGAGAGCAAGAGAAAAAGAGAGAGAAAGAGAGAGAGAATGAGAGAAACAGAAGAAAGAGAAAAAGAGAGAGTAAAAGAGAGAATGAGAGAGAGAACAAGAGAGAACAAGAGAGGACGGAGAAAAAGAGAGCGAGAGAAAAAGAGAACGAGAGAGAACGAGGGAGAGAGAGAACAAGAGAAAACGAGAGAGGAGAAAGAGAGAGAGAGAAACGAGAGAGAGAGACAGAACGAGAGAGAAAGAGAACAGGAGAAAGAAAGAAAGAAAGAGAGAGAGAACAAGAGAAGGGAGAGAAAGAGAGAAAGAGAGAAACGAGAAAGAGAAGAAGAGAGAGAAAGAGAACAGTAGAAAGAGAAAGAGAGAGAGAGAACAAGAGAAAGAGAGAGAACAAGAGAGAAGAGAGAAAGAGAGAGAGAGAAACAAGAGAGATAGAGAATGAGAGAGAAAGAGAACAGGAGAAAGAGACAAAAAAGAAAGAGAGAGAAAGAGAGAAAAGGGAGAGAGAGAAAGAGAGAAAAACGAGAGAGATAGAGAACAAGAGAGAAAGAACAGGAGAAAGAGAGAGAGAGAACAAGAGAAAGAGAGAACGAGAGAGAAGGGAGAAAAAGAGAGAGAGAGAGATAGAGAACAAGAGAAAGAGAACAGGAGAAAGAAAGAAAGAGAGAGAGAGAGAACAAGAGAAGGGAGAGAAAGAGAGAAAGAGAGAAATGAGAAAGAGAAGAAGAGAGAGAAAGAGAACAGTAGAAAGAGAAAGAGAGAGAGAGAGAGAACAAGAGAAAGAGCGAGAACAAGAGAGAAGAGAGAAAGAGAGAGAGAGAAACAAGAGAGATAGAGAATGAGAGAGAAAGAGAACAGGAGAAAGAGACAAAAAAGAAAGAGAGAGAACGAGAGAAAAGGGAGAGAGAGAAAGAGAGAAAAACGAGAGAGATAGAGAACAAGAGAGAAAGAACAGGAGAAAGAGAGAGAGAGAACAAGAGAAAGAGAGAACGAGAGAGAAGGGAGAAAAAGAGAGAGAGATAGAGAACAAGAGAAAGAGAACAAGAGAGAGAGAGATTCTTCTTTTAGACAAGACCCCCAGATCCCCCCCCAAAAAACCTGCCCCCCTAAATAATTGCACAGGACGCGATGAAGTCGAATCCTTGAAAGCAAAAGGAGAAACTGGCTCAATGAAAGAGGCGCGACTGGGAAGCGCGGAGCTGTCCAGGGTCCTGAAAAGGATCTCGCTCCGACAGACCGAGATTAAACTCGGATCGCCAGGCTTGCCGATGTAAGCGGGTCGAACTAGTACGCGGGCTGTTTCCACGATAGATGCACCACACACCCACGCACGCACCACAAAAAAAATACACCAACACACACTAACGCTTTCAATCTTCGCAACATTAAAGCCAGCAGTTGAGAGAGGAGGCCGGGTTTTGGGGTGATATCAAGTCACTTGCCTCGGTTGGAGAATGCCAAAAATAAGACAAAAGGACAATTCTGCAGAAGAATCCTAGGGCTGAAAAGGGACTTTGAAGGTCTTCTAGTCCAACCCTCTATCCAAGGCAAGGAGCCCTTATACCAGACAAATGGTTGTCCAAATCTTTTCTAGAAAACCTTCAATGAGAGATGCCCCAAAGGAGCTTTTTCAAGAGGACTTTCTGGTTTTTCTTTGAAGACGTTTCGCTTCTCATCCAAGAAGCTTCTTCGGCTCTGAAGAAGTCCAGTTGCCTCTTGAAAAAACACCTTTGGGAAAAACCATGACCTGGATGAACTGAGAATCTCCATAGACCTCAATGAGAAAGCATTCATAAATCTGAGAGATAAGCTTATACGATAATAGCAGTTTAAGAAAGAAAACGCATCATGGTTTGTAGCGGACAGCCAAGAAGAAAAAAAAGGCTTAATCCAGCCTACGTCCAAAAGTGAAAAAGGTAAATGGCACGACAGGGATTAATAGAAAGAAAAACCTCCCCTCAAAAAATGCATTTGAGAATGTCATCACGCCAATGCATGGCATGCAATAAACGCTTGCAATAAAATCTAGAATGCCCCCACTTTGGGAACATGCATTGACTCCCTCTGAAAAAGGTTACTGAGAAGGTCAGGCGATATAACGAGAAGGTGGCAATATGATAATTTAATTTCTTTATGGATTAAGCTTGGAGTCTAGAATGGCAGAAATGCCAACACGCTATTTCTGCCCATCGTAATATTAAAACTTGGGGCTAGCGATGAAATAATTTCACATCCTTTGTGGATGTATTTGTAGCAAAGAGATGATGCAACAGAGAGGAAGTCTAGAATATTATACGTTGCGTTGCAAAAAAAATGCAGGCGGGAGTTTTACCCCCTGCTGGGATAGGAAAACTGGCTCACACTATAGAGAACTGCAAAATAACTCCGCAGCGATATTCGAATGGCGTACTACAGAAATGAACGCAGACAAACTTAGGATGCTTGTCTGATTAAGCCAGTTGTAAAAAGCCATCACATCTGGCTTTCTAAAAGGATAGATGAACGAGGCGAATGAGCAAGAACTCCAAAGAAGAAGGCGAATGGCGTCACTTCTGTAGAAATAAGAACACAATTTTGTGGGGTTTCCCCCCCCCCCCAATTTAGCAACTTTAAAATGGGGTGGACTTCAACTCCCAGATTTCTGGGAGTTGACTCCATGTGGAGTTGAAATCCACCCAACGTAAGGTTGCCAAGGTTGAAAAAAAACAGCTGTATCAAATGGAAAAAATCTTCTTTTGGGCTGCTTTCCAGCAATTAATCCCGAAGGCATCTGGCTTTTCTAGGAATTCATCCATATTTGTTTTTCTCCAATCTGAACCATCTCCAGATGTGGTGGAACCCCAACCCGTTCAACTCCATCAGTGGGGAGGTCTAAGTGGGGAGGCCCACACATCTGGAGGATGGCCAGGTGGTGGAAAGAAGGGGTGGATATGCTCACCGGATCAGACAGAGAGGGAAATAAAATGGCAGAACGCTCGCGTAAGTAAGCCAAGCTGTATTTTACAATGGAAATTTTATAAAAAGGCCATATGATTCATTTAACAATCGTGGCAAGAAAAGTCTCCACATGGGACAGACACACTGGACAAATATTCCCCTTAGCAACATACATCTTGGGCTCAATTGTGGTCGTAACTCGAGGACTGCCTGTTCAACCAGTCCTCCATTTATGACCGATTGCTCAGTGACCATTGAAAGTTATGACAGATCAACCTTGGGGTTACTTGTGGCCCAGATTCAAAGTTTTAATAGTTAGGCCCTCCCCTCAACCCAAAAGTCATGTGACCAAATGCCATTTGCAGCATCCTGTGGTCATGTGACAATGGTTTTGCCGAAAAACTGCTATTTCTTTCCAAGTTTCGGCCCATAGCAAACCATTGATTTGTTTAATGACTGCTGCAAAAATGTCATTTTACAACCGTCCCTGTATTTTATGACCCTCCCGACGTATGACCGTGATGGTAGGCTCCATTACGGTCGTAAATCGAGGTGTACCTGTTCCTTAATCTGAGTTATTGAAAGATCCAGTGGCTATGATTTTGGTTTTTTACGATACGCTGCGCTTGTTCAATTTTAATCTTCCATTAATATTCTTATTCTTCTGAACAAAACTCCGTATTTTTTTTTTTTTAATTTGATTTATATGCCGTCCTTCTCCGGAGACTCAGGGCGGCTTACAATGTGCTCAGCAATAGCCTTCATCCTTTTGTATATTTATGCAAACTCAGTTTATTGACCCCACAAACTGGGTCCTCAATTTACCTACCTTTGAAAGGATGGAAGGCTGAGTCACCCTTGAGCCTGGCGAGATTCGAACCTGCAGTAATTGCAGGCAGCTGTTCTTAATAACAGGGTGCTTTAGACCACTGTACTACCAAGGTATTGATGACAGGAAGGGCATCTGTCCATTAAACACTCTGCTGGCTCCATTCAGTTGCCCAGACTCCACCCCGTAAGGAATTATGGGGTGGTTAAAATATGATGATAATTAATATTCTTGTAGCGTAATAAATAATGCAGAATTATTCACCCCAGCTTCTTTCTAATTTTCTTAGTTCACTGTATTGTGTGAACCTGGAAAAAACAAGTGACTTGTTTACTAACAGGATAAGGGAATTGAGTGAACGCAACCACCGATAACCGAGTTAGCCATATTCATTCACATCTAACCAGGTTTAGCTGCAATTGCCCCACGTATTAAGCTTGAGGTTAAGGTGTTAACCTTGATTAACTTCTTGTTCCTTTCTCAAGTTGTCGTACAAACGCAATCTCTGGGTAGGGTAGAGTTCAGGGTGAAGAGCGAAACAGGTCAGTTCGATGCGCGTTGTGTTCAAACCGCACTCAAAAAAGGCTCCAAATTGTAAATGTGAGAATTGGGGGGTACCTCCATGGCATCATAACGGGAACCTTAATTTGCCCTTTGGATCTGGGACGGTCGCCAGAGCTCTGGTGACGCAGTGGTTAGAATGCAGAATTGCAGGCGAATTCTGCCCACAGCCAGGAAGTTCGATCCTGACCGGCTCAAGGTTGACTCGGCCTTCCATCCTTCCGAGGTCGGTAAAACGAGGACCCAGGTTGACATTGTAAGCCGCTCAGAGAGGGCTGTAACGCACTGTGAAGCGGTATATAAGTCTAAATGCTATTGCTATTTCCTTCCTTCCTTCCTTCTTCTCATTCCCATCTCCTTCCTTCCCTCTCTCCCTCCCTCCCTCATTCCCCTCTCCTTCCTTCCTCTCTTCCTTCCCATCTCCTTCCTTCCTCCTTCTCTCCCTCTTTTTCTCATTCCTTCCTTCCTTCTCTGCCCCCAGAGATAAGGAGAATCCATGACCTCAGTGCCTTCCATCGTGCCCTTAAAACCCATCTTTTCCAGCAAGCCGGGTTGGCTTAAGAAGGAATTTTTTTTAAAATTGCTTTAATCGGTTTGTGATTTCTTAATTTCTGGGTCAAATTTATATATATTTTTAATTGTTTTTAATATTTGTATTCTATGTTCTTATTTTGGCTGTACACCGCCCTGAGTCCTCAGGGAGAAGGGCGGTATATAAATTGGAAATAAATTAAATTAAATTAAATTAAATTAAATTAAATTTCCCTCTCCTTCCTTCCTCTCCTTTCCAACTCCTCCCTCCTTTCCTGCCTCCCTTCCCTCCATTCTTCCCTCCCTCTCATTCCCCTCTCCTTCCTTCCTTCCCTCCCTCCCTCCCTCATTTCCCTCTCCTTCCTTCCTCTCCTTCCCAACTCCTCCCTCCTTTCCTGCCTCCCTTCCCTCCATTCTTCCCTCCCTCTCATTCCCCTCTCCTTCCTTCCTTCCTTCCTTCCTTCCTTCCTTCCTTCCTTCCTTCCTTCCTTCCCATGGTGACGCAGTGGTTAGAATGCATTATTTCAGGCTAATTCTGCCCACAGCCAGGAGTTCGATCCTGACTGATTTAAGGTCAGCCTTGGAAGTCCATCTGTGTTCAGGCCCTTAAATCATGTCTTCCCACCCCCATTACCTAAGAAGACCCTTAGGGCCTCGTCTGTCTGTCTGTCTGTCTGATGGATCCCTCCATCTTCAGGATATGGTTAAAAAAGATACGATGGCAGCTAGGATAGCATCACTGAAGTTCCACCCAGCTTGTAAAAAAAATTACATTCAAATTCAAATGGGCAAAGCTTTAAAAAAAAATATCAATGGTTGCAGCTGCCATCTTGCCTTTTTTGACCTCCCTGGACTCGCTTACAGAACCGTTGTGGAAGTGATGGACCTAACCCTGAAATCCAAGGCTTTAATTTGTCTTTTTTATTATTTTGCAATGTATAATTAATCCTCGACTTACAACCGTTCCTTTCGTGACCATTCGAAGTTACAACGGTACTTACGACCGTTTTTCACACTTACGACCACCGTAGCACACACCCACACACCCACACACCCACACCATGGTCACATGATCGAAATTTCAGATTCTTTGGCAACCGACTCGTATTTATGACGGCTACAGCCTCCCTGGGGGGGGGGTCACACGACACCCCCCCCTTTTGTGACCTTCTGGCAAGCCAAGTCAAGGGGCAAGCTGGATTTGATTAACGACCGTGTGACTAAGTTAACCTCTGCAGTGGTTCACTTAACAACGGGGGCAAGGAAGGCTGTAAAAGGAGACAAAGCTCACTTAACCACTGTCTCGGTTAGCAAAGGAAATTTCGGGCTCCATTCTGGTCATAAATCGAGGACTACCTCTATATCCTGATGGCATAATTCTTTTTCTGATAAAAATCCATTTTATCAACGGACTGAGGTCTGTGGCTAAGATGACATGCTTTAGAGGCTGGCTTCTCATAGCATGTTCATAGCATGTTCATAGCATGTTCATAGCATGTTCATTGTCGGGATGGTCGGGCTTCAGATATGCATTGAGTTTTTAGACCTCTCCCCTCCAATAAAAAACCCGAGAAAGACCCCTGCTGCATCTTAACTTGTACAGCTAGTCTCCCCAAACAACAGTTCGCTTAGTGACCATTGGAAGTTACAACGGGCACCAGCAAAAGGGACTTATGGCCATTTTTCACACTTATGACCATCGCAGAATTCCCAGGATCCTCTGATTGAAATTTCACACGCTGAGCAACTGTCCTGTATTTACGACGGCTGCAATGGTCCCCGGGGGGGGGGGGTGTCATGTGATCCTGTTTTGCGACCTTCTGGCCAGCCAGGTCCGTGGGGGAAGCACCAGATTCACTTAACGACATTGTGGCTAACTCAACCGACGGCAGCAATTCTCTTGGCAAAGAAAGGTCGTAAAACCAGGGGCCGTGGCGCACTTCGCTGTCTCGCTTAGTGACAGAAATTTGGGGCTCGGTTGTGGTCATCAGTTCAGGACTACCTGTCCAAATTTTATTGCCTTTCCTGTAATTTAGAGAGTGGGTGAATTCAGTTCCTTTGATCACGCTTCATGTTCCATATATGATACGAACTGAAATTGAATATTTTCTGTAAATGCAGCCGTTTCATCAAAATGTTCCTTTCTGTAGCATGTTGCACAAATGTCATCTTTTCCTTTCGCAAGACTGCCGTTCGTCAGAAATGGTATAGGGTCTCCTGTTTGGGCAGGGGGTTGGACGAGATGACCTACAAGGTCCCTTTCAATTCATCTAATCCCTAATCCCTAATCCCTAATCCCTAATCCCTAATCCCTAATCCACAATCCACAATCCACAATCCCATATCCCTAATCTAATCTAATCTAATCTAACCCAACCCATTCTAATTCTAATTCTAATTCTAATTCTAATTCTAAGTCAAATTCTAAGTCGAATTCTAATTCTAAGTCGAATTCGAATGCCATGATTCGGGGTGAAATGCATAGAATGGAACCAGCCAATTGTGTTAAATCTTGGCTAAGCAAAAAATCCATAGAATGAAAGCACAACAATTGTGTTACATCGTGGCTGGATTTTTGCATGTTGTGTTAAGCACAGCCACTAAAATTATATGCATGGATTTCCCCCCTGCCCACTCCTAGCCATTGGCATCCCCAAGTAAAATCCTCATTTTATGACAGCAATTGGGATCAGAATATCCATCGCTAAGCAAGCCAGGCACCCCCCCCCAATTGTATCACCTTTTCCCCCCACAGTTGTTAAGCGAAGCACTGCAAATCACATTGTTGTTAAGCAAATCCAGCTTCTCTATGGATTTTCCTCCTCGGATGCCAGTTGGGGAGGTTGCAAACAGTAATCCCATGATGCCTGGGAATGCTGCAACTGTCATACATAGAAACCAGGTGTCAAGGGTTCGAATCCTGATCACCCGTGACCGTGGAAATGCTACAACTGTTGTAAAACGTGATGATGGGTTGCGAGTCAGTTTTTCTAGTGGCTGTTGGAACTTTGAACGGTCATTAAATGGATGCTTGCAAATTGAGGATTACTTTTTTGGGAGGGCGAGAAGCTTAGCAGAGTCAGACCTTGGGGGGTTGGGGATTGAGGGGGTGGGGTGGGGTAAATCCCTGGGAAATTAAGACCCAGAAATACGGGAAGGGGATTTTTTCCCCCTTCTCTCTGGTTGCCTAGAAAACGGCATGCAAATTGCAATTAATTTGATCTCTGGGTATCCAGAAAGATAGAATCAAGATTATGGGAAGCGTGAACATCACTTTATAAGGCCACACTTGGAATCCTGCATCCAGTTTTAATTGCCACGATATAGAAAAGATGTTGAATGTCAGCACTTCAAGCTGCATTTACTCTAGTGCTGACATAAGAAGGAGAAGTGGAGGCATCTGGAAAGGGACGTTTGACTTTTCACCTACTTATTTTCCCTGGAGATAATATCCCCTAGGAGATGGGATGGGAGGGGGGAAATTCCTTTGAACTGGAGCAGTAGATTAGGGGTAGAGTGACTTGGAAGATGGCCAATGAGTGCAGAGGGGTGGGGAAAGGAAAGTGGGGGTTTTGGGTCTGGAAGTAAGTGTTGGCTACGATGGAGTCGGAGTTAGAATGTTGTGCTTAATAAATGGGAGTTTTTCATCAAAGACTTTGTTTGAAATGCAATTTATTTGAGACGACCTCGAAACCTGACATTGAGACTCTGGAAAGAGTGCAGAGAAGAGGAACAAAGAGGATGAGGGGACTGGAGGCTAAAACATATGAAGAACGGTTGCAGGAACTGGGTATGTCTTGTTTGATGAAGAGAAGGACCAGGGGAGACACGATAGCAGAGTTCCAATATTTGAGGGGCTGCCACAAAGAAGAGAAGGTTAACCTGTCTGCAAAGGTTGGAAGGAAGGAAGGAATGAAAAGGAAGAAGAAAGAAAGAAAGAAAGAGGGAGAAGGAAAGGAAGGAAGGAAGAAAGAGAGAAAGAAAGAAAGAAAGAAAGAAAGAGGGAGGGAGGGGGGGAGAAGGAAAGGAAAAAGAGAAACAAAGAAAGAAAGAGGGAGAAGGAAAGGAAGGACGGAAGAAGAAAGAAAGAAAGAGGGAGGGAGGGAGAAGGAAAGGAAGGAAGAAAGAAAGAGAAAGAAAGAAAGAAAGAGGGAGGGAGAAGGAAAGGATGAAGAAAGAAAGAAAGAAAAGGAAGGGAGGGAGAAGGAAAGGAAAAAGAAAGAGAAACAAAGAAAGAAAGAGGGAGAAGGAAAGGAAGGATGGAAGAAGGAAGAAAGAAAGAAAGAAAGAAAGAAAGAGGGAGGGAGAAGGAAAGGATGAAGAAAAAGAAAAAGAGGGAGGGAAGGAGGGAGAAGGAAAGGATGAAGAAAGAAAGAAAGAAAGAAAGAAAAGGAAGGGAGGGAGAAGGAAAGGAAAAAGAAAGAGAAACAAAGAAAGAAAGAGGGAGAAGGAAAGGAAGGATGGAAGAAGGAAGAAAGAAAGAAAGAAAGAGGGAGGGAGAAGGAAAGGATGAAGAAAAAGAAAAAGAGGGAGGGAAGGAGGGAGAAGGAAAGGATGAAGAAAGAAAGAAAGAAAGAAAAGGAAGGGAGGGAGAAGGAAAGGAAAAAGAAAGAGAAACAAAGAAAGAAACAAAGAAAGGAAGGAAGGGAAGAAAAGGAAGAAAAAAGAAAAAAGAAAGAAAGTGGGAGAAGGAAAGGAAGGAAGGAAGAAAGAAGAAAGAAAGAAAGAAAGAGGGAGGGAGGGAGAAGGAAAGGAAAAAAAGAGAGAGAGAGAGAGAAAGAAAGAAAGAGAGAGAGAGAAAGAAAGAAAGAAAGAAAGAAAGAAAGAAAGAAAGAAAGAAAGAAAGATCTGAGAGAACCATAGATGGACAGAAGATCTGGCTAGTTTTATGAAAAGGACTAGGGGGTGACATGATAGTATCTTCCAATATTTGAGGAGCTGCCCCCCAAAATGGAGGGGAGGTCAAGTTATTCTCCAAAGCACCTGAGAGCAAGACAAGAAACAATATATGGAAACTACAGGTGTTCCTCGTCTGACAGCAGTTTATTTAGTGAAAAAAGGGACTTATGACCATTTTTCACACTTACGACCGTTGCGGCATCCCCCTGGTCACCTAATCAAAATTCAGACGCTTGGCAACTGGCATGTACTTATGACAGTTGCAGTGTCCCGGGGTCAAGCGAGCCCCTTCTGAAAAGCAAAGTCAATAGGGAAGCCAGATTCATTTAACAACCGTGTGTCTAACTTAACAACTGCAGGGATTCCCTTAACAATTGTGGCAGGAATGGTTGTAAAACAAGGTAAAGTTCAGTTCGACAAATGTTTCACAGAAATTTTGGGCTTGCTTGTGGTCGCAAGTCGAAGGACTTACCTGTAATCAAGGAGAGAACCAGCCTAGAACTAAAGGAGAAATTTCCTGGCAGTGAGAACAATTAACCAGTGGAACTACTTGCCACCAGAAGTTGTGAATGCTCCAACACTGGAAGGTTTTAAGAAGATGTTGGATAACCATTTGTCTGAAGTGGTGTAGGGTTTCCTGCCTGAGCAGGGGGCTGGACTAGAAGACCTCCAAGGTCCCTTCCGGCTCTGTTATTCTATTATTTTCCTTTTGATTCCTTTAATGTTTTCTCTCTTTTCTTCTTGCCTTCCAAGGAACTGGCGAAGTATTTCCTGGCAGAGTTACTCTCCGAACCCAACCAGCCAGACAACGAGGCCCTGGGTTCGGACGACCTGTCCCGCGGGGCCGAACAAGATGAGGTCAGACTGGAACTCGAGAGATCGGCCAACTTGAACCCGGGTCTGACCCCTCGAGAGCGCAAAGCCGGATGCAAAAATTTCTTCTGGAAAACCTTCACTTCTTGTTAGCTTTCAAAATCTCCTCTTCCCCCTCCATCTCTTTCTTTCTTTCTTTCTTTCTCTCTCTCTCTCTCTCTCTCTCATTTCTCAGTCTCTTCACGCCAGGAGCTGAAGACTGTAATATAATAATAATAAAAAGATAAAGTACCATTTGGTTTTCAAGCTGTTTTAATAAAGCTTTCTGTTTCAAATTGTACACACCCTTCTGGAGTTTGTGATCTCTTGTTTCTTCGGTTGACCCATCAGCTGCTGCCTTTTTGCTGGTTGAAATTCTTAAATTCTGGCAATAAAGCTTGTGTTGCAAAGTGTTTCCCTTGCAGCTTTTCTCTATCACTGATGGGTTAAAGCTCATCAATCAATCAATCAATCAATCAATCAATCAGGCAGGCAAGCCGCAGAGACTGTGTTGTCAATGCAAGCGAGGAGCCACACAATGTGTTACGCCGGGGAGGTGAGATGAGGAGTGGACTGAGCGGGAAAGGGTGGGGTGAGCAGGTGGGCAGGGCAGGGTAAGAGGGTGGGCGGGGCTAGCAGTGAGTGGGCGAGCAGGTGGGTGGGAGGCGGGGCCAGCCAGAAGTTGCATTTGCCGGTTCGCCGAACTACTCAAACTTTCCGCTACCAGTTGTGCTTGAACCATTCCGAAACGGCTGAATATCACCTCTGAATCAATCGATCGATCATGAAAACAATCATCTGATGATTGAAATTCAAAGCAAGGCATCTTTACCATTAAATGTCCTTTTTTTAAAAAAAAAAATTAAAAAAAATTTTTTTTAATGGGTTATTTTAAGGGTAATGGGTTTTAATTTTTGGGAAGCCAATTCGATTTAATTCTGTTTTAAATTATTTTAAATTTTATATTGTATGTATTTTAATTTTGGCTGTTCACCGCCCTGAGTCCTTTGGGAGAAGGGCGGTATACAAATTTAAACAATCAATCAATCAATCAATCAATAAATATTGATTTATATGCCGCCCTTCTCCGGAGACTCAGGGCGGCTTACAATGCGTTAAGCAATAGCCTTCATACTTTTGTATATTTTTACAAAGTCAGTTTATTGCCCCCACAATCTGGGTCCTCAGTGTGGGTTTCAATTTTTTTTTACTACCAGTTCTGTGGGTGTGGCTTGGTGGGCGTGGTGTGGCTTGGTGGGCATGGCATGGGAAGGATACTGTAAAACCTCCATTCCCTCCCCGCTCCAGGGAACGGTTACTGCAAAATCCCCATTCCCTCCCGATCAGCTGGGATTTGGGAGGCAGAGTATAGATGCGGGCAAGGCCAGTCAGAATTTTTACTACTGGTTCTCTGAACTACTCAAAATTTCTGCTACCGGTTCTCCAGAACTGGTCAGCACCTGCTGAAACCCACCTCTGCTTTTTACACAATACAAAAATCGAGCAAAATCCTTCAAATAATGGGTCTGAAATTAGGAAGGCCTCTTAGAATGAGGTTTTAAGAAGTTAACACCCAAGTTAATGTGCGTTGTGTGAATAGAAGCACAATGTAATTAGGAATGCTTCCCCAGAATGAGGGTTGAGAAGTTATAAAAATATGCTTTTATTCACACAACACGCTTATTCTGAGTAGCAAATTAAACAATTTTGTATGTTGGTTTTAAACAAGTCATAGAAAATATTAAATATTAAAATATCCAGTGAAACACCAATGAGGTTTACATCTAGTGTGAACATGACAACATCTGTCTAAATTAAACTTGCTGCGTGAATTCAACTCCCCTCCTTATACTCCCTCCATCTCTCTCTCTCTCTCTCTCTCTGTGTGTGTGTGTGTGTGTAGAATTGAAAACAAAAGATTTTACAAGCTTCAAGTGTCGGTCTGTGATTAACGGTGCCCGGGCTCAGTAGCTAAACAGGCTCTAACGTTGTTACCTGTAGGATGATGCACCACTAGGAGATGTAGTCCTCAATGGAACTGCATCTATATAGAGGGAGGTATGCAGTGGGGAACCCCAGGGCTCTGTTTTAGGCCCAGGGCTCTTCAACTTCTTCATCAATGACTTGGACGAGGGGATAGATGGGGAACTCATGAAATTTGCAGATGACACCAAGCTGGCAGGAATAGCCAACCCTCCAGAAGAGAAAGGCTCAAGATACAGAAGGATCTTGACGGACTTGAACATTGGGCGCTATCTAACAGAATGAAATTCAACATTGAAAAAAGCAAGGCTCTACATTTAGGGAAGAAAAACCAAATGCACAGGTACCATATATGTGGTACCTTGCTCAATAGTAGTAACTGTGAGAGGGATCTTGGAGTCCTACTGGACAACCACTTAAATCGGAGCCAGCCGTGTGCAGCAGCCGCCAAAAAAGCCAACACAGTTCTGGGCTGCATCAACAGAGGGAGAGAATCAAGATCACGTTAAAAGTGTTGATACCACTTTATAAGGCCTTGGTAAGGCCACACTTGGAATACTGCGTTCAGTTTTGGTCACCACGATGTAAAAAAGATGCTGAGACTCTAGAAAGAGTGCAGAGAAGAGCAACAAAGAGAATTAGGGGACTGGAGGCTAAAACATATGAAGAACGGTTGCAGGAACTGGGTATGGCTAGTCTAATGAAAAGAAGGACTAAGGGAGACATGATAGCAGTGTTTCAATATCTCAGGGGCTGCCCCAAAGAAGAGGGAGTCAAGCTATTCTTCAAAGCACCTGAGGGTAGAACAAGAAGCAACGGGTGGAAACTACTCAAGGAGAGAAGCAATTTAGAACTAAGGAGAAATTTCCTGACAGTTAGAACAATTAATCAGTGGAACAACTTGCCACCAGAAGTTGTGAATGCTCCAACACTGGAAGTTTTTAAGAAGATGTTGGATAGCCATTTGTCTGAAATGGTATAAGGTTTCCTGCCTAAGCAGGGGGTTGGACTAGAAGACCTCCAAGGTCCCTTCCAACTCTGTTATTCTATTCTATTCTACCACTTAAATGTAGCACTGGGCTGTCTCATTCTACTTCAATTTCCTTTATCAAATTTCACTCAGATCCCAGCTAGTCTGTGAAGTTGGAAAACTGTTCTGGAAAAAGAAGTCCTTTTTATTCCATCAAGCGGGCTTGGCCTAATCTCTTCCCTTTTTAAATATTTAAATTTTAATCTGTTTTTAAATTATCGGGGTGTTTTAATTTGTCTGGGCTAAATAATTTAATTTGATTTTATTGGGTTTTTAAATTTTGTGTATCTATGTATTTTATTGTTGGCTGTTCACCACCCTGAGTCCTTCGGGAGTAGGGCGGTATACAAATCAAATAAAACTAAACTAAACTAAACTAAGTCAAAGCCAAACAATTTTGTTTCTGCTTCAGTTTCTACTTTTAGCAACCCTTTGGAATGGTTGATCATTGGATCCATTCAGACAGCACAATAGAGCTTTGAAAATATCTGTTTACATCAGAGGTGGGTTTCAGCAGGTTCTGACCAGTTCTGGAGAACCGGTAGTGAAAAGTTTGAGTAGTTCGGAGAACCGGTAGTAAAAATTCTGACTGGCCCCGCCCCCATCTATTCCCTGCCTCCCAAGTTCCAGCTGATCGGGAGGAAATGGGGATTTTGCAGTATCCTGCCACGCCCACCAAGCCACGCCCACCAAGCCACACCCACAGAACCGGTAGTAAAAAAAAATGGAAGTATTTTGAATCTTTTTTGTGTGAGGGTGTTGATTTAAGGCATTGGATTAACCCATTTAGTTAGAGAAAGGTACAAAGTCAGGGAAGAAAAAAATATGGAAATTAAAAACTTTTTCCTGCAATCAAATCCTTCTTGGAAGTTTCTAGCAAAAATACACAAACTATTGTGGTTGACGATTCATCTACTGTTGCGTTTTCAGATACTTTCCATAGCCTAAAATCAGAATTTATAGCAGAAAAAGTTTTTTAAAATGTTTAAGGGGAAATGAATGGTCGTTTTATGAAGACAGAGGGATTTTTATAGATTATTTTTCCCGTATGGATTATTCTTTTATAGCAGTGTTTTTTTCAACCTTGGCAACTTTAAGAAGTGTGGACGTCTAGAAGTTGAAGTCCACACTGGAAGCTGGGGAATTCTGGGAGTTGAAGTCGACACTTTTTAAAATTGCTGAGGTTGAAAAATAACCATTTCATAGGAATGTATAGTAGTGGCCAAAATTGTGGAAACCTTTTGGGAAAAGTGTACTTTCTAAAACTAGCTAATAACACCATTTTTTTTTTTTTTTTGCAGTAGTACCATAAAATGATATATCCATGGAAAGATAATTTAATCAAGAATGTAATGCAATAACTTTTAGGAAGGATTTGCTATTAGAAGAGCAGTTACAGGATAAAGAAGAAAAGTGAAACACGTAGAAAAAAAAAATGAGAGATACAAAAACTATCACCATAGAAAAAAACGAGATATGCAAAAATGATCCCCATGTCAGTGAATCCTTCGCTGGGTAACCTTTTGCACGAATGATGGCCTTACAACGTCTTCCCATGGAGTGAACCAAGTCTTTGAGTTCTGCAGCTGTTCTCATGTGAAACCAAGATTGAATGATGGCTTTTATTAACTGGGTTTTATTGCTGGGTTGCTTCTGACTAAGTTTCTTGAGTCGGCTCCATAGATTTTCCATTGGGTGAAGGTCTAGGCTATTCCCAGGCCATTCCAGCAGTGGAATAGGATTATCTTGAAACTCTAAAAGAAAAAGGGGTGTTTTATTAGCCATCAAACCTCAAAAATACACTTTTCCCAAAAGGTTTGGCCACTACTGTACATAGGCTGTCCAGTGCGATATAAGCACTACATCACTTACGCATAAAACTAAGAAACATCTTAACACAATGAACTGGGCAGTTCTGTGTATGCCACAAACCTAACCAAAGTTATCAAATAAATACATTTGTTGAATTTTCACACAACATGGATCTCCTAAGAAGCAAAAGGCCTCGATTTGTGCAATGCACAAATGACACAGGCATTCAGCTCACACACCACGTTAACCAACATTCATATCGACTAAAACTTTGCAGGTTGTGCAAAATCGTTTTAACCTTAGCCGTAAATAGTGCGAGAAACTCAGCCGTGGCATCGATTTAAAGAGCTTGCAAGGAAATAGCTTTGTGTGTTTGCTCTGCATCCAGTCAACCCGCCTTCAAAGTATAACCGAAGGAAAAAAAATCGATTGATTCTTTATATGGAAATTAAAAAATAGAGATCAGTCACAGAAGCGACGGGCTTCGTGACTTCAAAAGAGACGCCTCTGGCTGTTTTATTTTTATTTATCTTTTTTTTTTTTTTGTAATCTGCTTTGTTCCACTTTGGAGATAAATGACTAACGCAGCTCACCTGAGCATCACCGAGAAATGTGCTTTGATAGGAACAGAAAAGACCCAACATTAAATGCATTAAGTGCCGTTATACAGTAGTATAGGTTCTCCTGCTCGAGCAGGGGGTTGGACTAGATGACCTCCAAGGCCCCTTCCAACTCTTGTTATTCTATGTTCTATTTAGGTGCAATTCTGGATTCCTTCGGTGCAAAATCCATGATAGGTGCAAGCCAGCAAAAAAATCCCATTGCTTTCTATTAGCATTTCTTCGACTTAGAATAACTTTATGGTCACTTCGAATGTACACTAATCGGCAGATGTTAGAATGAAATTTCGTTGCCTGCAGCTCTCAAAGGGTCACCACCTCCAGCATACACTACGTAAACATGACACAATAAATAAATCAATACAAAATTTATAAATAAATAAATAAGATAAAGAAATAGATAGATAGATGATAGATAGATAGATAGATAGATAGATAGATAGATAGATAGATAGATATAGGGATAGAGAGAGAGATGATAGATAAGATAGAGAGAGCTAGAGAGATAGTGATATAGATATAGATAGATAGATAGATAGATATAGGGATAGAAATGATAGATAAGAGAGAGAGCTAGAGAGATAGTGATATAGAGATAGATAGATAGATAGATAGATAGATAGATAGATAGAAAGATAGATATAGGGATAGAAATGATAGATAAGAGAGAGAGCTAGAGAGATAGTGATATAGAGATAGATAGATAGAGATAGAGGATAGGTAGATAGATAGATAGATAGAGGGATAGAGAGAGAGATGATAGATAAGAGAGAGCGAGAGCTAGAGAGATAGTGATATAGAGATAGATAGATAGATATAGATAGAGTAGATAGATAGATATAGGGATAGAGAGAGAGATGATAGATAAGAGAGAGCGAGAGCTAGAGAGATAGTGATATAGAGATAGATAGATAGAGATAGAGGATAGATAGATAGATAGATAGATAGATAGATAGATAGATAGATATAGGGATAGAGAGAGAGATGATAGATAAGAGAGAGAGAGAGCTAGAGAGATAGTGATATAGAGATAGATAGATAGATAGATAGATAGATAGATAGAGATAGAGAATAGGTAGATAGATAGATAGATATAGGGATAATGTGATAATGTGATAGATATGTGCCTTTGTGGCCTCTGACCCAATGCCGATCTCGTCTAGCTCCTTGGTTTTCCGAGGAGCTGAGAGAGATGAAGCGTCGGAAAAGACACCTGGAGAGCAATTGGAGGACAAGCCGATCTGAATCTGACCGAACACAGGTGAGATCTTATATTAAGACCTACCTAGTGGCGATAAGAGCGGCGAAGTCTAGCTACTTCTCCGCTCTTATTGCATCTGCAGAGAACCGCCCAGCTGCGCTGTTTAGGGTGACCCACTCCCTACTTCAGGTGGGGGTACAGGAAGATCCCTTAAAGGGTCGAGCTGAGGATTTTGTACAATTCCTGCATGATAAAGTCGCTCAGATTCAGGAAGGCCTGGACTCCGATTGGGTAGATCCAGGGGAGGAGACGGGGGCAGGTCTTGAGAGCGTTATCTGGGAAGAGTTTGACTCTGTGGCTCCTGAGGACGTGGACAGGATTCTGGGCAAGCTTAACGTTGCCACGTTTATTGGACCCGTGTCCCTCCTGGTTGGTACTGGCCTCCCGGGAGGTTACACGAGGCTGGCTCCAGGGGATTATAAGTGCTTCTCTGAGTGAGGGTGTCTTTCCCTCCGCCTTGAAAGAGGCGGTTGTGAAGCCCCTCCTCAAGAAGCCTTCCCTGGACCCGGCTATATTATCAAATTATCGTCCAGTCTCCAATCTTCGCTTTGTTGCGAAGGTTGTTGAGAGTGTGGTGGCGCGACAACTACCCCGATACCTGGATGAAGTTGTCTATCTGGATCCGTTCCAGTCGGGCTTCAGGTCACGATACAGCACGGAAACGGCATTGGTCGCGTTGGTGGATGATCTCTGGAGGGCTCGGGACAGAGGTTGCTCCTCTATCCTGGTCCTATTAGATCTCTCAGCGGCTTTTGATACCATCGACCATGGTATCTTACTGCACCGGCTGGAGGGGTTAGGAATAGGGGCCACCGTGCTTCGGTGGTTCTCCTCCTTCCTCTCTGACCGTTCGCAGTTTGTGTTGGCAGGGGGGCAGAGGTCGACCTCGAGGCACCTTATTTGTGGGGTGCCGCAAGGGTCAGTCCTCTCACCCCTTCTGTTCAACATTTATGTAAAACCGCTAGGCAAGATCATCCGTGGTTTTGGGGTGAGTGTTCATCAGTATACTGATGACACACAGCTATACATTTCCACCCCAGACCACCCCAATGATGCTCTTGCTGTGATGTCCCGTTGCCTGGAGGCCGTGCGGATCTGGATGGGGAGAAATAAGCTCAGACTCAACCCCTCCAAGACCGAGTGGCTGTGGCTTCCGGCGTCCCGGTATAGTCAGCTGGTACCATCACTGACAATAGGGGATGAGATCTTGCTCCCCACAGAGAGGGCCCGCAACTTGGGTGTCCTCCTGGATTCACGGTTATCTTTAGAAGATCATTTGACGGCCGTGGCCAGGGGTGCCTTTTATCAGGTTCGCCTGATCCGCCAGTTGCGTCCCTTTCTGGATTGGGATGCCTTGCGCACGGTCACTCATGCCCTAGTTACCTCCCGTATGGACTACTGTAATGCTCTCTACATGGGGCTCCCCTTGAAAAGCACCCGGAGGCTCCAACTGGTCCAGAATGTAGCCGTGCGGGTGATTATGGGCGCAGCTCGTTGCGCCCATGTAACACCTCTCCTACGCGAGCTGCACTGGCTCCCGGTGGTCTTCCGGGTGCGATTCAAGGTGTTAGTTATCACCTTTAAAGTGCTCCATGGCTTAGGACCTGGGTACCTACGAGACCGTCTTTTGCCACCAATAGCCTCCCACCGACCAGTTCGTTCTCACAGGGAGGGACTCCTCAGGGTGCCGTCAGTCAAATTATGCCGACTGGCGACTCCCAGGGGGAGGGCCTTCTCTGTGGGGGCTCCATCCCTTTGGAATGAACTGCCCCCGGAGATACGGAATATCCCTGATCTCCGTGCTTTCCGCCGTGCCCTCAAGACCCTGATGTTTCAACAGGCGGGGCTAAACATACGAACATGTCAATGATTTTTTAAATGTTATCTAATTCTGGGTTTTATTTAATTGACCAAACTAAGTAATAATTTTAATTAGCAATTTTATGATGTTTGTATGTCTATATGTTTCTTGACTGTACACCGCCTTGAGTCCTACGGGAGAAAGGCGGTATAGAAATATAAATAAATAAATAAATAAATAAATAAATAAATAAATAAATAAATAAATAAGATATATATATAGATGATAGATAAGATAGAGAGAGAGAGCTAGAGAGATAGTGATAGAGATAGAGATAGATAGACAGACAGACCGTCAGTCAGACAGATACAAAGAATAACTTTATGGTCACTTTGAATATTCACTAACTGGCATACATTAGAATAAAATTTCATTGTATACAGCTCTCAAAGGGTCACCACCTCCAATACACATTAATTAAACATGACAGAATAAATAAATACAAAATTATGCATATGCCCACGTATGTTATATGCATATACCCGCATCATATCATTTCCGGCTTTTTATTAGAGGTATTCCTCGATTTATGACCACAATCAAGCCCGAAATTTGTGTTGCTAAGCAAGACAGTTGTTCAGTGAGCTTAGCCTCTTTTAAGACCTTTCTTGCCACGGTCGTTCAGCGAATCGCTGCCCTTGTTACATTACTAAGACGGTCATAAAGTGAACCCGGCTTCCCCATTTCATTTTGGTCGTCAGAAGGTCTCAAAAAGGGATCACGGGACTTCCGGGATGCCACGACCGTCATAAAAATACAAGCCAGTTGCCAAGCGTCATGTGACCAGGGGGGAGGCTGCAACGGTCATGTGAAAACAGTCCCATTTTTTTCCAGTGCCGTTGTAACTTGGAGCGGTCACTAAATGAACGATTGTAAATCAAGGCCTACCTGTCAGCGGTGAGTTTCGTGTGTTCTTATCACTGATTTGCTGACCGCACGCTTTCCGCGCATACGCCCGGCCTCAAAAACCTGGCTAAATAGGACAGCATTATACTGTAGTCGCCGCTACCAGTTCGTCAAAACCGGTTCGAACCGGCTGAATATCACCTCTGCTATTTGTATTTAATTCAGTTGGTTTTGCTTGCTACTTTTTCCCTGTGGATCCAAATTGCATGGCAGCTTGGCTTTTGCCGGGTTCGAACAGACCTTCTTATCGAAACAAGTAGGAGATTTAAACGTCTGGATTTGGGGGAAATCACATCGTGCAAGGATTCTCGAAAGCCACCAAGCTTTTTTTTATGCATCTTTGCGAGACCCTGAATGCAACATTATCCCATCTTCTATTTCAAAATCTGCAGAAAAGAAAGAAACTCACACCCAGATGGCTGATATTTTTTTTTTCCCCACTAAGAGGGAGTCAGAGAGGATAAAATCCTCTTTCGGAACAGAATTGTCTGAATCTGTCTGAGATTTGAAGTGAAGCCCCTTGGTTTTTTAACAGATTAAAGAGAGTTGGAAGGGACCTTGGAGGTCATCTAGTCTAACCCCCCACCCAAGCAGGAAAACCCTTCACCATTTCTGTCCAGTCTCTTCTTGAAGCCTCCAGTGATGAAGCTCCCACAACTTCTGAAGGCAACGTCGGTTCCATTGAATATAGAATAATAAAGTTGGAAGGGACCTTGGAGGTCATTTAGTCCAACCCCTCACTGCCCAAGCAGGAGACCCCACACCATTTCTGACAGTTGGCAGCCCAGTCTCTTTTTGAAAGTCTCCAGGGATGAAACTCCCACAACTTTTAGCAGTTTAGCAGGTTTTAGCAGTTCTCTTGCAATGAGAAGGGATAGGAAGCTGTTTGGAGAAGTCTGAAATGCTGTCAGAGCTGGGGGCTGGATTAGATGACCTCCAAGGGCCCTTCCAACTCTTGTTTGGTTATCCTTGGGCGTCCTCAAACTTTTCCGTGAGACAAGTAATGCAATGTAAAGCAAAAGGAAAGGGATATTATTATTATTATTAGTTAATCTTTAGTGAGATTTGCAGCCTTTGAGGCTGGTTAATAGCTCAGCAGCTCGAGTCCTAACCAAGGACCTAGGAACTGTTAAGGTATCGTCGGAGGATGTCAGCTGTTCCGAGTAAGGTGGTTTTTTGTAGAGTCAAAATGTTCAAGTCCGGCAAATTTAGAATTTCTAAATAGCGGGGTAGCCCTTTGGGTATTGCTCCGAGGGCTCCAGTTACAATCGGGACAACACACGATTTCTTTTTCCACAGTCGCTCAACTTCAATTTGCAAGTCCCGGTACTTTGTGATTTTTTCTTGCTGCTTATCTTCAATCCGGGCATCACCAGGTATTGCAATGTCAATGAACCATACTTTTTTCTTTTCAACTATTGTTATGTCAGGTGTGTTGTGGACCAAGTGTGTTGTGGAACAAATAATAATAATAATAATAATAATAATAATAATAATAATAATTTTTACCAGGGCGAATAAGCAAGCCAACGATATTTAATTTTCCAAGAAATCAGGCTGAAGGAAATCAAATTTATTTCGGCTTCCTTCCAACCCCCACCCCCTCTGAAGCAGCCATGTGGTCCCTGCGCGGCAGCTGAGTTCGGAGAAATGGTGCCCTGCAGAGGCCGAAGGAAATGCTCCTTGCAAAATATGATTGAGGCGTAATCTGGAGTCTCCATACACCTAATTGCCAACAGAACACGCTGCACCTGCCGGGGCTGAAAACTTCAACTCCTGATTTACCAAGAGAGGAGATTTATTTCTCCGTCTTTCGTCTTAATTTTTTTTTTTTTTTTTTTTTTTTGCACAGGGGAAAAAGGCAAACAAAACCCTCGCTCTGCCACAGCCTGCTTTCCTGCCTGATGGAAAATAGCCGGCTCTGATGGAGAATTCAGAGTAACAAGAGTTGGGAAGGGGCCTTGGAGGTCTTCTAGTCTAACCCCCGGCTCCAGCAGGAGGCCCTATACCAGTGATGGCTATGTTGTGGCTCCGTTACTTGAGCCTGTGTCATTGGCAGGAGAGGACTCCGAGAGTGAAGGAGAGGAGTTGGCAAGGCCTCCCTCTCCAGGACCCTCCTCTCTGGCAATGCCTTCGGTGTCCGCCGAAGGGCAAGAGATCGGGCCGGGGCCAAGCACGTCCACGCAGCCACAGATGGACAGTGATGAGGGTAATGAGTCTTGGCTGGATCCACGCCAGCATCGCAGAGATAAGCGCGCGCAACAGAAGAAGAGGCGTGCCCAAGATTAGGCTGAGTCACTGGACCACACCCCACAGGATATAAAAGGGAGCGTGGTGGCCAGTCAAATCTTGTGACGAACAAAGCTGAAAGCTTCCACGCCATTCTGCATTGCCGGACTTTTTGCTATAGACTTTGCTGGATTATCTCTGGACTTGATTGACTCCGTAATTATTGAGCTGTTTCTTTTGATGTACCAGAAGCGGGGAGAAGTTATCTGTCCTCTTCGTAAGTAATAAACTCTTGGCAGGCAGCCACTAGGTTGTTGTCAAGTTTCATTATCATAAGGAAAAGGATTTTGCCGGCTGGTTTGGTCTTTAACTCTTGAACGTCTGTTGGTGTGTGTGCATGTGAAATGCTCCTGGTTCGGACCAGCTCGGGCGAGTAGGTAGCGATGATGGCTGGTGGTTCGGAGAACCGGTAGCAATAGCAGCTGGAGGCTCCGTCCACCCACCCCATTCCCCGGAGTCGGGGAATGCACCATTCCCCGACTCCGGCCTTGCCGCGAAGCTGCTGCCTGCTCACCCTTTGCCACGCAGTGTATCCTACTGCTCACCTTTCTCCCGCGGCTGGCTGTCAGGGAAGACAAGCGCTCGAAAGTTACCGGAGTCGCTCACTCTCCTTCTTGAATGAGCCGCTCTGGTCCACGCACCGGCTGCGCAAACGCACACCCTTTATTTAATTCAGCGGCAGGTTGGGTGTGCGCTTGCACAGCTGGCATGTGGACCAGAGCACCTCATTCAAGAAGGACTGCCTACTACCACCTATTACCACCTATTACTTACGGGACCGCCTACTACCACCAATAGCCTCCCACCGGCCGGTACGCTCTCATAGAGAGGGGCTCCTCCGGGTGCCGTCGGCCAAACAATGTCGGCTGGCGGCCCCCAGGGGGAGAACCTTCTCTGTGGGGGCACCTACGATCTGGAATGAGCTCCCCCCGGAGATATGGAGGATCCCGGATCTGCGCACCTTCCGCCGCGCTCTCAAGATCTTTTTATTCCACCAGGCGGGCCTGGCCTAATCTTTTCCCCCTTTTTCTCTTTTAATACGTAAATTTTAATCTGTTTTTTAAATGATTGGGGTGTTTTAAATCTGTCTGGGCCAAATTTGTTTAATTCGGTTTTATTCTGTTTTTTTAAATTTTGTATTTATGTATTTTATTGTTTGGCTGTTCACCGCCCTGAGTCCTTCGGGAGTAGGGCAGTATATAAATCAAATAAAGGCTAAAGACTAAGACTAAAGGAGAGTGAGCGACTCCGGTATCTTTCGGGCGTTTGTCTTCCCTGATAGCCAGCCGCGGGAGAAAGTTGAGCAGTACGAGTCGGGGAATGATGCATTCCCCGACTCCGGGGAATGGGTCGGGTGGACGGAGCCGTGGAAAAAAAGGAGAATACCGGTTCTTGGGCGTGGCTTGATGGGAGGGGGTCTTGTGACTGAGTGGGTGTGGCTGTGAGTGACATTGAGTTGGCCACGCCCACTCAGTCACAGGACACCTTGGAGGTCTTCTAGTCCAACCCCCTGCTCAACCTATAGACCCTAGACTTTTTACTGTTGTGTGCCAAAAGCGGGGGGAGTGTGTGTGGGGGGTCATATGTGTGTGTGCCCACATCCATAATTCAAGGCCCCCCGTGTCCCCCCCCATGCATGCGAGCGCGACTCCCTCCCCACTCCTCCCACTTTTGGCATGTGACGGCAAAAAAGTTATCAGTGTGTTCGGTAGGTCTGTTTTTAACCCTCCCCAGGCTCCAGAGGCTTTCTTGGAGCCTGGGGAGGCTGAAAATGGCCTCCCCCCCCAGAGGCCTTCCGGAAACCCCTCCGGTGGGCCCAGAAGGCCCAAAAATCAGCTGGCCGGCACGGACATGCACCCTGCAGCTGAGCTAGGACAATGCTCGCATGCCCACAGATATGGCTCCACGTGCCACCTGTGGGTTTCAGGTAAATCAGGGGTCTCCAACCTTGGCAATTTTAAGACTTGTGGACTTCAACTCCCAGAATTCCTCAGCCAGCTTTGCTGGCTGAGGAATTCTGGGAGTTGAAGTCCACAAGTCTTAAAATTCCCAAGGTTGAAAACCCCTGAGGTAAATGGCTGAGGTAAATTCCTCAGCCAGCTTCGAGGTAAAGCTGAGGTAAATGGTAGTGCAATCTCTTCTTAAAAACCTCCAATGTTGGAGCATTCATAACTTCTGGTGGCAAGCTGTTCCACTGGTTAATTGTAACTTTCTCACTGTCAGGAAGTTTCTCTTTAGTTCCAGGTTGCTTCTCTCCTTAGTTAGTTTCCCACAGTTGTTTCTTGTCCTGAATTGGACAAGATAATAGTAATTATAGTGCATTGATTACATGTGAAAGTAAATAAATGTAATAAGAAAGAGGAAACATTGCAACAATCATCCCATGGTTATACTGTATAGTATTTGAGGAAATAATGCCATAGAAATGGTAATTGACTATTAGTATAATAAAGTAATTGTTTTAGCATAGAACTCCTAGCAACGGAACAGAATAGAGAACGTAGGAAGCAGCCTCAAATAGATTTGCAACTTTCGGTTTTATATCTTGTTTTTTTCCCCTTCAAAATAGTACTTTGACCAGTCCCTCTGTCTCTCGGCCCAGCCTACATCACAGGGTTGTTGTTATGGGGAAAATAGGAAGAGGATGGTGGTATGGGATATATTGGATAAGTACAGCTTGAGTTATTTATAAACAAATAATAAAGAATTATTATTGTTAATAATAGCAATTAATAATAATTATTTTAATTTTTTATTAATAATTAATAATAAAAGCAAAAAACTGTGCTGCTCGGAAGATCGTACATCTTAAGAAGGTACTTGGTTGATCCCTAGGACACGCTGGCTGCAACCCGTATCAACCATCAGCACCAGTCAATGTTATTTGTGATGCATTTTTGAATGTTCAGTTGACTGAGTTTCATATTTAATGAATAAAGATAATAATAATAATAATGATACATATATTTATTTATTTATAAAAATAAATATAAAAACCATAAACAAACAGATTAATTAATCTCCCCAATGCTAAAAAAAAAAAGTGATTTATGATCTTTTCTCACCCTTAGGCGCAGCCTCCCTGCAGTTACCTGATCAAAATTCAGATGCTTGGCCACTGACTCATACTTATGACAGTCACAGCACCCCATGGGGGGGGGAACGGTGTCACGTGATCCCTTTTTGCGACCTTCGGACCAGCAAAGTCAGCGGGGAAGCCAGATTTTTGTAAGGACCTTGTGGCTCACTTAACAACCGCAGCGACTCGCTTAACAACCATGCCAAGGAAGGTCGTAAAACGGAGCAAGGCTCACTTAACACCAGTCTCGCTTAGCAATGGAAATTTTGGGCTCAATTGTGGTTGATGACTACCTGTAGGCAGTGGTGAGATTCAGCCGGTTCGTGACAGTTCATGACGGTTCGTGAGAACCGGTTGTTAAATTTGTGGCTGGCCCCTCCCCTCTCCGCTCCTTCCAGAAGTCTCCCTACAGACTGTATTGGCTCCCAGGTAAGTGCAGGGAGGCCTACTAGGCCCAAAACAGGGCGCAGAGGGGTGTGCCCCCCCCCACAGCCCACTTTTGCTCCCAGAAGATTGTAGGGAGGCCTACTAGGCCGAAAATGGGGAGTGGGGGGCATTGCGCACCCCTGCGACCCGTTTTTGGTCTTGGGGGTGCAGGAGGCCGAGTGCTGTCTGTCACACCTGTGGCCACACCCATGGCCACGCCCACCCAGCCAGTCATTAGGGCAGAGAACCAGTTGTGAAATTATTTGACATTGATTATTTGTAGGGAATATACACACATATATCACAAACACACACACACACACACACTGATGTCCAGTTTTTTCAAGCCGAAAGAGAATCCCGTCTTTTGATGGCTCTTTAGAATCTGGGTCAATTTAATTGAGTACAATTTGTTTGTTTGTTTGTTTTTTTAAATGCATGCAACCCTCCCACTCCCCCAATTTATCTTTCTGCGCTTGGGGTGGGCTGAGCCAAGAGGCCGACCTTCTTCCAGAGGCTATTTGTTCTGAAAAATTTCTAAGAAGGTCCACGAGGCCCCCGGAGGAGTTCCTGGAAAAATCAGATAACGCAAACGGGTGACGCGATGCTCTGCGGCCGATGTGCTTCCTGCTAAAACAGCATTAATTAGGAAAGGGTCATTAATAGAAGGCAGAGAAAGGGACCAAGGGGAGGAGTAGGAGTAGGAGTAGGAGAAAAAAGCAGAATATTTCTCCCTCTGCACTCATCCCCAATGATGCCATGGGGCTGATCTGAAGCGCCCAGCTCTTAAAATAAAAAAAATAAAATAAAATAAAAATAAAATAAAATAAAATAAAAAATAAAATAAAATAAAATAAGAAGGCCTGGAAGAGCTGAGATTCAAAGCAAAACGACGGAAAGGGATGATTCTTTCTTTGTCTCAGGATTGTCGGCCGATAAGGTCAAAAAAGTCAAGATGGGGGCCACAATAGTGTGATGGAAGCTCCTTCCATGAATGGTGCAGCTTTGATTGGACTATTGTGGTTGCCACCTTGACTTTTGTTTAACCCTGCCCAGAAGACACCCAAGAAGCCAACACAAGTCCTAGATGCAACAACCGGAAGAAATTTGGGGGTTTCTTTTGAATTTGTTGGTAGACCTTAATTTGGGTTTCAGAATCACAGAAGGAAGAAGATCCAGATCATTGTTTCTAAATCTTGGCAGCTTGAAGATGGATGGACTTCAACTCCCAAAATTCCCCAGACAGCCATGTTGGTTTGGGAATTCTGGGAACATCTTCAAGTTGTCAAGGTTGAGAAACAATGATCTAGATCAGGGGTCTCCAACCTTGGCAACCTTAAGACTTGTAGACTTCAGCTCCAAGAATTCCTCAGCCAGTAGAGGAATTCTGGGAGCTGAAGACCACAAGTCTTAAAGCTGCCAAGGTTGGAGACCCCTGATCTAGATGTCCTTGGCTCATTGTCAAAGCTAAGCAGGGTCAGATCTGGCTACCAGAAAATCCCAACCTGCAGACCAAATTAGGAAGCCAATTCGACAATCTAGACCCGTTGGACCTGTTGCTAAGGAACCTACTGAGATGTGTCCATCAAGACATTGGAGATGGACATTGATCAAAGCTTGTTCTGCAGTTCCAACATGGAAGGTAGGTAAGGGTTTCTAACCATCTCTGAAAGGAAGGGCTTGGTTGTGGGTTTGTGGGAGATGTAGAGGCTTAACAACATTCTTAACTGGGATAATGGTCTTGAGGCTGGATTCAGACAACCTACTAAGCTTGGTTGCACTGTTCTTCATGGCTTGTGGTTTTGTGAAGTCTACTCAACTGGACAAGTTGAAGACCTGTGGACTTCAACTCCCAGAATGGAGAATTGGAAGATGAGTGGATTTCCGCTTCTATGCTGGCTGGGGGATTTTGGGAGTTGACGTCCACACATCTTCAACATGGGAACCAGTGGCTTGGAATATGGTGTGAAAACAGCCTATCACTTTAGTTTGTGAGTCAGTAGATGGTGGAAACCCAGAAATAGGAACAGGTTTATAACTGGGTTGAGTATGTTGTGTGAATGTAGCCACTGAACCTGATTACTATTTCCCTCCAGGTCTGCCTATGGAGCTTCTCAGTCATTCAGGTCATGGTAGTCCCAAAAGTGAAAAAGGAAACAGGACTTTTTTTGTTTTTCTTTGAAGATGTTTCGCCTCGTATCCAAGAAGCTTCTTCAGCTCTGACTTGATGGTGGGGAATGGAAGGATTTATACTCCTTGCAGACTGCTGGTCATTTGCATCCTTTTAGAGGGTCGTTGACGCCACTTGGAGGTTTATCTGGACCCTCAGGATAGGACGCAACATATCTCCTGTTTACAATCCAGTCCTTTCACCAGTTCCAAGAAGGTTCCACACCCATATGCACCATTCAGATGACCCAGAGGGCTCAGGTAAACCTCCAAGTGGCCTCAATGACCCTCTCAAAGGATGCAAATGACCAACTGTCTGCAAGGAATATAAATCCTTCCATTCTCCACCATTTAGTCAGAACTGAAGCAACTTCTTGGATGATAAGAGAAACGTCTTCAAGGAAAAACAAGGAAGTCCAGTTGCCTCTTGAAAAAATCCTTTGAGGTAGACCAGATCTTCAAACATTGACCGTTCAAGATCTCAAGAAGATTCCATCTCCCTCTTTGATGAGCCATCCGAAACTCCTCTATGGCTACACCGCCATCTTCCACACTGAATTGTGACCATTGTACTCTTTCAGTGACATCTTCCTTGTTCCTGGAGCCTTTCTTCCCTCTGTTGTGGCATCAGTGACATCACAAAGGCCCCCTGTAGGTCTTCAAGCTCACCACTGATAAGCCCGAGTAGCAGCCGCGTAAGAAGGCCCTCTTCCCCAAAGAGTGGGGTACCACCGTCTCCTCTCTGGGGAGGGCAGAGTGAGGTGGGGGTCGCAAGCCAGATTCCCCTAGAAAGGAGACCTTGGCTATCTACCTGGTTTCTCGGAATGTCCTCGGCGCTGACCGAGCTGATCGCCACCCGACGGAGGGCTGAGCCGCCATGTTGCACATGGCCGACCAAGGTTCTAGAACACAGAGACGGCCAAGATGCTAATGCCAAGGGACATGACAGAGAAGGAACTGCCAGAAGAAACATGTGAGTTGGAAGCTGCCGCAGTCCTCCCAGAGTCCTGCCTCCAACATCTGGACAGCAGCAACTGGAAAGAGCGCATCTCCTGCCTCGAGGCCCTGGAGAAAGCCGTAGAAGAGATGGAGAACCATCAGGTGCCCTGCCAAGCATTGGTCAGGCTGCTCCACAAAGAGCCCGGCTGGAACGAAACCAAACTCCAAGTGATGCAGAAGAAGTTGCACATCGTCACTCTCATCGCCCGCAAAGGCAACTTCTCCAGAACGTCCGCTCGCTTCGTCTTGGGGAACCTGGTGGACAAGATCGGCGATGTCATCTGCAGCAGCGACACCAAGGAAGCCCTCATGGCGGTGGCCGAGGCCTGCGGCTTGCCGTGGACGGCCGAGAAAGTAACCGAAGCTGCTTTCTTGCAAGATAGCCCCAGAACTCATGCAGAAACTCTGAACTGGCTCTCTGAAGCCATCCGAGATTTTGGCTTTGATGGCCTGGAAGCCAAAATGTTTGTCGGCTACATTAAGATTTCTTTGACCGCGGCCCATCCGGATGTGAGGACCTCTGCTTTCAACCTCCTCGGCGTGATCTTCCTCTACGTGGGGAACCCTCTGAGGGTCTTCTTTGAGAACGAAAGACCCCTTGTTTTGGCCCAGATAGACGCCAGATTCGAACAGCTGAGTGGCCAAAGCCCCCCACCTCAAATCCGAGGCCGCTGCAGGTTCTGTCGAAACTCAGCCAACCAGCAGCAGGGAGGAGACGCACAACCCTACTGGAAGAAGAACACAGTGGACCTCAGACAGAAGATCTCCGTAGAGCTGATGTCCAAAATGCAGGACCCCAGCTGGAAGGTGCGGAAGGAAGGGCTGGAGGAAGTCTCCAAGATCCTCAGCGACATCACCTCCATCCAGCCCAACCTGGGAGATCTCCCGCTGGCCTTGAAAGCGTGCCTGCATGACTCCAACAAAGCTCTGGTGAAGCAGACATTGGTTGTTCTGCAGCAGCTTGCCAAGGCTATGGGTCCGGGGTTGAAGCATCACGTCAAGACCCTGGGAATGTCCATCCTGGCGGTTCTCAAAGATAGCAAAAGTAACTTGAGGCCCATGGCTCTTACCACCATCGAGGCTTGGGCCGAGCAAACTGGCATGAAGGAATGGCTGGAAGGAGATGAGCTCTTCACGGATCTGAAGAAGGACATGGTGTCCCCCAGACAGGGCTTCCTGGGCTGGCTGGCGGAGAAGCTGCCGTCTTCCAACTCGGCTTCTGCGGATCTTCTCCGTTGCGTTCCTCACCTCTATTTGGCCTTGGAGAATTCGCACGAGGAAACTCGTACAGCTGCCCAGGAGGCCCTGCCGTTTTTCCTTCTTCACCTTGGTGTTGAGAAGATGTGTGAAGCTACCAGCAAGCTGAAGCCAGCTTCCCGGGAACAGGTCCTCCTTCTCCTGGAAAGAGTTAAAGAAAGCAGATCTTCCAAGGCCACCCTTAGCTTGTCAAGGACCCTGTCCAAGCTCCCACGAGGCAAGTCTTGGTCCAGATCAGACGTGGCTCCTCCTCCACCATGCCTGCCGGTCCCTTCCTCCTCGACTGAAAATGTTGGGTCCAACGAGTTGAGCATGGATGTCCGAAAAGCCATCTCAGAAGGAACCGTTCCCAAAACGAAGCGATGCCCAGCCACAAAGTCCTCAACCAAAGTCGCCTTAAAAGAAGGTCCCAGCAAGCTAGGCCCCATCTTTATGATTGTCCCCAAAGGCAAAGAGCAAAGGGCCAAGGAGGAGAAGGCTTTGAAAGTCCTCAGGTGGAACTTCAGCACCCCAAGCAGCAAATATGTCGAGCAGCTCAAAGTTCAGATGTCCGGTTGTCTCTCCAACTGGCTGCAAGAGGAGATGTTTCATTCCAACTTTCAGCACCACATCAAAGCGTTGGCGGTGATGTCCAAGCACTTGGAGATTGAGAAAGATGGGGTCCTCAGCTGCCTGGACCTCATCTTGAAATGGCTCAGCCTTCGGTTGTTTGACACCAACACTTGGGTCCTCATGAAGACCCTGGAGTACCTTCAAAGACTCTTCCATCTGCTCATGGAGGAGAAGTACCAGCTAACAGATAATGAGGTGTCATCTTTTCTGCCCTATCTTCTCTTGAAGCTGGGAGGAACCAAGGAATCCATCCTCAAAGAAGTCCGGGCAATTGTGAAGCAGATGTTCTTTATCTATCCGTCCTTCAAGACGTTTTCTTTTCTTCTCGAAGGAGCCCAGGCCAAGAACACTAATCAACGGGTAGGATGTTTGAAAGAGTTGGGATGGATGCTTAAGAAATATGGTCCAGAGGTCTGCCAGCCAAACCCCAGCAAAATTCTGAAAACACTCCTTGTCTTGACCGGTGATTACAACAATGCCGTCCATACAGCTGCTCTGAAGGTCATCGCAACTGCTCGGGATGTGTTTGGAGTAGAAACATTTCGGGTCATTGGGAATATCTCGGAGAAACATATGGGCCTTTTGGAGGAGAGCATCAGGGAGGCAGGAGCAATGGCTCTCCGAGAGGAAAAAATGAAAACACAACTCTCCAAGTCTTATGTAGAAGTTTCCAGGCAGAACATCACAACTGGAAACCAGATTGAAGAGGACTATTCAGATTCTGTCCAAGAGCAGGAGAATGTCAACCAGGTGGACACCTCCCCGAATCCCACACCAGCAGTTAGAGACCCACCGGGGATGAATATGGAGCTTCGGGCTAAGAGTAGAGTCTCGCCTAATGTCAATATGATAATTTGCCACGTGGCTAGTGGTAGCATTGTCACAAGCACGGAGGCCTTAGTCCAGATTCAGGAGATTCTGGAGCAGGAGGACAATGTGGAACTCATGTCTGGCCACATCAACCCATTTCTGATAGCCACCCTCCGGCAGATGAAGTTCATCCACCATCTCCATGTCACAGCAGAAGAAGAAACACGGAAGGAACAGGTGGTCGAGTTTTATCACTCCATCACTTGCAACCTGGTGTCCCTCTTCCAGGTAGACATCTTGGCCCAGGAAGCTTCTGCTGGAGTGCTGAAGGACCTCATCAGTTGTCTCATCAGCTTCTTGTTGGATTCTCCGGTAGAAGAGCTTCCAGAAGAGCAATCCACTAAACTGGTGGTAATGAAGGTTCTGGAGAAGTCCAACCAGACCAGAATTCTTAGTTCTTTGCTTCTGCTTCTCGAGGAAAGCATGACCGCCTCGGCCAACCTCTTTGCTTTTTCAGAAATGGTGGCCAAGTGCTTGTGGAAAACGGCCAAGAGGCTTCCTCAGACCATCGAAAGCATCTACCTAGACCAGATCCTGCTGGATGTCCACCTATTTATGAAGGTCCTGCCCAAGGAGAAATTAAAGCAATATCAGAGCAATTATCCATTGCGGGCCCTGAAGATTCTTCTGCACACCCTTTGCAAGCTGAAGGGCGAGGAGATCTTGGATCATCTCACGCTGATCGAGGACAGGGGAGACTCCGATTTGGAAGCCAACCTCAGGAAAGTTCTCAGCCACTTTGAGGGACAGCCTGGCACGGATATAGAGTTGGGCTCTTCTTCTCTAGCCCAGGATGAAGTCAACCAAATGTTGGGTGAGATCTTCAAGAAGATCAACTCCAAGGAAACTGCCAGGGCAGGTCTGGAAGATCTCCACGAATTCAAGGAGAAGCATCCCGAAGCCGACTTAGAACCTTACTTGAAAAACTGTTCCCTTCTCTTCCGGAGTTACGTCAAACACGGCTTAGCGGTTATAATGTCCGAGAGGGAAAACAAACCAAAAACCAACATTTTGTCCGAGAACGTTGGGTGAAGTTAGGTCTCCCCTTCCCAAATGCCTTAAGTAAGGAATTCCAGGCCCAGAAGAAGAGTCCACAAAGGGGCTAGGTATACTTTTCAACTCAATCCCTCCTTGCGTGCCAGAAGGTCATTGACAAGGTGAAAAACTAAAACAATAAAATCAGCTGTCTCTTGCTCAAAAGAATTTACGGTGGCAGGAGCGTTATTTGGGGTTAATGGGCAGGGTTTGGTTTCCCTTCACCCCCGCACAAAGCTACAACTCAATTGCGATAATACAATAGTTGTCTTGTTGTGTGCTTTGCCCTGGTCTAGCACCTGCCTTGAAATGGAGAGTGGAAGGGAGAGGGCATCTTTGGGTGACACCCCAAATACGATTAGATGTAAGAGGCAGTTTGGCCTGGTGGTTAAGACACCAGAAAGCAGGACAGGGTGAGTTCTAGTCCCGTGTTTGGCATGAAAAAAAGCTGGGTGACTCTGGGACGATCACCAGTAGACAGTGAGTTCTAGTCGCGTCTTAAGGCTTGAAAGCCAGCTGGGTAACCTTGGGCCAATCACCAGGAGACGGGGAGTTCTAGTCCCACCTTAGGCATGAAAGCTGACTGGGTGACTTTGGGCCAATCACCAGGAGGCGGTGAGTTCTAGTCCCATCTTAGATGTGAAAGCTGGCCATGTGACTTAGTTTAGGCCAATCACCAGGAGATGGTGAATTGTAGTCTCACTTAGGCATGTAAGCCAACTCGGTGACTTTAGGCCAATCACCAGGAGGCGGTGAGTTCTAGTCCCACCTTAGATATGAAAGCCGGCCAAATGACTTTAGGCCAATCACTAGGAGATGGCGAGTTGCAGTACCACCTTAGATACTGTATGAAAGCTGGCCGGGTGACTTTGCACCAATCGCCAGAAGGCTGTGAGTTCTAGTCCCGCCTTAGGTACAAAAGCTGTCTGGGTGACTTTGGGCCAATCGCCAGGAGATGGTGAGTTCTAGTCCCGCCTTAAGCATAAAACTCATAAAGTGGGACTGGAACTCACCATCCCTTGATGATTGGCCCAAAGTCGCCCACACAGCAGAACTAGAACTCACCATCTCCTAGTTTCTTGCTTGGCGCTTTCACTGCTAAATTTTCTTAACTTTACACTAGGATGCGGCCAACCTCCTCCTCGTATTTCCTTTCTGAAACTAAAATCACTGCAAAGTGTGTAATTTTTTTTTCTGCCTGCTCCTGGGGTCTCCACTGCTCTTTCATCCTCCTTTCTAGATCTGTGATTTTCCTTTAACACAGGGGTCTCCAATCTTGGCAACTTTAAGACTTGTGGACTTCAATTCCCAGAATTCCCGGTGTAGCTGAGCATTCAAAATATAGAGTTGACAGAGTTGGAAGGGGCCTTAGAGGTCTTCTAATCCAGCCCCTTGCTAAGGCAGGAAAACCCTATGCCATGTCAGACAAATGGTTGTCCGTGTCACTGCATTATCTGTTTGCCAGCTGAGCTTCCATCCTAAGACTTACGGTAGTCTGCCAGAGAACTTATCTGTAGCAATAGAGATAAGGCTGGTCTTGTGAGACATTGGACCACTGCGCATGTCTACATTTTTTTTTCTAACTTCCTGATCATTTTCCTTTGTCCGGTAAAGATATAGTTAGTAAGTTTGTTTTATTTCTTTATAATAAAATCCTTATTAGAATATATACTTCGGGTTTTCTTTCTTTGAAAGTATACAGCATGGAAAACAAAATCCATTCATCTCTAATTAATTACAGTTTCCCTGGGGGGTGGGTGGGGATGAGGCTGATTCATGCTTTGACAGTCCAATCTCTCCTTACACACTTCCAATGATAGAGCACCCGCAACTTCTTGTGGCAAGCAGTTCCACTGATTAAAACTGTTGTAATTGTCAGGAAATTTCTCCTTAGTTCTAGGTTGCTTCTCTCCTGGATTAGTTTCCATCCGTTGTTTCTTGTCCTGCCTTCAGGCACTTTGGAGAATAGTTGGCCCCCTCTTCTTTGTGTTGGCTTCTCCAAATATCGGAAGACTGCTATCATGTCACCCCTACTCCTTTTCATTAAACTAGACATGCCAAATTATTGCAACCATTCTCGCTGTCAAGAAATTCTTCCTTAGTTCTAGGTCGCTTCTCTCGTTGATGAGTTTCCATCCGTTGCTTCTTGTCCAGCTCTGGTGCTTTGGAGAGTAAGTTGACCCCCTCTTCTTTGGGGCAGCCCTCAAATACTGGAAGACTGCTGTCATGTCCCCCCTAGTCCTTCTTTTTCATTAAATTCATTTGAGTTGATGAAAACCTCCCTCTGCATTTAGTGACGGCTGAGGATTTATGGACCTCTCTCATCTTGGAGCTGGAGTTAAAAAATAGCCAAATAATATTTCCAACGGGAATTCTGTTCTTCCATCCATTCCTTCTCCTTTGTATTTTCCTTTCGATGCATCAAGTTTTAAATTACAGTTTAGAGGGCTGCCGTAACCATCCTTCGGGCCAAATGAGGCCTTAAGAGGACTCTCTGATTACGGAGTCATTTACAATATATATATATTGCAATATATTGCAATATATTGTAAATATATATATACACAAAGGGGCCAAAGGAGGAGAAGAAAAACACCTTGGTGTCATAAATATGCAGAGCAAGCTTGCGTGCAACTTGGAAATGCGTTATGTCAAGGAAAGACTAATACAGGCAGCTGGAATGAAACATGCTTTATTATAAGCACCTGAGGGCAGGACAAGGAGCAACGGGTGGAAACTCATCAAGGAGAGAAGCAACTTAGAACTAAGGAGAAATTTCCTGACAGTGAGAACAATCGACCGGTGGAACGACTTGCCTCCAGAAGTTGTGGGTGCTTAAAAACCTCCAGCGATTGGACGGCCATTTGTCTGAAGTGGTGTAAGGTTTCCTGCCTAAGCAGGGGGTTGGACTAGAAGACCTCCAAGGTCCCTTCCAACTCTGTTGTTCTGTTCTGTTCTGTTCTGTTCTGTTCTGTTCTGTTCTGTTCTGTTCTGTTCTGTTCCATTCCACTCCACTCCCATTCCATTCCATTCCATTCCATTCCACTCCTATCCTATCCTATCCTGTCCTAACCCATTCCACTCCACTCCACTCCACTCCACTTCTATTCCATTCCATCCCATCCCATCCCATCCCATCCCATCCCATCCCATCCCATCCCATCCCATCCCATCCCATCCTATCCTATCCTATCCTATCCTATCCTATCCTATCCTATCCTATCCTGTCCTGTCCTAACCCACTCCACTCCACTTCTATTCCATTCCATTCCATTCCACTCCATTCCACTCCATTCCCATTCCATTCCATTCCACTCCACTCCTATCCTATCCTATCCTATCCTATCCTATCCTGTCCTATCATATCCTATCCTATCCCACTCCACTCCACTCCTATTCCACTCCACTCCACTCCACTCCACTCCCATTCCATTCCATTCCATTCCATTCCATTCCACTCCTATCCTGTCCTGTCCTGTCCTGTCATAATCCATTCCACTCCACTCCTATTCCACTCCACTCCACTCCCATTCCATTCCATCCCATCCCATCCCATCCCATCCCATCCCATCCCATCCAATCCAATCCTATCCTATGCTATCCTATCCTATCCTATCCTATCCTGTCCTAACCCACTCCACTTCTATTCCATTCCATTCCATTCCATTCCACTCCATTCCCATTCCATTCCATTCCATTCCATTCCATTCCATTCCACTCCATTCCCATTCCATTCCATTCCATTCCATTCCATTCCATTCCATTCCATTCCATTCCATTCCACTCCACTCCTCTCCTCTCCTCTCCTCTCCTCTCCTCTCCTCTCCTATCCTATCCTATCCTATCCTATCCTATCCTATCCTATCCTATCCCACTCCACTCCAATTCCACTCCACTCCACTCCACTCCCATTCCATTCCATTCCATTCCATTCCATTCCATTCCACTCCTATCCTGTCCTGTCCTGTCATAATCCATTCCACTCCACTCCTATTCCACTCCACTCCACTCCCATTCCATTCCATTCCATTCCATCCCATCCCATCCCATCCCATCCCATCCCATCCCATCCCATCCCATCCCATCCCATCCCATCCAATCCTATCCTATCCTATGCTATCCTATCCTATCCTATCCTGTCCTAACCCACTCCACTTCTATTCCATTCCATTCCATTCCATTCCACTCCATTCCCATTCCATTCCATTCCATTCCATTCCATTCCATTCCATTTAAATCTTATTCTATTCTATTCTATTTCTATTCTAATTTCCCAAATTTCTTGCAAGGGTATAAACTGGCTTCAAACCACATCCCGAAGCCCCAGATTAATCCCAGTGGAGCCAAGTGCATTTGTACAAATGGATCTGGTTCAGCAAGGTGTGAGAAGAACACAGCCCGAAGGGTGGAAAATAAGCAGGTCGAAACAGAAAGGGAGCCGGGTACAGTAGGAAGAAAATGGGGATTTTCAGCTGGGGGGCGGGGGGGGGTGTTGCCTTGAAAAAAAATCTTGTCCCACATTGCTGAAAGTTAAACATGCAGTGAGATCAGAGATGGTTATTCAGCCGGTTCGGGGCAAACCGGTAGTAGCGACCTGCGGGTCTCAGTCTGGGATTGCAGACTCAATCCCATCCTATATCGCTGTGTTTTGTTTTGTTTTGTTTGAGAATTTTTTTTTCATTTTAAAACAAAGCATTCGTATTCCAGCAGGCCGGCCTGGCCTAACCTCTTTTTCAAATTGTTTTTAATTTTTTTTAAATTTTAAATTTGTCTTATAAAATTGGGGTTCTTAAATTTTGTTTTCTGGGCCAAATTATTTAATTGTATTTTAATGATTTTTTTTAACATTTGTATTATATGTATTTTATCTTTTGGCTGTTCACCGTCCTGAGTCCTTCGGGAGTAGGGCGGTATATAAATTCAATAAATAATAAAATAATAATAATAATAATAAACCAAACATAATACCATCATCGTTCCAAATAATGACAGACAGTGAATCGAATGGTTCATATTCTCTTGTGCATAAATCCATTTCTAAAATACCAATTTATAACAAAAACTTATATCTTTTATAGGAAAAAAAAACATCAGATATTTTATCTTTACACCAACCCCTTATTTCATACTTCAATTCCATGATTTATTATCTATCCATTGATAAAACAAATCCCATATCCAATAATATTATTTCTCTTCCTGTTCTCTAATTTCAAATGTCAATTTGCTCATTTCAGCACAGTCCATCGTTTTCTTTTCTTTTTTTTGTAAATATTTTTTATTTTTTTCAAACATAAAATATAACTTTCAGGAACAGAATCTCGATCCAGTCATAGATGGTTACCACACTTACATTCCTTTTAACAAGCTCCATTCACAATTTCCCATTATATCTTTTAAAAGTAAAAATTCAAAACATAAAAAGAACAAATTTTAACATTAATTTTAACATCTTCATCTAACAAGTCCATTATATCAATACAAATTTTAGTTTCAAATTAAATTTAGCTCATTTTATATCTATGTATCAATCCTGATTATATCTGGTTCTTATATTGTCTTTATTATATCTTTTACCATCAATGTCCATCATTTTCTTAATAATCTCATCATCAGTAGGTATCTTCTCTCCTTTCCAATTTTAGCAAATATGATTCTAGTCGCTCTTACAACGTTCACAATTAAATATTGCAATTCCCTATTATATGTTTCTGGTAAAATCCCCAATAAAAATATCTCTGGTTTAAAGTCAATATGTTTCTTTGTCATTTTTTCCTAGATTGCTGTGTTTTGTGATGCTGCAAGCATGGTCGCATTTCCGGTACTGGGGCAAACCAGTGGTAACAGTATTTGAAACCCACATCTGACTGAGATACAGCTAGTGATCGACTTACAACCACAGTTGAGCCCCCAAATGTCCATCGCTAAGTGAGGCCGTCGTTAAGTGAGGTTTTTTTTTTGTCCCGTTGTATAACTTTTCTTGCCACCGTTGTTAAGTTAATAACCTGGTTGCTTGTCAGACTTCGCTGGTCAGAAGGTCGCAAAAGGGAATCACATGACTCAATGTTGCAACCGTCATAAATGTGAGTCCATTGCCAAGCACCTGAATTTTGATCACGTGACCCCGGGGATGCTGCAAGGGTCATAAGTGTGAAAAACTGGTCATAAGTCATTTTTTCCAGTCCCGTTGTAACTTTGACCAAGTTGCTACAAGAACTGTTGTAAGTTGAGGACTAACTGTATTGACCGCGATACGTGATTTAAAAATGCACGGAGATACAGGCAATCCTCGACTTACGACCAACATCGAGGCCTATATTTCTGTCACTAAGCAGGGCACTTGTTAAGTGGATTTCGCCCCATTTTACGACCTTTCTTGCCACAGTTGTTAAGTGAATCCCTGCAGTTGTTAAGTGAGTCACTCGGTTGTTAAGCAAATCTGATTTCCCCATTGACTTTGCTGGCCAGAAGGTCGCAAAAGGGGATCACGGGAGCCCCGGGTCGCTGCAACCATCATAAATATAAGTCAGTGGCCAAGTGTCTGAATTTTGATTTGTTGTTCTAACTTTGAACAGTCACTAAATGGATTGCTGTAAGTTGAGGACTACCTGTATACAGCACTCAGTAAATTTTAAGGGTGCTGTGACACATGAACTGACAATGATTAGGATAGGATAGGAATAGAATAAATATTGGAATAAAGAATAGAATAGAATAGAATAGAATAGAATAGAATAGAATATAACAGAATATTGGAATGAAGAACAGAACAGAACAGAACAGAATAGAATAGAATGGAATATTGGAATGAAGAATAGAACAGAACAGGACAGGACAGAACAGAACAGAACAGAATGGAATGGAATAGAGATTAGTATAATAGAATAGAATAGAATCTAGTAGAGTAGAGTAGAGAAGAGAAAAATAGAATAGAATAGAATAGAATAGAACAGAAAAGTATAGAAAATGAGAATGGAATGGAATGGAATGGAATGGAATGGAATAGAACGGAACAGAACAGAACAGAACAGAACAGAACAGAACAGAACAGAACAGAACAGAATAGAATAGAATAGAATAACAGAGTTGGAAGGGACCTTGGAGGTCTTCTAGTCCAACCCCCTTCCCAGGCAGGAAACCCTACACCACTTCAGACAAAGGGTTATCCAACATCTTCTTAAAAACTTCCAGTGTTGGAGCATTCACAACTTCTGGAGGGAAGCCATTCCACTGATTAATTGTTGATGGGGCAGTTAAAGGCTCCTCTGAGCCCCCAAAAGTTTAATTTTTGGATCAGTGGTCTAGCCTTGCTCCATTTCCGCTAGAAGATTTAGGGAAATAGCTAATTCTCCGGAGGTTTCCCCACTGGCGACTGAATGGCTACATTCACACAGCATGTTTAACCCCAGTTCGTCGATTCACTGATTTTTCTGAGTTTGTACCATACTTTGACCTATAAATTAATTCATCAATCTGGATTTATGTTCCATCTGGGTTTATAAAGGACCTAAGCCAGGTTAACCCAACCAATACTTGTCCTGTAACAGGGGAGCAGCCATAGAACAACTGCCTTGATTAAACATGCCATAGGAACATAGAATTAGAATAATTTTACATCAATTTCCTTGTTCCTATTATAAATTGGAATAATAGCTACAATTTGCCTCAGACAAACCGATGAGAGCCATGTGTCTAGGATTCATACAAGACCTCAAACAAGATAATCATAACCCAGTTGAGTTCCAATAAACCGTTCCCATAATGGTTGGCAGGAAAACAGGATGGAGTTTCCGTTCATGGCGTCACCTCCATTATTTTAATATTTGCAAGGCAGCTGCTGAGAATGGAGAATAGTCAGGATGGAGGCAAAGGCAGAGTCTGATCAGGAATTTAGTTCAGGAAGGAAGGAAGGAAGGAAGGGAGAGAGAGAAGAAAGATATAAAAAGAGAGAGACAAAGAGAAAGACAGAGAATGAGAAAAAGAGAAAGAAATAATGTGAGAAGAATAGACAGTGAGGGAGAACAAGAGAAAGCTTGAAAAAGTGAAAGCGGAGGGCTATCCCAATGAGGGTAATACCATCAGCACGGTGGTTGGGAGGGGCAGATATGGCGGGAGCAGGGGGCCACATCAGGTGTTGGGGACGCGCACTTGCTGTTTGAGAGCAATTGCGCGCCCCGGCCCCCAAAGCTCCCCTCGGATACTAGGTGGCTTAGATACTCGGGACCTGGGTCTGGGGCTGATGCTGTGCAACGCTAGGTCTGTGGTAAATAAGGCCCCCCTCATCCACGATCTTATCCAGGAGGGGGGAGCGGACCTGGCCGGTATTACGGAGATCTGGTTGGGACCGGAGGAAGGAGTCCCTCTGGTCGAGATGTGCCCACCAGGTTTCAGAGCATACCATCAACCGAGAGCCCAGGGGAGGGGCGGGGGGGGGGTGGCGGTTATTATTAAAGAAGGTCTTGGTTCGAGGGAGATCACTGTGCCTCAGAATGCTGGATGTGAATCCCTCTTCGTGAGATGGGGTCTTGGGGTTCAGATGGGCTTGCTGCTTGCGTACCTGGCTCCCTGCCGCGTGGCAACAGCCCTACCTGAGCTACTCGACGTGATAGCCATGGTGGCAGTTGATACACCCAGGCTTTTAGTCATGGGTGATTTCAACTTGCCATCCGTTGGTGAAACGTCTGGGATGGCTCGGGAGTTCATGGCTTCCATGACGGCCATGGACCTGACCCAGTTAGTTCATGGCCCCACTCACGGCGGGGGGGGGACACACTCTAGACTTGATTTTCGTCTCTGGCCAGTGGTTGAGTGATCTTGTTATAGGGGATATAGACATGGAACCCTTGTCATGGTCAGATCACTCACTCCTTCGTCTGGACCTTCGTACCGCTACACCCCGCCGCAGGGAGGCGGACCCAATTAGATGGGTCCGCCCCAGGCGCCTGATGGATCCTGATAGGTTCCAGACGGAGCTTGGGCCAATTCCCGATGATCTGGCACACGACTCGGCCGAGGACCTAGTAGCTGCCTGGGATCGGGCGGCTGGTGGGGCCTTGAATCGAGTCGTGCCTTTGCGGCCTCTGACCCGGTGTCGATCCCTTGTGGCTCCTTGGTTTACCGAGGAGCTGAGGGAGATGAAACGCCGGAAAAGACGCCTAGAGAGCGGTTGGAGGGCCAGTCGCGCTGAATCTGACCGAACACTGGTAAGGTCGCATATTAAGACCTTCCTAGTGGCGATAAAGACGGCAAAGTTTAATTACTTTTCCGCCTCTATTGCGTCATCAGGGAATCGTCCGGCAGCCCTGTTCAGGGTAACCCGCTCCCTGCTCCATCTGGGAGCGCGGGAGGATCCCTTGGAAGGCAGGGCGGAGGATTTCGGACAATACCTGTATGACAAAATCGCTCAGATCCGGGGGGACTTGGACTCTGACTGGGTAGATCAGGGCAGGGTGACGAGGAATAGTCTTGAGAATGTTACCTGGGAGGAGTTTGATGCTGTTACTCCCGATGATGTGGACAGGATTTTGGGGAGACTTAGTGCGGCCACATGTTTATTGGACCCGTGTCCCTCCTGGTTGGTACTGGCCTCCCGGGAGGTTACACGAGGCTGGCTCCAGGGTGTTATCAACGCTTCATTGAGCGAGGGTTGCTTCCCCGCGGCCTTGAAAGAGGCGGTGGTGAGGCCTCTCCTCAAGAAGCCGTCCCTGGATCCAGCAATATTGGCCAACTATCGTCCTGTCTCCAACCTTCGCTTCATTGCGAAGGTTGTTGAGAGTGTGGTCGCGCGACAGTTTCCGCAATTCCTGGAGGAAACATCCTATCTAGATCCATTCCAGTCTGGTTTCAGGCCTGGGCACAGCACGGAAACGGCATTGGTCGCGTTGGTGGATGATCTCTGGAGGGCTCGGGACAGGGGTTGCTCCTCTGTTCTGGTCCTATTAGATCTCTCAGCGGCTTTTGATACCATCGACCATGGTATCATGCTGCACCAGTTGGAAGAGTTGGGGATGGGGGGCACCGTGTTATGGTGGTTCTCCTCCTTTCTCTCCAACCGTTCGCAGTTCGTGTTGGCAGGGGGGCAGAGGTCGACCTCGAGGCCTCTTATATGTGGAGTGCCTCAGGGGTCGGTCCCCTCGCCCCTCCTGTTCAACATTTATGTGAAGCCGCTGGGCGAGATCATCCGTGGCTTTGGGGTGAGATACCACCAGTACGCTGATGACACTCAGCTGTACATCTCCACCCCAGGCCACCCCAACGATGCCCTTGAAGTGATGTCCCAGTGCCTGGAGGCTGTACGGGTCTGGATGGGGAGGAACAGGCTCAAGCTCAACCCTTCCAAGACTGAGTGGCTGTGGTTCCCGGCATCCCGATATAGTCAGTTGACTCCATCGCTGACTATTGGGGGCGAGTCTTTGGCCCCCACTGAAAGGGCTCGCAATCTGGGAGTCCTCCTGGATAGGCAGCTGTCTTTGGAGGAACATCTGACGGCTGTAACCAGGGGGACCTTTTATCAGGTTCGCCTGATCCGCCAGTTGCGGCCCTTTCTTGATCGGGATTCCTTGTGCACAGTCACTCATGCCCTCGTGACCTCTCGCCTTGATTACTGTAACGCTCTCTACATGGGGCTCCCCTTGAAGAGCACCCGGAGGCTCCAACTGGTCCAGAACGCAGCAGCGCGGGTAGTGACGGGAGCAGCATGGCGCTCCCATGTAACACCGCTCCTGCGCGAGCTGCACTGGCTCCCGGTGGTCTTCCGGGTGCGCTTCAAGGTGTTGGTTCTCACCTTTAAAGCGCTCCATGGCATAGGGCCTAGCTATCTTCGAGACCGCCTGCTGCCACCGACGACTTCCCATCGACCCGTGCGCTCCCACAGAGAGGGCCTCCTCAGGGTGCCATCAGCCAAACAATGCAGGCTGGTGACCCCCAGGGGGAGGGCCTTCTCTGTGGGGGCACCTACTCTCTGGAATCAGCTGCCCCTAGAGATAAGGAGAATCCAGGACCTCAGTGCCTTCCGGCGTGCCCTTAAAACCTTCTTTTTCCAACAAGCCGGGCTGGCCTAACTCTTTTTAAGTGTTTTTAATTGTTTTTGTTTCTGTTTATTGTTTTAATTAATGGGGCCAAATTTATACATATTTTTAACTGTATTTTAATATTTGTATTTGATATTTTTATTTGCCTGTTCACCGCCCTGAGTCCTCAGGGAGAAGGGCGGTATACAAGTTCAAAAATAAAATAAAAATAAAATAAAATAAAATAAAGACAGAGAGAAAGAGGCAGAAAGAGAAAAAAAGACAGAAAGAGAGAAAAGGGAGAAAGAAAAAGAAAGAGAAAGGGACAGAGACAAATAGAAACAAAGAGAAAGAGACAGAAAGAGAAAAAGACAGACAGAGAAAGATAGAAACAGTAAAAGAAAGACACAGAAAGAGAGAAAGAGAAAGAAAGGGAGAGAAAAAAAGAGAAAGGGAGAGAGACAAATAGATACAGAGAGAGAAAGAGAAAAAAACACAGAGAGAAAGATAGAAAAAGTAAAAGATAGACAGAAAGAGAGAAATAAAGAAAAAAGGGAGCTAAATAAAAAGAAAGGGAGAGAGATAAATAGAAACCCAGAGAAAAAGAGAAAAAAGAAAAATAAAATGAGAGAAAAATAGAAAGAGAAAGGGAAAGAAAGACAGAAAAAGGGAAGGAAAGACCAAAAAAGTGAAAGCAAGAAAGAGAGAGAGTGAAAGGGAAAAGAGAGGAAAAGAGAGCGAAAGGCAGAAAGAAAATGAGAAAAGAGAGAGAAAGAGAAGGGAGAGAAAGAAAGAAAGAGGAAAAAGAAGGGGAAAGAGAGCAAGAGAGCAAGAGAGAGAGAAAGAGAAAGAGAAAGAGAAAGAAAAGAAAGAAAGAAAGAAAGAAAGAGGAAGGAAGGAAGGAAGGAAGGAAGGAAGGAAGAAAGAAAGAAAGAAAGAAAGAAAGAAAGAAAGAAAGAAAGAAAGAAAGAAAGAAAGAAAGAAAGAAAGAAAGAGAGAAGTCAAGATTTTGGCATGTTTTTCCAAAAGCTTTCAAATAATTACCCAGCCGAGGGCAAACACGATTAGTTCATCCCCATTACGGCTCCATTAAACCCACCAGGGCACTCCTGCCATCATCTCCTCCTCCTCCTCCTCCTCCTCCTCCTCTTCCCCCCCCGCAAGAACCGTTTCCAAGGCCGGCCGGCCGCTCGCTCGCTCGCTCGAGTCATCAGTGTTAATTGCTGGCAAAACAGAGAGGAAGCTCATAAAAGGGAAATTGCTTTTGGAGGCTTAATCTGATTAATTAGCCTTGTTTCCATTTTTAAAACGGACGGGAGGGGGGGTGGAGGGAGTGGAGCGGGGTGGGTGGGAAACCCCTCCCGCAAAGTTAATATTTATTATTCCTCCTAATGCAAAAGGATGGATTAATTGAGCCATTTGGCTCGAGCGAGTAGCGCGCGCTCGCCTGCCTTTGCGCGGAGTAGGCGCGCACCGCTCCGGAGTGAAACGCGGGCAAGGCAAGGCAAGGCAAGGGAAGCGCAATTGGCGGCTCCTGAGAGCAGCGTGCAATCCCCCAACCTCATGGGTCGCGGGCATTAATTGCAGGCTGCAAATTACGGCGAGATGAAATTAAAAGAGCGATTTCCAATTAGACGGTCCAAGGAGCGAGTAGCGGGGATCAGAAGAGCCGCCGTCACCTTCTCCAGACGCAAAAAACCCTTTCACGCCCCCGCTTCGCCCTTCAGCGCCTCCTGAGAAGGTTTATGAAAAGGCTTTGGAACCCCAACAAGGGGATCTTAATCTGTGGGTTCGGGATGTGCTGGATTTCAGCTCCCACGAAGCCCACCCAAATGTGGCCCATGGGCCGATCTGGGAGATAGGAAGAGGGTTGAGAGCAGGGGAAGATCATTTGGGAGGTCAGTTGTGACATTTGCTAGCTCCCTACTATGGGATGAGGAAGGAAGGAAGGAAGGAAGGAAGGAAGGAAGGAAGGAAGGAAGGAAGGAAGGAAGGAAGGAAGGAAGGAAGGAAGGAAGGAAGGGAGAGAGCAGAAGGGGAAGGGAGGGAGAAAGAAAGGCAGGAAGGCAGGAAAAGGAGGGAGGGAGGAAGAAAGGAAGGCAGGAAGGCAGGAAAAAGAGGAAGGAAGGAAGAAGAGGGAGGACAGAAGGATGGAAGGAAAAGGGGGAGGAAGGAAGGAAGGAAGGGAGGGAAGGAGAAGGAGAAGAGAAGACAGGGAGAGAGAGGGAGGTGAGAAGGGAGGGAGGGAGGAAGGGATGAGAAGAAGGGAAGGGGAAGAAAGAAAAAGGAAAGAGAAAGAAAAGGAGGGAGGAGAGAAGGGAGGGAGGGAAGAAGAAATGGGAAGGGAGAGAGGAGATGGGAAGGAAGGAAAGGAAAGAAGGAAAGGAGGAGAAGGAGATAGGAAGGGAGAGACGGAGGGAGGGAGGGAAGAAGAAATGGGAAGGGAGGGAGGAGATGGGAAGGAAGGAAAGGAAAGGAGGAAAGGAGGAGAAGGTGATAGGAACGGAGAGAGGGAGGGAGAAAGAGAAGGAGGTGAGAAGGAAGGAACAGAGGCAGGAAGGGAGGAAGATGGGAATGAAGGAAGGAGATAGGAAGGATAGAAGGGGAAAAGGGTTGGGAGAAGGAGGTGGGAAGGAAAGGAGGGAGGCAAGAAAGGATTAAGGAGATGGGAAGGGAGGAAAGATGGAAGGGAGGGAGGGAGAGAAGGAGGTGGGAAGGAAGGAAGGAGGGAGGGAAGGAAGGAAGGAAGGAAGGAAGGAAGGAAGGAAGGAAGGAAGGAAAATCCCCTGCAAATGCCTCAGCCAATATATCTCTGTGTCCTGGTCAATCAACTCAAAGCAATCTAAAATCCTATTGGCTCTTTTCTAGGTCTTCTCATTGGACACATAGAAAGTTTCCACTTTTTTTTAAAATTAAAATACAGTGTACTATCAAGATCAATGCAACTGAGAATTGTTTTTGTGTGTGTGCGGGGGGGGGGGACATACTCCTTTTATGCCTTTGTGCCCCTTTTCCATCTCCTCCGGGCCTCAGAGATATGAAAAACGAAGCAACCATCGAAGTAGAATCCCTAGAAAGGCCCTATTGGCTCAGGGCCTCTCTAGGACTTTGACTTAATTATGGATGTCAACAGAAACAGAACATATTTTGATGCTTAGTTTGCATTATGGTCTATTTTTGGCCACTTGGGATAGTGGGACGGGCGGCATATACAATAAATAAATAAATAAGAAATAAAATGAATGAATAAATAAAACAAATAAAATATTGTGTAAATAAACCCTAAAGCAGGGATCTCTTTTCCAACCACTGCAAACCAAGTGAAGATTAGATTACACAGAAAAATTTACAACGGCACTGAAAAAAGTGACTTATGACCATTTTTCACACTTACAACCATTGCTGCTCTGGGTCACGTGATCAAAATCCAGACAGTTGGCAACTGACTCATATTCACGACGGACGCAGTGTCCCGGGGTCACGTGATGACTTCTTCTCACCTTCTGACAAGTCAAGTCAACGGGGAAGGCTGGGTTCACTCAGCAACTGGATTCCTAACTTCACAATTGCAAGGATTCACTTAACAATGGCGGCAAGGATGGTCGTAAAATGGGGACAAAACTCACTTGGCCACTGTCTCGCTTAGCAACAGAAAGTTTGGGCTGAATTGTGGTCGTAAGTCAAGGACTACCTATGTGCGTGTGTGTTTATGTATATGTATATGTGTATATGTACATGTACATGATATATACATGTGTCTGTGTACATGTCTGTGTATGTGTATATATGTATATGTAATCTATGGTACATCTATATATCTATATCTTCTCTCTCTGTCTCTATCTATCATCTATCTATCTATCTATCTATCTATCTATCTATCTATCTATCTATCTATCTATCTATCTATGTCTGTCTACCTATCTATCTATCTATCTATCATCTATCTATCTATCTATCTATCTATATCTACCTACCTATCTATCTCTGTCTACCTACCTACCTACCTACATCTGTCTGTCTGTCTGTCTATCTATCTATCTATCTATCTATCTATCTATCTATCTATCTATCTATCATCTCTCTTTATCTATCATCTCTCTCTCTCTATCATCTATCTACCTATCTATCTACCTACTACCTACCTACCTATCTATCTCTGTCTACCTACCTACCTACCTACGTCTGTCTGTCTATCTATCTATCTATCTATCTATCTATCTATCTATCTATCTATCTATCTATCTATCTCTGTCTACCTACCTACCTACCTACCTATGTCTGCCTGTCTATCTATCTATCTCTATTTATCATCTCTCTCTCTATCACCTATCTATCTATCTATCTGTCTGTCTACCTATCTATCATCTATCTATCTATCTATCTATCTATCTATCTATCTATCTCTGTCTACCTACCTACCTACCTACCTACCTACGTCTGTCTGTCTGTCTGTCTGTCTATCTATCTATCTATCATCTATCTATCTATCTATCTATCTATCTATCTATCTATCTATCTCTTACCTACCTACCTACCTATGTCTGTCTGTCTGTCTATCTATCTATCTCTATTTATCATCTCTCTCTCTATCACCTAGCTATCTATCTATCTGTCTGTCTACCTATCATCTATCTATCTATCTCTATCTACCTACCTACCAACCTACCTACCTATCTCAGTCTACCTACCTACCTACGTCTGTCTGTCTGTCTGTCTGTCTATCTATCTATCTACCTACCTATCTATCTATCTCTGTCTACCTACCTACCTACCTTTTTTTTTTTTTAATTTGATTTATATACCGCCCTTCTCCGGAGACTCAGGGCGGCTTACAATGCGTTAAGCAATAGCCTTCATACTTTTGTATATTTATACAAAGTCAGCTTATTGCGCCCACAAACTGGGTCCTCATTTCACCTACCTTAGAAAGGATGGAAGGCTGAGTCAACCTTGAGCCTTGGAGAGATTCGAACCAGCAGAAATTGCAGGCAGCTGTGTTAATAACAGGGTGCATTAAACCACTGTACCATCAAGGCTCCTCCTATGTCTGTCTGTCTGTCTATCTATCTCTATTTATCATCTCTCTCTCTCTATCATCTATCTATCTATCTATCTATCTATCTATCTATCTATCTATCTATCTATCTATCTCTGTTTACCTACCTACCTACCTACGTCTGTCTGTCTGTCTGTCTATCTATCTATCAGATTTAGAAAAATTTCAGATAAAAATTAAACCTAACTCGAACCAATATTTAGACGAAAGAAGGAAGAAAAAGCAAAGAAATAGGAAAAAAAAAACCCCAAAAGTTTGGAAACAAAAGAAAAGAAAACTATTAAAAAAAACGAGTTCTAACTTTTCTTTTGCATCCGTTGTGCGTGTAAATTAACCTCTTACTGTACGGTTACACCGTTGTTGACGCTTTTTCTATCATTTACGACCATCTATCGTTCAGATGGTTAGAAAAACAAATTAAGCGCCTGTAAGCCTGGCTAAAAGCAGACCAAGCCATTTAAAAACAAACAAACAAAGCCAGAATCCTGATAACTATTTTAACCTCAGGGATTGGGCCCCAGGCTTTTCTGTCCCTTTCCATGCCTTGATTTTTACATTTTGCATTTTTTAAAAAACCAACAACCCCAGAGCAATGCCTCTCTGCATTCGAGGGGCTGAACCCCTTTTCTGCAAAGTCGAAGGGAGGAAAATCCCTGCCTTTCCACCAATGTTAAATGCGCCTCCAGTGTGAATATCGAGTTTTATTATATTTTTAATTAGCGTGCCTCTCTTTAAGGCTTTTTATGGCTTTGATGGGTTTGTTTATTCAGCTTCTGTTTGCTTTGCGTTAATCTTGCACCAGGCATGGGCTGCCTCTCATTCTTCCTACTACTCCGTCTCTCTCTCTCTTTCTCTCTCTTGTGCATTGTCTGCCTGGTATGCTCAACAAATTAAATCAGGGTCGGACTTCATTAAATGCAGCTAGAATCGTGACCCGGAGGCCCCAGGTACAGTTGTCCTCGACTTACGACCGCAATCGAGGCCAACATTTCCATTTGCTAAGCGTGACGGATGGTTAAAGTGAGTTTTGCCCTATCTGTATGACCTTCCCTTCCCTGCACCGTTGTTAAGCAAATCACTGCCATTCTTAAATGAGTGATGCGGTCATTAAGCGAATCCGGCTTCCCCATTGACTTGGCCTGTGGGAAGGTTGCAAAAGGGGATCACGTGAGCTCCGGACACCACAACTGTCGTAAGTACATGCCAGTTGCCAAGCCTCTGGCTTTTCATCACCTGACCACGGGGATGTTGCAATGGTCGTAAGTGTGAAAAACGGTCATAAGTCACTCTTTTTCAGTCCCGTTCTAACTTCAAACAATTGGAGCTCAACTGTGGTCGTAAGTTGAGAATGTCCTGTATACTCAAATCGCTGTTCAGGAACGATTAAAATTTAACAACAGCCTAAGCTCATTGTCTAATTAGGGAAAAGACAGCAAAATGTGTATTTATTTATTATTTATTTATTATTTATTGGTTCGATTTATATGCCACCCATCTCCGGAGACTCAGGGCGGCTTACAATGCGTTAAGCAATAACCTTCATACTTTTGTATATACCTGCTTAGTAAGGCTTTCGGGCCCCCCTAAGCAGTGTTCTTTTTTATACAAAGTCAGCTTATTGCCCCCACAATCCGGGTCCTCATTTTACCTACCTTGGAAGGATGGAAGGCTGAGTCAACCTTGAGCCTGGTGAGATTTGAACTTGCAGTAATTGCAGGCAGCTGGTGCCACTTAACAGCACTTTAGACTCCTGCGCCACCAAGGCTCTTTGTTCCTCTCATCAGGTTGTTTACAGATCTAACTGTTGTATTTGCACCCTCCATGGATGATCTTGGGTGCGAGTGTTGGACAAACTCAGTCACTGGGTTTAGGGTTCCTTGTATTGGACACAGCTCACAGAGAGGCAGTTTAGTCTAGTGGTTAAAGCACCAGGCTCGAAAACGCTAGATCATGAGTTCTACTCCCGCCCTAGGTACAAAAGCTGGCTGGGTAACTTTGGGCTTTGGGCCAATCGCCAGGAGACGAGGAATTCTAGTCCTGCCTTAGACATGAAAGCCGGCTGGGTGACTTTGGGCCAATCACCAGGAGATGGTGAGTTCTAGTCCCACTTTAGGAATGAAAACAAGCTAGGTGATTTTGGGCCAGTCCCTCTCTCTCAGCCCATGGAAGCAGTGTGTGTTTGTGTGTGTAGATATAGATAGATAGATAGATAGATAGATAGATAGATAGATAGATAGATAGAAATAGATAAAAGATTAGAGAGAGAGAGAGAGAGAGAGATTAGAGATAGAGATAGATAAATAAATAGATAAAAGATTATATAGAGATAGATTGTATGTATGTATGTATGTATGTATGTATGTATGTATGTATGTAAGTACATACGTATTTCTCTTTAGCCAGGTTCTTCCTACGTAAACCAAGATTTTTTTGCAGTCCTAGTTCAATGAAATCACAATGCACTATTTTCTAGGCTTTTTTCAGGCAGCCAGCAAACTCCCTGCTGCCCATTGGGAGACTAAGGAGACTAAGATAGATCTATTTTGGACTTATTTGTCCTCATCAGTTAGCCACACCCTCATCCCATGTATCCTTCCTGTAAAGGTACAGTATTTGTTTTTTTTTCGTAGGCCTATATATATATATATATATATATATATATATATATATATATATATATATATATATATATATATATATATGTTTTCTCAGGTTTTCGCGGGTGTTTGTATGTAGGTCTTTGGTTATTCGGGTCTTCTCCCACGTAAAATTGGAAGTGTCTTGGCGATGTTTCGACGAAGTCTCATTCGTCATCTTCAGGCTGGTGTTCTCGGCTTCGTGCTTCCAGGAGCAATGTGAGATCGCAGCTGTCTCTTCCTTTTAACTGCTAGTGGGGGTGTGAGCTGATTGGGTGGGAACTTGGCTGTGTTCTGATTGGGTGGAGGTGTGTTCTGATTGGTTAGGGGCTCGGCTGTGCTCTGATTGGATGGGGGGTTGGTTGTGCTCTGATTGGCTGGGGGTGTGTTCTGTTTGGGTGGGGGCTTGGTTGTGCTCAGCTTAGTCTGAGTTGCAGGGGGATTTGAGCTGGTGAGCTGCGTTGTTGTTGTTTGGCTTCGTGTTTGTGGCTGTGCGAGCTCTTCATGGTGGGTGTCAGTCTGCTTCATAAAAGAACACAAGAACTCAGTCAGAAAAGAAGAACCAACTTCTTCCCTGGTCCAACACCTTAAAGCCACAGGACATGATATTGACTTTAAAAAGACCAGAACTATCGCCAAAACTGAACACTTTAACAACAGAATAATCAGAGAAGCCATCGAGATAGAAAAACGCCCACACAGCATGAACAAACGAGACGATACCTCCCGCCTACCAGCCATTTGGAAACCCGCCCTTATTGACAAACGGGTCCCTAACACGACGAATGACACCAGCCCCGCACTCACGAGAGCCACACAGGATGTCACCACCACACATCCATGCAGAAAGCAGACTCAAACCCACACTGATAATGAGCCACGACCAAGGACCAGAAGCCAGACTGCAGCTGCATCATTAGCCACTTTAAACCTCTCCAATCCATACATGAAGCAGACTGACACCCACCATGAAGAGCTCGCACGGCCACAAACACGAAGCCAAACAACAACAACGCAGCTCACCAGCTCAAATCCCCCTGCAACTCAGACTAAGCTGAGCACAACCAAGCCCCCACCCAAACAGAACACACCCCCAGCCAATCAGAGCACAACCAACCCCCCATCCAATCAGAACACAGCCAAGTTCCCACCCAATCAGCTCACACCCCCACTAGCAGTTAAAAGGAAGAGACAGCTGCGATCTCACATTGCTCCTGGAAGCACGAAGCCGAGAACACCAGCCTGAAGATGACGAATGAGACTTCGTCGAAACGTCGCCAAGACACTTCCAATTTTACGTGGGAGAAGACCCGAATAACCAAAGACCTACATATATATATATATATATATATATATATATATATATGTATGTATGTATGTGTATATATATATATATATATATATATATATATATATATATATATATATATATATATATATATATATATATATATATATATATATATATATATGCAAGTTTTGGTGTATTCAGGTCTTTTCCCATGTAAGATTGAGAGTATCTTGGGGACGTTTTGACGAGGTCCCACTCGTCATCTTCAGGCTGGTGTCTTCGGCTTTGTGCTTGTGCGAGGAAAGCACGACTAATCTGCAAACATCAACTCCATCAACTAATCAAGATGTAACAACACAGGCAACCAACCCACTAACAGCAACAAAGCCAGCACCCCACACCTCCCCACCAGTATTTATAGAGAGACGGCAGCTCCGATCACGCTTTCCTCGCACAAGCACGAAGCCGAAGACACCAGCCTGAAGATGACGAGCGGGACCTCGTCGAAGCATCGCCAAGATACTCTCAATCTTACATGGGAAAAGACCCAAATACACCAAAACTTGCATACCTCTACCCGTGAAAATCTACGAAAACAAATATATATTGCATATATATGCAAGTTTTGGTGTATATAAATACACCAAATATATATAAAAGATAGATTAGAGATAGATAGATAGATAGATAGATAGATAGATAGATAGATAGATAGAGATAGAGAGATTAGATAGAGTTTGAGACAGACAGACAGACAGACAGTGAAGGTGCAAAGATTCCTAGATTTATGTATTTTTCATCTCTTGGCAGAGAGCATTCCACCTACCATCTGTTGGGGAACAAAATGATTAAAAATTTCATTTTTTTTGAAATCTGCTTAGAGGCCTCCCTTCCCAGCAGGGCCGTCCAGCCTACAGACGCCCTGCGAATTGTGCTTCTCCCTCCATCTTCTTCATATTTAATGTGACATTTTTTCCAGATTCCAATTTTCCTCACTTAATAACATTTTTCCTCTAGCTTTGCTTCGCTTTCGCTTTAGGCTCCATGTAGATCTCCAGACGGTTTGTTTCGAAGCTCCTCTTTGGATGCAAACCAGTTTTTGCCTTTCTGATCAACTCAAAAAAAAAAAAAAAAAAAAAAGAGAGAGAGAGAGAGAGAGAGAGCAAAACTCAAAATGCAGATTGAAACGGAGAAGCAGCATTTGAAATGTTCAAGTTGTCCAAAACAATAGGAAGGAGATGCTGAATCTCTTGTGATGAGACAATAAAATAAAGATGTCGATTGTATGTCTATTTATACTGTGAAGGGGAAGAAAAAAAATTGGATTTTCTTTGTTGGAAAGTAAGGAAGCTAAAAGTTAGCTAAGCTTTCTCTTCCTGGCCTTTATTCCAGTAGACTTATCAGACTAAAACTACGATAAAAATACAATTTTGGTTCTTTAAGCTCTATAAATCTTCTGCAGGTGTCTAGTTAAGCTTTTTGCATGGAAGAATTGCTGGCATATTGTGGTTGGATGCACCGTCAGCCATGTGTTTAGAATTTAGAATAACACAGTTGGAAAGGACATTAGAGGTCTGTCATTTTTATCCACCTTTTGAGTCTGTGCCAAGGACCCTGGGAGAGGCAGAAGTGGATGTTTGATGACGTTAGAAGTTTCATCCCAGGATATAAACTGATCTAAAGTCAAGCTGCAAAACCATTTGTTTCATGACTGTTTGAAGTTACAGTTGATAATTGGCCCAAGATCACCCAGCTGGCTTTCATGCCTAAAGTGGGACTAGAACTCCCCATCTCCTGGTGATTGGCAAAAGGTCACCCAGCTGGCTTTCACGCCTAAGGCAGGACTAGAACTCCCCATCTCCTGGTGATTGGCCCAAAGCCACCCAGCCAGTTTTCGTGCCAATGGTGGGACTAGAACTCACTGTCTCCTGGTGATTAACCCAAAGTCATCCAGCCAACTTTCATGCCTAAGGCGGAACTAGAACTCACCGTCTCCTGGTGATTGGCCCAAAGTTGCTCAGTCGGCTTTTGTGCCTAAAGTGGTACTAAAATTCACAGCCTCCCAGTTTCTAGCCTGATGCCTTAACCACCACACTATAGCAGCTCTCGTTTATATACTGCATGCTTACAAAATTACATAGCCAGGTTTACACATGTCACCTGTTTTATTGCCTCCTCACCAGTATGGACGATAACAGAACGATTATATGCAGCTCCATTAATCATGGATAGTTGGGAGGAGCCTTCAGTTGAGTTTGGTTTTTTTTTTTTTTGCAACCGAGGGTCTTTTAATGTCCTCTTGCTTTTTCCTTCCCTTTCTAAATGAGCCCTCCCTCCCTCCCTCCCTCCCTCCCTCCCTCCCTCCCTCCCTCCCTCCCTTCCTTCCCTTATTCCACTCATACTCCTTTCCTCTTCTCTCTTCCTCCCCTCTCCTTTGTTCATCTTTTCCTTCCTTCGTTCCTCCCTCCCTCCCTCCCCATAACTTCTGGTGGCAAGTTGTTCCACTGGTTAGTTGTTCTCACTGTTAGGATGTTTCTCCTTATTTCCAGGTTGAATCTCTCCTTGGTCAGTTTCCATCCATTGTTCCTTGTCTGACCTTTGGGTGCCTTAGAAAATAGCTTGAGCCCCTTCCTCCTCTCTGGGGCAGCCCCTCAAATATTGGAAGATGCTCTCCTGTTTCCCCTGGTCCTTCTCTTCCCTAGACTAGCCAGGCCCAGTTCCTGCAACTGTTCATCATCAGTTTTGGCTTCCAGTCCCCTAATCAACTTTCTTGCCCTTCTCTGCACTTTTTCTGGAGTCTCTACATCTTGTTTTGCATCGGGGTGACCACAACAAGACACATCCTTCCCAAGTGTGGTCTTGGAAACCAACATAGTCAAAACTAAGTCAATGTAGGCTTAGCAGCCGCTTTTCCACCGCTTCCTAAGAACAGACCCTTTTAATTGAGCAATGTCGTCAGTGCTGACTTCATGCGGAACGATGACTGACCGGGATCAAGCCTCCTTCTGGAGTTGTGCCTCCTCAACCGACGCGCTGATTAGGACACTGTGTGAGACGTAAGGTTGAACGTAACTGCTGTCCAACCCACAGCGGAAAAGATGGCCGGGCTGGTAATTGAATATATGTGGGGAGGTCATTGAATTCCAAGTAGGCCCCATGAGACCGTGGAGGGACGAGGGGAGAGAGGACTGCAGAATGTGTGTCCTTCCTTCAGAGGGCAATTAGCGTCATTAAGCGGGAGAAATGGGCACGCACTGGTGAGATGATAGGAAGAGACAGGCTGGTTGAGCAAGGACAGCCATGCGGGAGTTCATATGTGCCACTTAATTCAAGATATTTCTGTGTTTTCGTTTCCCGTGTCTCGATGACCCTGTACGAAAGGACTTCCAGGAAACATTATCGGAGTACAACTGCCTTCCTTGCATTAAAGGTTGTGCATATCACACATACACACACACAAATACAGCTAGTCCTCAGTTCAACTTACAACAGTTCATTGGCTGCGAATGAAACAAGACAAAACTGGCATCAACAAACCAACATGAGCATACTTTTGTTCTTGAACAAGGTTTAAGAGGCAGATATATCCCTATTATCTATCTATCTAACCCAGGGAGCTGCTGATCCAGTTCTACAGAGGAATGATGGAATCTATCATCTGCACCTCCATAACTGTCTGGTTTGGCTCTGCAACCCAACAAGACAGACCCAGACTTCAGAGGATAATTAGAACTGCAGAAAAAACAAGGGCTACCAACCTGCCTTCCATGGAGGACCTGGATACTGCACGAGTCAAAAAGAGGGCTGGGAAAATATCTGCAGACCCCTCGCATCCTGGACATAAACTGTTTCAACTCCTACCCTCAAAACGACGTTGTAGAGCACTGCACACCAGAACAACTAGACACAAGGACAGCTTTTTCCCGAACGCCATCACTCCGCTAAACAAATAATTCCCTCAACACTGTCAAACTATTTACTAAGTCTGCACTACTATTAATCTTCTCATCGTTCCCACCTCCCATCTCCTCCCACTTATGATGGCATAACTGTAACCTTGTTGCTGGTATCCTTAAGATTTATATTGACTGTTTCCCTGTGACTATCATTAAGTGTTGTACCTTATGATTCTTGACGAACGTATCTTTTCTTTTATGTACACCGAGAGCACATGCACCAAAGACAAATCCCTTGTGTGTCCAATCACTCTTGGCCAATAAAAAATTCTATTCTATTCTATTCTATTCTATTCTATTCTATTCTGTTCTGTTCTGTTCTGTTCTGTTCTGTTCTGTTCTGTCCTGTCCTGTCCTGTCCTGTCCTATTCTATCATCTATCTAATCTAGCATCCAGTTGCGCCCGTTCCTAGACCGGGATGCCCTCGCCACGGTCACTCACGCCCTTGTTACCTCTAGGTTGGACTACTGTAACACCCTCTACATGGGGCTGCCCTTGGGATGTGTCCGGAGGCTTCAGCTAGTCCAAAATGCAGCCGCACGGGTAGTTACGGGGGCGTCTAGATACTCCTGTGTAACACCTCTCCTGCGTGAGCTGCATTGGCTACCGGTGGCACTGCGGATACGTTTCAAGGTGCTGGTGCTCACCTATAAAGCCCTTCATGGCTTAGGCCCAGGGTACTTGCAGGACCATCTCCATCCGTTCTCCCATCGTCCTGTGCGCTCTCACAGAGTCGGCCTCCTCAGGGTGCCGTCAGCCAAACAATGTCGGCTGACGACCCCCAGGGGGAGGGCGTTCTCTGTGGGAGCCCCGACCCTCTGGAATGGATTGCCCACCGAGCTCAGGACAGCCCCCGACCTTCTTTCCTTCCGTCGCGAGCTGAAGACGTGGCTCTTCCGCCAACTAAACTGATCCGTTTGGGGGTACGCTGTCATAATTTTAAACTGTTTTTTAATTGGGTTACTGATTTTAATTTGGTATTGTATTGTGATTTGTATTGAAGTTGTCATTTTGTAAGCCGCCTTGAGTCCCTAGGGAGAAAGGCGGCATATAAATCGCAATAAATAAATAAATAAATAAAATAAATCTATCCATCTATTATCTATGTATCTCTGTTTCTAAAATCTATCATCTATCTATCCATCCATCCATTATCTATGTATCTCTCTGTCATTTACCCTCTAATCTGTAATCTCTATCTATCTATGTCTATTTATTTATACAGCTATCATCTATTTTATCTACAATCTATCCATCTATTATCTATGTATCTATCTGTCATCTATTCCTGTCTCTAATCTGTCTCTAATATCTATCTATCTATCTATCTATCTATCTATCTATCTATCTATCTATCTATCTACCTATCCTCTAATCTGTAATCTCTATCTATCTAATCTATCCATCCATCCATCCATCCATGTATCTATCTGTCATCTACCCTCTAATCTGTAATCTCTATCTATGTCTGCTATCTATCTATCTATCTTATCAAGTATCTATCCATCTATTATCTTTGTATCTATCTGTCATCTATTCCTATTCTGTCACTAATTATCTATCCATCCATCCATCCATCCATCCATCCATCCATCCATCCATCCATCCATCATTTATCTCTAATCTTTCTCTCTCTCAAATGTGATTGTTACCCACTGCTTCAAAGGTGACTCTAGCCAACCTTAAGGACACTGGTTAAAACATTATAAAACATTAAAACAATGAATAAAGATTTCAAATTAAATATGCTGTGCATTTTGCTGCCAGTCGAAATACAGATATGAGCCAATTTGGGGGTTGTAAGATAAGTTTGTTTTTCCTTCTCTGCCTCCTCCTTCTCCTCCTCCTGCAAAAGGACGAAGAGCGAGGGGCACGATCAACAGCCGAAATGTGATATCGAGATGCAGCCTTGGATTTCAAGGCAAACCTTCTGGGACGTTTTGTGTGAAGCGATTCAGAGATTAGGGACGTGGGGAGAGAAACCGAGGCAGCCAGAAATTAAAATTGCAAAGAGGCAGAGTGAGAAAGACTTTGCTTGGAGGTCAAACGGAGCTGGAAATCTTTCTGAATGGCCAATCTTGCTGGCCCCAAGGTCAGATTAACCCCTGAATCAATGAAATCCTCCCAGAGTTAAATACAGGTCATCCTCGTATCCTCGAACAAGGAGAGATTCAACATGGAAATAAGGAGAAATTTTCTGACAGTGAGAACCATCAACCGATGGAACAGAAGTTGCCTTCACAAGTTGTGGGAGCTTTATCCCTGGAACCTTTCAAGAAGAGATTGGACTGTCATCTATCAGAAATGATGTAGGGTCTCCTGCTTGGGCAGGGGGTTGGACTAGATGACCTACAAGGTCCCTTCCAACTCATCTGTTAATCTCTTCAAGGAAAAACCAAGAAAGTTCAGTTGCCTCTTGATTTATGACCAGGTTTCACACTTGCTGGCCAATGCAGTGGCCCCACCATCACCTGATCAAACTTCAACTGCTTGGCATCTGGATTCTACAGATAGTCCTCGACTTAGGACCACAATTGAGCCCCAGATTTCTGTGGCTAAGCGAGACATTTGTGAAGTGAGTTTTGCCCCATTGTACGACCTTTCTTGCTGTATTTGTTGAGTGAGTCACTAGAGCTCTTCAGGTAGTCACCCAGCTGTTAAGCGAACTTGGCTTGTCCATTCATTTGGCTTGTCAGAAGGTCGTAAAAGGATTGATTAAAAAATGTACAGGAATACTAGAGGAATAATAGTAAAGTAAAAAAATGAAATTGGAAATGAGGACGTATGTAAATAGAAATCGGGTCTGCTCGAATACCATCTCAGATTGAATTAAAAAAGGAAAGAACAAAGGAATGGAAAAGAGGGGAGGAATAGAGAGGGGAAAGTAGGGGAGTTGGGAGGTGAGAAGAAGAGAAAAGAAGAACGGGAAAAGGAGAGGAAGAAGGAAGGGGAAAGAAGAGCAGGAGAGAGGGTAAGAAGGGGAGGAAGAAGAGAGGAGAAGGGGAAAGAGGAAAGGAAGCAGGAAAGGAAAGGAGAGGAGGAATGAGGAAAGAAGAAAGAAAGGAGGAGAAAGAAGGGAAGGGAAAAAGGAAAGGTTTGTAGTAAAACAAAAGAAAAAGAGCAGACCCCAACAAATAATTAATTAATTACCTAATGGGAGTTAAAGAAGAAGATGAATGAACAATGGATAAGGATGGATAAAAGATTGTACATTTAAACCTGTTGATGAAAAATAAAAATAAAAAAAACTTCTTTCAAAAAAAAGAAAAGAAGAAGATGGTAAAAGGAAATCACATGGAATTAAGGAGAAACTTCCTAACAGTGAGGACAATTAACCAGTGGAACTGCATGCCACCAGAAGTTGTGGGTGCTCCAATACTGGAGGTTTTTAAGAGGAGATTGGACAGCCATTTGTCTGAAATGGTATTGGGCTTTCTGCTTGGGGGTTGGACTAGAAGACCTCCAAGGTCCCTTCCAGCTGATTCTGATTCTGATTCTGACTACGTATTTCAAAGCATTAAACCTCAAAGCTATTCCAGAAGGGGATATCCTGTTCAATAGGAATACAGATAGTCCTCGATGTGCGACCACAATTGACCCCAACATTTCTGTTCCTAAGCGAGACATTAAGTGAATTTTCTCCCCGTTTTATGATCTTTTTTGCCACAGTTGTTAAGTGAATTGCTGCTGTTATTCAGTTAGTCACACCGTTGTTAAGTGAATCCGGCTTGTCAGGAGGTCACAAAAGTGGATCACGGGACACTGCAACCGTCATAAATATGAGTCAGTGGCTAAGTGTCCAAATTTTGATCATGTTACCACGAGGATGCTGCAATGGTCGTAAGTGTGAAAAACAGTCATAACTCACTTTTTTTCAGTGCCATTGTAACTTTGAATGGTCACTAAACAAACTGTTGTAGGTCAAGGACTACCTGTATTAAAAAAAGGGACTTATGTCTGTTTTTCACACTTAATGACCATCAAAGCATTTTTCCTACTTGTGACTGTTACAACATCTCCATCAAAATTCAGACGCTTGGCCACCTGATTCGTATTTATGACGATCGCAGCATCCCAGCCTCACGTGATCTCCTTTTGTGACCTCCCGACAAGCCAAGTCCATGTGTGGGAAGCCAGTTTCACTTAACAACCGTGTGACTCACTTTACCCCTGCGTGCTTCACTTAACAATGGCGGAAAGAATGGGGCAAAACTCACTGTGGCCATCATAAATATGACAATACCATTGGCCAAGCGTCCGAATTTTTGATCACGTGACCGCTGGGGAATGCTGCAACGGTCGTAAGTGTGAACAACAGCCAGAAATCACTTTTTTTTTCAGCGTCGCCCTTGTAACTTCACTAACTGTCAATAAACGAACGGTCATAAGTGGAGAACTGCCTGCATTTGGAGCCGTGGCGAGCTGAAGAATTTGCCCTTCTCCATTTTTTGAACCCGGTGGGGAAAAAAAAAACCCCTCCTTTCCCAACGGATTAAAATGTCTCCTTTCCCCCCCATCTTTTGAGTTATTGAAACTTCTCCTTTTCCCCCCCAATCTTTCTGAGTTTAATTGCTCCTCCTTGCAAAGAGTCAGCTGAGCAGTCTTTATTTATGTTATGGGCTCATTCATATGCATATTTCTTCCCACGTCATTCGCCTGGATCTCTTTCAGCCCCATTGTCTGCCCCGGCTTTCATGCCGGGCCCCGCAGCTTTCGCACTCTATTCTTCGCGGCCTCCTCCTCGCTGATTGCCGAAAATCCGGCAAAGACAAAAATCCGGGAAGTGCAAAATTTGCGAAGGTTAGGCCTCCGGGATGAAAAGGACATGATTATGGAAATTTCCATCACAATAGACCAACAAAATATAAATGCCTTTGGAGTTTGAGAGTTGGGCAGAATTGTGTCCTGTTCAGCTGCAAAGAGTTTGGGGGGGAGGGAAGGGAGAGGCGAGGACTACTCAGGTGAGTTGGCTTTGAGGGCTCCTCAAGGTCATCTAGAAGGGGGGACACGGGTGTGCCACGGAAGCTCCTCCCTCTCGACTTTTTTTGACCTCGCCACGGTTCCCAGAGTTGGCCTTCCATTGGACGCCGTTCTTTAACCGAGGTTGTCTCTTTCTGGGATCGGAGATTGGATGGAAACCAATATTTATTTATTTGGTTATAGTAACAGGGGCCGAGTTGGAAAGGAACTTGGAGGTCATCTAGTCCAACCCCCTGCTCAGGCAGGAAACCCTACACCACTTCAGACAAATAGTTGTTCAATCTCTTCTTAAAAACTTCCAGTGTTGGAGCATTCACAACTTCTGGTGGCAAGTTGTTCCACTGGTTAATTGTTCTCCCTGTCAGGAAATTTCTCCTTAGTTCTTAGGTTGCTTGTTTCCTTGATGAGTTTCTCTTGTATCCGGCCTTTATTTTTATAAACAACTCAAATCACCTATCATAATAGAAATTTGAATAATAAATAATAAAATAAATAAATAACCAACACAACTTACTCCTTCTATTTTCCCCATAACAACAATGCTGGTAGGTGGGTTGAGAGAGAGGGACTGGCTCAAATTCACCCAGTCGGAAGGAAGGAAGGAAGAAAGGAAGGATGGGAGGTAAGAAGCAGTGGTGAAATTCAAAAATTTTTACTACCGGTTCTGTGGACAGGGCTTAGTGGGCATAGCAGGGGAAGGATACTGCAAAATCCCCATTCCCACCCCACTCCAGGGAAAGGATACTGCAAAATCCCCATTCCCGCCCCACGCTGGGGCCAGTTCTCCATAATGACTCAAAATTTCCGCTACCTCAAAATTTCACCAGAACCTGTCAGAACCTGCTGGATTTCACCCCTGGAAAGAAGGAAGGAAGGAGAAAAAGGAGGGAGGGAAGGGGGAAAGAGGGAAGGAAGGAAGGAAGGAAGGAAGGAAGGAAGGAAGGAAGGAAAGAAGCAACGGATGGAAACTATTCAAGGAGAGAAGCAACCTGCAATTAAGGAGAAACTTCCTAACAGTGAGAACAATTAACCAGTGGAACAGCTTGCCACAAGAAGTTGTGGATGCTCCAACACGGAAAGTTTTTAAGAAGAGACTGGACAGCCATTTGTCGAAAATAATATAGGGTCTTCCATTGAGCAGGGGGTTAGACTAGAAGACCTCCAAGGTCCCTTCCCACTCTGTTATTCCACGAACTACCTGTACAGACCCACCCACCCCTACACATAACCATGTCTCTCAGTTTTAGGTTTCTGTTCACCTGCCCTTTTGAACTGTGAGCAAAGTGCCTTTAGAGGTAGGAGAGAGTAGGCTAATGAAGCTTTTATGGAAGGCAGCTCATTCCCCTGTACTTCCAGCCTGGAGATAAGCTCCTTTTAATCTCCTGTTAGCTCTTTTAAATTAATTACTGGCTGTCCTGGACACTGTTTGCTCATGTTTAGCGACTCGTCACTAGGCAAATAACTTTGCTGGCATCCATCAAGCTTGCAGGACGCCCAAGTTCCTCGGTTGTTAATAGTTCTGTCCTCCGTGCAATTGGATTTGCAAAGCATTAAGGAGACAGAGGGACGGGGGGCAGGGGAGTGTCTCTATTCAGAAGACCGGTCGCATCCGGGGGATATCTCCCTGGGTACTCCGGAAAAATCCGTGATCTGAAGCACAAGAATCCCCAAAGTGCTTTTTTTTTTTTGTTTTCCAAGAGGCAACTGGACTTCCTTATTTTTTTCTTTTGAAGACGTTTCGCTTCTCATCCAAGAAGCTTCTTCAGCTCTGACTGGATGGAGGGGAAGGGAAGGATTGATACTCCTTGCAGACAGCTGGTCATTTGCACCGTTTTTTAGAGAGACGTTGAGGCAGGGGTGAAATGCTACCGGTTCGCTCCGGTTCGGACAAATCGGTAGTGATAAAAACTACCGGTTCAAGTGAATCGGAAGTAAAAAAAAAAAAAAAGCTACCAGTTCGGGAAAACTGGTAGTTAAAAAGAGCTAACGGATTCTGGGAGTTGAAGTCCACCCATCTTCAAGCTTCCAAGGTTGAGAAACACTGCTCTAGACGTTGAGAGTTCCTTCTGAGCTGTCTATCTCGCTTTTTAATTTTGAATTACTGCATAAAAGAGAAGGGGAGGACTCTTCCCTCAGGTACAAAGCTTTTTTTTTTTTTATGGTGAAAGTCTTGGACTTTTCATTCTTATCCCACAATCATGTGGGACCCAGCCAGGGCACATCTAAAGACCTCTTGCATCCAGTTTTGGTTACCACACTACAAAAAAAAGATGTTGAGATTCTGGAAAGAGTGCAGAGAAGAGCAACCAAGATGATGAGGGGACTGGAGGCTAAAACCTACGATGAACGGTTGCAGGAACTGGGCCTGGCTGAAGAGAAGGACCAGTGAAGAGAAGGACCAGGGGAGACAGGAGAGCATCTTCCAGTATTTGTGGGGCTGCCCCAGAGAGGAGAGAGGGGGTCAAGCTATTCTCCAAAGCACCCAAAGGCCAGACAAGGAATAATGGATGGAAACTGACCAAGGAGAGATTCAACCTGGAAATAAGGAGAAACATCCTAACAGTGAGAACAACTAACCAGTGGAACAACTTGCCACCAGAATTTATGGGGAGGGAGGGAAGAAGGAAGGAAAAGATGAATAAAGGAGAGGGGAGGAAGAGAGAAGAGGAAAGGAGTATGAGTGGAATAAGGGAAGGAAGGAAGGAAGGAAGGAAGGAAGGAAGGAAGGAAGGAAGGAAGGAAGGAAGGAAGGGAGAACAATCAACCCATGGAACAGAAGTTGCCTTCAGAAGTTGTGGGAGCTTCATCACTGGAGGCTTTCAAGGGGAGAATAGAATAGAATAGAATAGAATAGAATAGAATAGAATAGAATAGAATAGAATAGAATAGAATAGAATAGAGTTGGAAGGGACCTTGGAGGTCTTCTAGTCCAACCCCCTGCTTAGGCAGGAAACCCTACACTACTTCAGCCAAATGGTTATCCAACATCTTCTTAAAGATTGGGAGACTGGACTCCCATTTGTCAGAAATGGGGGAGGGTTTGCTTGGGTGGGGGGTTGGACTAGATGACCTAAAAGGGTCCCTTCCAACTCTGTTATTCTATTCTGTTCAGGCTTTGCAGTCTTCTGTCATTATTAAGGATCTCCAAGCAACCTGTAAGAGATTTGAGTATCATTTTCTTTGGTGTGTATATATATATATATGTGTGTGTGTGTGTGTGTGTGTGTGTGCGCGCGCGCGCTTTTAAAGTTATGTTTTTACTTCTGTTTGCTTAGTTAATAATGAAGCTTGAATTTGTTTGCTGGAGAGTTCATTATCTCGGAATGCGAAAGGACCAGTTCCTTGGGCACCTCATTCATCCCTGCCTTGACCCTTGGCACAACTGGCACCTCAACCAGATTTTATATTCTTTGCACTCGTAATTATCATTGACAGACGGATTACACGATAACCAGATATAGATGGATAATAAGTGGAGAGCAGGGGTGTCGAACTCGCGACCCGCGGGCTGGATGCGTCATGTGCTGGCCACGCCCACCCCCGTTTTAGTAAAGGGGGGGAAAGGTCACGATATGTCACGTGACAATAACATGACACCATGAGTTTGACACCCATGTGGTAGAGAGAGAGATTGCATGATAGATTCATGGATGAGATGACGGATAACAAACAAGTAGAAGATAGATTAGTAGATATTGATTAGAGAATAGATAGATAATAGGTAGGTAGATAAGATGATAGATTGGTTAGATGATAGGTTATATGATAAATAGACCGATAGGGACAGGTGATAGATAGATAGATAGATAGATAGATAGATAGATAGATGGATGGATGATAGATGGATGGATGGATGGATGGATGGATGGATGGATAGATGATAGATAGATAGATAGATAGATAGATATAATAGGTGGATAGATTAGATGATAGATTCATTGATTAGCTGAGTGTCTGTCTGTCTGTCTGTCTGTCTCTCTCTCTCTATCGGATCATCTCTCTCTCATCTATCTATCTCGTCTATTTACTCTAATGGATCATTTGTATCTATCTATCTATCTATCTATCTATCTATCTATCTATCTATCTATCTATCTATCTATATATTCTGTCCCCGTCCCACACACGCACCCCCATAGACAGCCTGGAGTTAATAAGCCACATGACAAAGTCTTTGAAGATAAAGCTGGCAGCAACCCAGTGGCTAGCTGCTAATTCAGACTTTACTCACACAAAACAAAGATTAGACTGCAAGCATTCCGATAAAGCAGGCAAAGTTTCAGCAATACAAGGATTAGTCCAAATGCAGTCCGACAAGGCAGGCAGAAGTCCAGTAACGCAGAGATCATGGAGTATTTCTAGTTTTTGCTCGTCACAAACTGAACCGGCCACCACACCCACATTTATACCCTGTGGGGTGTGGTCCAGTGACTCAGCTGATCTCTGGCCCGCCTTCCCCTCTGCTGCGCACGCTTCTCCCTGCACCACTGTCGAGGATCCAGCCAGCACTTATCTCCTTCGTCGCTGTCCATCTGTGGCTGCGGGGACGTGCTTGGCTCTGGGCCTATCTCTTGGCCTTTGGTGTCCTCCGGAGGCATTGCCAGAGAGGAGGGTCCTGGAGAGGGAGGCCTTGCCAACTCCTCTCCCTCACTCTTGGAGTCTGCATCTGTCGATAGCCCAGGCTCAGGCAACGGAGCCACAACTCTATCTATCTATCTATCTATCTATCTATCTATCTATCTATCTATCTATCTATCTATCTCTGTCTGACTAGCTATCTAATCATTTCTGTCTCTCTCAGATCTATCTAATCTATCTATTTACTCTATCTAATGGGTCATATCTATCTATCTATCTATCTATCTATCATCTGTCTGTCTGTCTGTCTGTCTGTCTGTCTGTCTGTCTGTCTATCTATTCTCCTTTAGAAGCAGGAAAAAAACACCATGTAACTGAAGATCATATTTTGTTTAAGGCAGAGGTGGAGAATGTGAAATCAATAGCCGGTTGTGGCCCCCAAGAAGCTGTTTTGATTTGATTTATTCTTGAAGCCCCAGAAACGGTGGGAAGAATAACGGAGGAATCGGGCCCAAGAGAAGTTCTCAGAGGCCCCCCTGCCCCCCCCCCCCAAGGATCTGGAGAGAAAAACGATGGACTCAGTCATAAGTCAAGACTTTTAATGGGTAATTCAAGAGGAAGGGGAGGGGGCGAGGGAAATCATTGGCTCTCTGTCCAAGTCGAAGGAATGGATGGGTTAGAAACAGGATGTTGGAAACGCAATTGTAAAGAAGGAAATTTTAGTTATGTTGGTGGACTTGCAAAAAAAAGCAAAGGGAGGTTTGTGTTTGAAGACTGGGGTGTCCAAACTTGGCAACGTTAAAACTTGTGGACGTCAACTCCCAGAATTCCTCAGCCAGCCACAGGTCCACAAATCTTCAAGTCGCCAGGGTTGAAGAAACATTGGGTGAAACTGTAGAATGCAGGAATGTGTGAACAGCTCACAAACAGTTTACCCTGGTTACTGAATTAACTCATTTTGTGGCTTTGCACAACATACTGAGTTTTAAGTTTAACCAATAGGCTGGGTTCATGCCACAAAAAATGTAACTGTGGTTGAACACTAACTGGGCTTTGCATGTTGGGCAAATGCAGATATTAGGTCTATAACCGATTTGGGTCAACAGGTTGGCTGAACGCAGCTACAGAGCCACAAACAAGCAAGCAAACCATCTAACTAAAGTTAACTTTAACCCAACTTACACGGTTGTTTGATGGCATCAATTAGTTTTTTTATTTGACTTGGTTACAAGACAAGTGATGTAGATTCTTCTCATCTTCAACCTGGTTGGTATCTTCCCATCTTCAACCTGGTGGGTTTCTTCTCATCCTCAACCTGGTAGGTTTCTTCTCATCTTCACCTGGTGGGTTTCTTCTCATCTTTATCTGGTGGGTTTCTTCTCATCTTTATCTGGTGGGTTTCTTCTCATCTTCAACCTGGTAGGTTTCTTCTCATCTTCACCTGATTGGTTTCTTCCCATCTTCAACCTGGTAGGTTTCTTCTCATCTTCACCTGGTGGGTTTCTTCTCATCTTCACCTGATTGGTTTCTTCCCATCTTCAACCTGGTAGGTTTCTTCCCATCTTCACCTGATTGGTTTCTTCTCATCTTCAACCTGGTAGGTTTCTTCTCATCTTCACCTGATTGGTTTCTTCCCATCTTCAACCTGGTTGGTATCTTCCCATCTTCAACCTGGTGGGTTTCTTCTCATCCTCAACCTGGTAGGTTTCTTCTCATCTTCACCTGGTGTGTTTCTTCTCATCTTCACCTGGTGGGTTTCTTCTCATCTTTATCTGGTGGGTTTCTTCTCATCTTCACCTGATTGGTTTCTTCCCATCTTCAACCTGGTGGGTTTCTTCTCATTCTCAACCTGGTGGGTTTCTTCTCATCTTCAACCTGGTGGGTTTCTTCTCATCTTCAACCTGATTGGTTTCTTCTCATCTTCAACCTGATTGGTTTCTTCTCATCTTCAACCTGGTGGGTTTCTTCTCATCTTCAACCTGATTGGTATCTTCTCAAGTTCAACCTGGTTGGTTTCAATTAAGTTTGACAACTGTTGAAGTATTTCCTGAAAGAATGGTTGCCAATCTTAGAGCACAGCATCTATCAATGGCGAATGTTCCAGACAGATGGCCATGAGAAGTCCTCATCTGGAGAGCAGGAACTAGAGATGGCCATGGAGATTCTCCATCATCCAGGTCATGCTTATCCCAAAGGTGTTTTTTAAAGTCCACTGGACTTTCTTGTTTTTTTTTTTCCCCCTTGAAAATGTTTTACTTCTCATTCAAGGAGCTGAGAACTGAAGAAGCTTCCTGGGACCAGAACTAGAGATAGGGTCTTCTCCTGCTTCTGGACCACTAGCAAACATCTCATGGCCCTTTCCTTATAGAAAAACAGTTTCTGGAATGAACCAGAAATGACATGGTGTCAGTCAGCCATACATTTTGGGCTCTGTTGCAGATCAGCCAGGGTGACCAAGGACCATAGAGAATTTCATGAAACATCTGGAGAGATCCAGATGTTCTACTTGGATGCAGGATGCGTCCATTGCCACCTGTGGAGTTCTTTGTAGGCCAAAATGGTTGAAGCATTGCCAACCTTCCCATTCCTTTACCTTCCACAAACCAAACCACGGTTATTTTTCTCCTCTTCTTCCTTTCCCCCATTTGCTATTTATTTAGCATTAAAAACACTTCGTCTGATTATTTATCAAAGAAGGCTTTTGGCTGAGAAGAACATTTGTTAAGACAACAGTAGAGCCCTGTGTGACACTCAGCTACCCTCCAGTGAAGATATAAATATATAACTAAGCAAACAGCTCTCAGGCCCATTAATCCACTCTTAATGAGCCTTTCAAATGAACTGCAAATGGAGAGGAATAAAATGAAATAAAAGCACAAAGTCAGCATGACCTAAAGCAAAGGGGGAAATATAATAAAAATACAATTTGTACTAAAAGCTATGACTCTTTACTGATTTAGAAAAGAGAAAGAAGAACGAAAGAAAGAAAAAGAAGGAAGGAAGGAAGGAGATGGAAATTAGGAAAGGAGATGAGGGGAAAAGAAGAAAGGAGATGAAGAAAGAAAAAAAAAAGAAAAAGAAAGAAAGAGAAAGGAAGGGAGGGAGAGAGGAAGAAAGAAAGAGTGAGGGAGAAAGGAAGAAAGAAGATAGGGAGGAAGGAAGGAGGGAGGGAAGGAAGGAAGGAAGAAGATAGGGAGAAAGGATGAAAAAGGAAAGAACAAAAGAATGAAAGAAAAAGAAAGAAAAAGAAAAAAGGGAAGGGAGGAAGGGAGGAAGGAAAGAAAGAAGGAAAGGAAGGAAGGAAGAAGATGGAAACTAGAAAGGAGATGAGAGAGAGAGAGAGAAATAGAGAGAAAGAAAGAAAAAGGAAGAAGGAAGGAAAGAAGAGAGGGAGGGAGGGAAGATGTAGGGAGAAAGGAAGAAAGAAAGAAAGAGAAAGAAAGAAATGGGAAAGAAAGAAACAAAGAAAGAAGGGAGAAAGAAAGAAAGAGAATAAGAATGGAAGGAACGGAAAAAGGAAGGAAGACAGAAGAAGGAAAAAAAGAGAAGGAAAAGGAGAAGAAGAGGAAGAAGAACGAAGGAAGAAGGAAAAAGAAAGAAAGGATAATTTTTTTCTGTCCGGCTTGAAATATTGGACATAATTGGCCCATTCCATAGAAACGCATCTTAAAAACAGAAAAAAAAAGAGCAAATCAAATCAACCAAAACTCAAAGTGAAAATGCGAACCGTCTTCCCTCTCTTCCTCCGATATTATTCCCTTTCGGCTTGACGCAGTCACCCACCGTCTGGCCACTAAAAGGTATTTAATTTGTCTTCCAAATCCAGCCGGCAGACTGATAAAAAGCTCTTGCAGCTTCTTAACTCCAGGAAATGTTTCTCTGACCTGGGGATAATATAAACCCCCCCCTCTTTTTTTTTTTTCTCAAACAGGTCAAGGATTTTAAAATCTAAACGAATTCGCTTTGAATGAAAGCATCTTCCTTTAAAAGGCTTAGCCATCGTGGTGAAAAGTCAAAACTTTTGAATTGCAGCTATAAGATTTTTTTATTATTTTTAATTTGATTTATATGCCGCCCTTCTCCGGAGACTCAGGGCGGCTTACAATGCGTTAAGCAATAGCCTTCATCCTTTTGTATATTTATACAAAGTCAGCTTATTGCCCCCACAAACTGGGTCCTCAATTTACCCACCTTAGAAAGGATGGAAGGCTGAGTCAACCTTGAGCCTGGCAAGATTCGAACCTGCAGTAATTGCAGGCAGCTGTTCTTAATAACAGGGTGCTTTAGACCACTGTACTACCAAGGCTCACATCATTTAATCACATCGGATAACTTTCTGCTATTGATATTGTTGTGCTTCCTCCTTTTGTTCTTCTATCCGTTCTCTCTTCTTCTGTTGGTTCCTATACCGGCAGTCCTCGACTTACAACAGTTCCTTTAGTGACCGTTCGAAGTTACGACGGCACTGAAAAAAGTGACGTAGGACCGTTTCCCACGCTTACGACCTTTGCAGCCTCTGTGTCCGTCGTCACGTGTTCAAAATTCAGACATTCGGCACGTGGCTCATAGTTATGACGCTTGCCACGTGATCCCCTTTTGCGACCTTCTGATGAGAAAAATCAAGGGGGAAGCCGAATTCACTTAATGTCCATGTTCCTAACTTAATAACTGCAGGGATTCACTTAACAACCGTGGCAAGAAAAGTCGTAAAACAGAGCACTTTAAAAAACGTCTTGCTTAGCTACAGAAATTTTGGGCTCTCTTGTAGTTGTAAGTCAAGGACTACCTGGATTTAAATTCAAGTTAAAGTCAAAAAGATGGGGAAAAAAGTCATTTCTTTCTTATTTTGGCACACAGAATAATGGGTTATTGGTGGAGAAAGCTAAATTTTAACCAAACAGGAGTCAAAAATAAGTTGCTTTTCATTAGTCAAAGAACTACAGCTGGTTCTTGACATACAACAGTTCGTTTAGTGACTGTCCAAAGTTACAATGCCACTGAAAAAAGTGACTTATGACCATTTTTCACACTTATGACCATTGCGGCATTCCCATGGAATGTTAAAAATGACTGAGCAACATAAATTTTGGGCTCAATTGTGGTTGTAAGTCGAGGACTACTTATATAACTCCAGATACCAAAGACTGAATTTTAGAGTTGCTCAATCTAGCAACTTTTGAGAAAATTACACATTCTGTCAATCAGAACATATCACATTTTTTTGGGGGGGGGGAACAAAATATTGGATAAGCTCGGTAAGCATTCAATGTTTAGTTCCCCCTTTTACAGCCTTACTTGAAACAGATTTAATTACAAACATATTCCAAGCCAGTCTTTAAAAAGGGAGATTAAATAGATTTAATTACAAGGAGTTTCCAAACTAGTTTTTAAAATTTCACCTTTTTATGTTTGGCTGTATGATGGGGGTTTTTTTCCCTCCCTGTCTATTTCCCCCTCTTCCTGTTCGTTTTTATTTTATGTCTCTTTGTTTGAAAGGGGATTAATTTTTTTTCCTTCTCTTTAAAAAAGCGAGTTTAATTCCTTATTCTTTTCCTTTTGCTCTTGGCTTTGATTTCTTTCGGCTGACTCTTTTCAAGGCTCGTTCTGCACTTTGTATAACTTTGTCCCGAAAGGGAATAGCTCGTGAATCTCACCCTCCGCTGCCAGCGTGAGCTGGGGGCGTCGATCTGAAAGGAAAATGATTGCTGTGCTTCAAAACTGCACACCTGTCCACAGCTAAAACCACGGAGGTGGGTTGGAGGGGCTCCCGTAGGTAGCGGTGAATCATCTCCCAAAGTTGTTTTCGACTCAAGAGTTGCTTTACACCCGCCTATGTATGTTCCTGGTGGGGAATTTATTTTTATGAGCAATATGGATGAGGATTCAGGAAGGAGGCGCCAAACCAGGAGTGAAATCCAGCAGGTTCTGACAGGTTCTGGAGAACCGGTAGCGGAAATTTTGAGTAGTTCAGAGAACCGGCAAATACCACCTCTGGCTGGCCCCAGAGTGCGGTGGGAATGGAGATTTTGCAGTATCTTTCCCCTGGAGTGGGGTGGGAATAGGGATTTTGCAGTATCTTTCCCCTGGAGTGCGGTGGGAATGGGGATTTTGCAGTATCCTTCCCCCAGGAGTAGGGAGGGAATGGAGATTTTGCAGTATCTTTCCCCTGGAGTGGGGTGGGAATGGGGATTTTGCAGTATCCTTCCCCCAGGAGTAGGGAGGGAATGGAGATTTTGCAGTATCTTTCCCCTGGAGTGCGGTGGGAATGGGGATTTTGCAGTATCCTTCCCCCAGGAGTAGGGAGGGAATGGAGATTTTGCAGTATCTTTCCCCTGGAGTGCAGTGGGAATGGGGATTTTGCAGTATCCTTCCCCCAGGAGTGGGGAGGGAATGGAGATTTTGCAGTATCTTTCCCTTGGAGTGGGGTGGGAATGGGGATTTTGCAGTATCCTTCCCCCAGGAGTGGGGAGGGAATGGAGATTTTGCAGTATCTTTCCCTTGGAGTGGGGTGGGAATGGGGATTTTGCAGTATCTTTCCCCTGGAGTGGGCTGGGAATGGTGATTTTGCAGTATCCTTCCCCCAGGAATGGGGTGGGAATGGAGATTTTGCAATATCCTTTCCCCAGGAGTAGGGAGGGAATGGAGATTTTGCAGTATCTTTCCCCTGGAGTGGGCTGGGAATGGGGATTTTGCAGTATCCTTCCCCTGGAGTGAGGTGGGAGTGGGGATTTTGCAGTATCCTTCCCCCAGGAGTGGGGAGGGAATGGGGATTTTACATTATCTTTCCCCTGTAGTGGGGGAATACTTATGACTCATACTTATGACCGTTGCAGTGTCCTGGGGTCACGTGATCCCCTTTTGTGACCTTTTTGCAAGCAAAGCCAATGGGGAAGCCAGACTCATTTAACGACCGTGTTACTAACTTAACAATTCACTTAACAAGCGGGGCAAGAAAGGTCGTAAAATGGGGCGAAACTCATTTAACGTCTGCCTCGCTTAGCAATGGGAATTTTGGGCTCAATTGTGGTCGTAAGTCGAGGACTACCTGTGTAATATCTATCTATCTATCTATCTATCTATCTATCTATCTATCTATCCATCCATGTTTTTCTGGCTGAAATATCCAGCAGCATCTGGTCCCTTCCCCTGCTTTCCTCATCCTTCTGTTCAACCATTTTCTGGAAGGTTGTTTCAGAAAGCCTGAAAGTCATTACAGAAAGTACGAGGCGGCCACAACGGTGTGATTAAATCTCCGCGTGGTTTTTATGTGTGTTACATTGATCAGAGCCCGGTGGACTCTCCTACCCTGCAGTGATTTTTGGAGAACAGGATGGATGCTTCACTGGAACACCGGCAAATTAACCAGATTTATCGCCAGAGGCCAGAGGTCAATCTCAATTTGAGGATTTTATGGCACAGCGGAGCCTTTGAAGCAGAGCTTCTCAAACTTGGCAACTTTTAAGATGGGTGGAATTATAAAATCACAGGACCGGAAGGGACCTCGGAGGTCATCTAGTCCAACCCCCCGCCCAAGCAGGAGACCCTACACCATTTCTGACAGATGGCAGCCCAGTCTCTTCTTGAAAGCCTCCAGGGATGAAGCTCCCACAACTTCTGAAGGCAACTTCTGTCCCATTAGTTGATTGTTCTCACTGTCAGAAAATTCCTCCTTATTTCTAGTTCGAATCTCTCCTTGGTCAGTTTCCGTCCATTATTCCTTGCCTGGCCTTCGGGTGCTTTGGAATTTGAGACCTGCAAATAAGCAGTTGTTGGGAGAAATGCCCATCTGGTTGAGTTCCAAGCTGGGAGAAAGACACTGGAAAGATGGAGGCTGATTGGAAAGGAGGTTTAATGATAGAAATAGAATAACAGAGTTGTAAGGGACCTCGGAGGTCTTCTAGTCCAACCCTCTGCCCAGGCAGGAAACCCTACACCACTTCAGACAAATGGTTATCCAGCATCTTCTTAAAAATTTCCAGTGTTGGAGCATTCACAACTTCTGGTGGCAAGTGGTTCCACTGGTTAATTGTTCTCACTGTCAGGAAGTTTCTCCTTAGTTCTAAGTTGCTTCTCTCCTTGATGAGTTTCCACCCGTTGCTTCTTCTCCTGCCTTCAGGGGCTTTGGAGAATAGCTTGACTCCCTCTTCTTTGGGGCAGCCCCTGAGATATTGGAAGACTGCTATCATCTCACCCCTAGTCCTTCTTTTCATTAAACTAGACATGCCCAGTTGCTGCAACCGTTCTTTATACATTTTAACCTCCAGTCCCCTAAATCCTCTTTGTTGCTCTTCTCTGCACTCTTTCTAGAGTCTCAGCATCTTTTTTATATCGTGGCAACCAAAACAGGATTCCAAGTGTGGCCTCACCAAGGCCTTATAAAGCGGTATTAACACTTCACGTGATCTCGATGAAGCAGAAATACATGGGTTCTGTGTAGCTGAATACATGGAGTTGAGAGTGGGGGGTATTTATACCTTCTCTTGAGCTTTGCACTTGAGCTTCCTGTTCCTGTGCAAGAACATGTCTTCTATTGGCTGTTGTCAGACTCCCATAGGGCCATGTAGGGGTCATGTTTGTCTGAGCTAAGTTTGGTTGAAGTTTGGGCTCATGCAACGAAGGGGCTTGTTGGGCAATTCCTATTGTGGCTGAGGGCTAACCCTACCTTTGTTCAGACCTTGCTGCAGGGAATTTGCTTATGAATAGAGCTAGCTATCTCTTTATCTCTTAAGTGCTGACATCTACTAAGGGCTATTAAGAAAAGTGGGAGCTGCTTTCCAAGAGCATGTTTCTCCATTTCTCATCCCTTGGGAGTTGGGCGGCATAGAAATGTGATAAATTAAATTAAATTAAATCCAGGGGACTATAATATTCTACCTTTTAAATAGTTCTCAAAATATTTTGTTCTTCTAGGAGAGGGGTGGGTGCTAACTTTCTACGATGGATCGCGCCATGAACTGGTTAGATCATGGCAGCAATGTTTTAGCCTCCAGCCTCCTGATCACTTTTTCCCCTCTTTTCTGCACTCTTTCCAGAGTCTTTTTTTTCCGATTGTGGCAACCAGAATTGGATGCAGTGTTGAAGTGTAGCTTTCACCGGTCTGGTATAAAGGGTTTCAAACCCCGCTCCTTGGGAATGGAGGGGAATGCTGGGAGTTGAAGTCCACCCACCTTCTTCTCTACTTCCTTCACCTTCTCCTCCTCCTCCATCACCACCACCGGTTCTCCTTCTCCTTCTTGTCCTCTTCTCCCTTCTCCTTCTCCACTCCTTCTCCTCATCCCCTTCTTCTCCACTCCTCCTTCTCCTCCATCACCACCAATTTTCCTTCTCCTTTTTCTCCTCCCCTTCTTCTTCTTCTTCCTCCTTCTCCCTTTCTTCTCCATTCCTCCTCCTCCACCACCACCAGTTCCCCTTTTCCTTCTTCTGCTCCTCCACTCCTCGTCCCCTTCTTCTCTCCTCCTCCTCCTCCATCATCACCAGTTCTCCTTCTCCTTCTCCTCCTCCTCCTCTTCTTCTTCCTCCTTCTCCTTCTCCCCTTCTTCTCCATTCCTCCTCCTCCATCACCACCAGTTCTCCTTCTCCTTCTCCTCCTCCTCCTCCTCTTCTTCTTCTTCCTCCTTCTCCTTCTCCCCTTCTTCTCCATTCCTCCTCCTCCATCACCACCAGTTCTCCTTCTCCTTCTTCTCCTCTTCTTCTTCTTCCTCCTTCTCCTTCTCCGCTTCTTCTCTACTCCTCCTCCTCTATCATCACCAGTTCTCCTTCTCCCTTTTCTCTTCTTCTTCTTCCTCCTCCCTTTTTCTCCACTCTTCCTCCTCCATCACCACCAGTTCTCCTCCTTTTTCTCCTCTTCTTCCTTCTCCTCCTCCCACTTCTTCTCCACTCCTCCTCCTCCATCACCACCAGTTCTCCTCCTTTTTCTCCTCCTCCTCCTCCTCCTCCTCCTCCTCCTCCTCCTCCTCCATTCCCTTTAATGACAACCCCCCTCTCCCGACACTCAAGAGAAAAACGGAGAAGGTTGCGCAGTCGAAGGTGCTTGTTAGCCGTCCTTTCTCTTGGTGTGCCACCGAGTCCCCCATCATAAAAAGTTCCCAAGTTTGAGAAACTCTGAGTTAGGATATCAGGAAAGGGACAGAACCACAGGCTTCACCTCTAGCTCGAAGTGTGAAATTGTGACCCTCGGGGGCACGAAATTTCTGTGGGGTGTTGAAAGAAACCAAGATGAAAAGGCCATTCCGTGTGCCACCTATTGTGCTGTTCGCCCCCCCCCCCCCCCGTTCACTTCCTGTCCTAATTATCAGCCTTGCTCCTTGGGGGTCTCCTGGTCGTTCGCGTAATGAAGACCCCTCTTCGTTGCTCTGACACTCGTGCGGAAGGCGTCTTCTGAACCTTAACTTTGGGGTCACGAAACAGGGGGATGGGAGGGGGGAAAAGAAAGAAGATAATAAGAATATGTACAGGATCAGACGATAAATTAATAACCAAAATTTATAACTATCTACTTAAATGTAAATTAGAGGAAGAAGTAGTGAAAGAGAATATGATTACATGGGCGAAAAATTTCAGATACAACATTGAACTAGATAAATGGGAAAAAATATGGAAAGTAAATACCAAACTGACAATGTCTGTACCCTATAAGGAAAATACTTACAAAATGTTCTACAGGTGGCACTTTCCTCCAGCACGTTTGGCGAAGATGTTCCCTAACACCACACAGGACTGGTGGAAATGCTGATCACACAAAGGGACATACTACCACATGTGGTGGTCATGCCAAAAGGCAAAAAAAAAAAAAAAAAAATGGAAAATGATCCAAAAATAACTGGAAGAAATCACTACACAGAGAGTACCATTGAGACCAGAAACATACTTATTAGGAATACTAACAAATCACTACGAAAAAGAAACACAATATCTGATAATTCATATCCTGACAGCAGCAAGAATAATATTTGCGCAAATGTGGAAATCAGAAGATATGCCAATTGTTATGTCTTTTTTAATATTTATACTCAATAAAAATTTATTTTTTAAAAAAAGAAGATACGCCAATTGAGGATAAAATAATACAAAAAGTAATGGAATGTGTGGAGATGGACAGGCTTACCAAAGAAATAAAAGAAAAGGAAGACACAGAGTATTATCTCGTCTGGCAATGATGGTACGACTGGTTAGAAAAAAGGAAAACGAAATAAGAAATAATCAATAGGACAGGAAGGGAATACCAACTAGGGAAACAATAATTGAGAAATAATCTTAAAATATTGTTTTATAATGAAGAATGTAGATATCTATATACAGTAATATACAATACCGAAGTAACTTTCTTTAATTCTTAAGGCTCAAGTTGTAAGATTTGATTTTAATGTATAGTTTGTCTATGTTGTATATTGTATGTATGTATGTTTTTATTTGTCTATCTTTAATGAAAAAAAATATATAAAAAAGAACAAATGTACAATTATGATGATAATAGTGATAGATAGAATAAATCTGAAATCGAAAGAAAATATATACTATTAGAATACAGGAGCTGCTCGGATACCAAACAAGGAGAATATTCCACAGCGAAGGAGAAAGAAAGGAGAGAGGAGTGGAGGGTAGGAAGAGGAGAGGAAGGGGAAGAAAGGGAAAAGGAGAGGAAGGAAGGCGTGTCTTGGTGGGCGTGGCAGGGGAAGGATACTGCAAAATCTCCCTTCCCACCCCACTCTGGGACCAGCCAGAGGTGGCATTGACCGGTTCTCCGAACTGCTCAAAATTTCCACTATCGGTTGTCTTTAGAACCTGCTGGATTTCACCCCTGAAAACTCTACCGTTTCAGACAAATGGATGCGCAGTCTCTTGTTGAAAGCCTCCAGTGATGGAGCAATCCACAAATCCTAAAGGCAAGTCGTTCCATTGATTAATTGTCCTCACTGACGGGAAACTTCTGGTGGGTTCTAGGTTGGATTTTTGAGTGATGTTAGCTGGTTGGGTAATAAAAAGTTTGCAAGCCAACCACCAAGTTCAGAGAGCACCAAGAACCCCATAGTCATCTTCTTCCTCCTCCTCCTCCTCCTCCTCCTCCTCCTCCTCCTCCTCCTCCTCCTCCTCCTCTCTGTACTCCTCTCTCCCTTCTAGCAGTGATGATGTTACCTAGTTGGATCATGAAAGGTTTGCAGGAAAACAACCAAGCTCAGAGGGCACCATGGACTCCACTCTCCTCATTTTCTTCTTCCTCCTCCTCCTCCTTCTGTTCTCATTTTTTATCATTGATAATGTTACCTAGTTGGATCATGAAACATTTGCAGAAACGCCAACAAGCTCGGAGAGCACTAAGGACCTCACAGTTTTCCTCCTCCTCCTCCTCCTCCTTCCCCCCTTCAAACCCCTCTCCCCTCTAGCACTGATGATACTACCTAGTTGGGTCACGAAACGTCTGCAAGAAAACCACCAAGCTCAAAGAGCACCATGGACGACTCCTCCTCTCCTCCTCCTCCTCCTCCTCCTCCTCCTCCTCCTCCTCCTCCTTCTTTTCTTCTCCTCCTCCTCCTCTTCTTCTCCTCCTCCTCTCCCTCCTTCTCTTCTTCTTCTTCCTCTACTTCTTCCTCTTTTCTCCTCCTCCCCCTCCTCCTCTTCTTCTTCCTCTTCCTCTTTTCTCCTCCTCCTCCTCCTCCACCTCTTCTTCTTCCTCCTCTTCTTCCTCCTCTTCTTTTTCTTCTTCCTCTCCTCCTCCTCTTCTCCTCCTCCCCCTCCTCTCCTTCTTCCTCTTCTTCTTCCTCTTTTCTCCTCCTCCTCTCCTCCTCCCTCCTCCACCTCTTCTTCCTCCTCCTCCTCCTCTTCTTCTTCTCTCCCTCCTTCTCCTCCTCTTCTTCTTCCTCTTCCTCTTCCTCTTTTCTCCTCCTCCTCTCCTCCACCTCTTCTTCCTCCTCCTCCTCTTCTTCTTCCTCTCCCCCCCCTCCTCCTCTTCTTCTTCTTCTCTCCCTCCTTCTCCTCTTCTTCTTCTTCCTCTTCTTCTTCCTCTTTTCTCCTCCTCCTCCTCCTCCCTCCTCCACCTCTTCTTCTTCCTCCTTTTCTTCTTCCTCCTCCTCTTCTTCTTCTTCCTCTTCTTTTTCTTCTTCCTCTCCTCCCCTCCTCCTCCTCCTCCTCCTCCTCCTCCTCCTCCTCCTCCCCTTCCTCCTCCCTTCAAACCCTTCTCCCCACTAGCACTGATGATGCTACCCAGTTGGCTCATGAAACGTCTCCAAGAAAACCCCCCAGCTCAGCGAAGCACCGGGGACCCCCACAAAAATGTTCTCTTATCTCAAACACAATCCTGCATTTGAAACTCCTGGAGAAAATCCCAGGATGCGTGTGCCCCCCTCCCACTCCTTTTTTTTAATGAATCCCCAACTCAGAAGGAATCCGGTAGCATCTTTCCTACTCACACATTTTATTCAAAGGGATAAGTTTTCCTGAGTTCAGACCAACATCGACTAACTTCAGGCGCTCTCTCTTTCTCTCTCAATACCGCACAATGTCTTTAACGAAGGTCAAAGTGGACTTTTCCAGAAATCAGAAGTCGTTTTTCTCAGCCTTAACGTGGGATTTACCCTTCCCCGTTTCCATGGCGCTGCCCAAAAGGAGCTGCTGACCCATGGGTACCATTGTCAATACTGTGTGATTACAGGAATCCTCTTCCTGTAATGAGCATCGGAAGAAGCGGCAAAACATAGCATAAAACCCAGGGCCTTTTACTTTTCTCCGAAAAGCAACCATCGTAACAAACAAACAAACAAACAAATAAACAAAAAGCTGGCACTTCAAAAGGACGAACAAAATTATTCCATTTTGTTCGGAAAGTATAAAAACCGAAGCTGCAGATTTGGAAGTAGAGATGAGTTGGGCATGGCTTCCTTCTTCCTTCCTTCCTGAAGAGGCGAAAAAGTCTGAGAAAATCATCACAATTCCAGATGGAAGTCCTTGACTTACAATCGCAATTCAGCTCCCCCAAATTTCTCTCGCTAAGCAAGTGGTTTGCTGAGTCGGTTTTGCCCCCTTTTTATGACCTTTCTCCCCGCAGACATTAAGCGATCCACTGCCATAGTTAAGGGGGTTAGTTAGTGGTTAATTGTGGCTAACTGATTTGCCAACTGAGCCCATTTTTGCCCTGGATCAATCTGTTTTGCAACCCCAGCCAAGAAGGATCCCTTCGGGGAGTCAATTGAGGGGAAGAAAGTTGAGATCTGGGGAAGAGATTTTTTTTTTCAGACTGGATCCCAATGACGGGGCTTTGCAAACTTTGGAAGATCTATCTGGAGGCTCCCCTTGGACGGGAAGCCATGTAGGTTGGCAGGCAGGAAGTGTGATTTCCTTTGGTTGCCCCTGGGGTGTTAAAATGTTATTGGGGAGGATATTTATTCTCATTCTGTGGGTGTTTAAACATTTTTGTTCACCACTCAGAGACACGATGGTAAATCAAGTAAATAAATAAGCAGCCTCTAAATTTGTATGCAGTGCCACGCTCCTACGATGCCCACGGAGACCCAGAGAGGGCAGGTTGCAAATAGGAACAATTCTGGTTCTCCATCACCTCTTTTCATTCTTTTCATTTCTTTCTTTCTTTCTTTCTTTCTTTCTTTCTTTCTTTCTTTCTTTTTCTTTTTCTTTCTTTCTTTCCTCCTTCCTTCTTTCCCTCTCCTCCTCCTTTCCTAATTTCCATCTCTTTCCTTCCTTCTTTCTCTCTTCTCCCTCCCTCCCTCCCTCCCTCCCTTTCTTCCTTCTTCTTGTTCTTCTTGTTTTTTCTTGTTCTTTCTTTCTTTTTTGTTTCTTTGTTTCTTCCTTCCTTCCTTCCTCCTTTACTTTCCTTCTTTCTCCTTCTTTTCTCCTTTCCTTTCCTTTCTTTCCTCATTCCTTCCTCCCTCTCATACCCATCCCCTTCCTTCCTTCCATCCACCCACCCACCCTTCCTTCCTTCCTTTTCTTTTCTTTCGTTCCCATCTCCTTTCTTTCCTTCTCATCTCCTCCCTTCCTTCTAATACACATCACTCTTCTTTCTTTCTTTCTTTCTTTCTTTCTTTCTTTCTTTCTTTCTTTTTTCTTTCTTCCTTTCCTTCCTTCCTTTCCTTCCTTCCTTTCCTTTCTTTCTCTCTTTCTCTCTCTCCCTTCTCCCCCCCTCTTTTTCCTTTTCCTTTCCTTTTCCTTTTTCCCCCTCCCTTCCTTTTAATTCCCATCTCCTTCCTTATTTCCTGCCTGCCTACAAAACGCAAGTGCAAATAGATCACTTCTGTTAAGGGTCAGGCTGCCCTACCTTATAGTGGCATCCTTCAGTCTCAAGAGACCGTGGTATCGTGCTCTGGAAAGAGGTCCTAAAACAGCAGCTAGTGTGACTAAACCTAACTTATAGCAGACACAAATAATGTGCAAATATAGACAGAATAAGTCTGGCTACTTTATGGCCCTATTAAGACCTGTTGGCTCCTCCAAGTACTCAAATATATGATTAATATTGCAACAATATTTTATTTCTCATTCTGATTGCTCCTATTTTAATTACAAAAGTACAACTTAGGAACAGAAAAATAGTTTCAAGAAGATTTTGCACTGGAAACCAAAGAAATATTTCTTTTTCTTTTTTTCTTTTTACTATTTTTCTTTTGGTGCAGCTTAGGGACTGCACACACTGCTGGCTCATATTTATCTTTCCTCCTCCGCCTCTTCCACCTCCTCTTTCTCCTCCTCCCCTCCTCCCCATCCCCAGTCCTCCTCCTCTTCCTCTCTTCTCCTCTTCCCTCCTCCTCTTCTTTCCTCCTCCTCTCTTCTCCTCTCGCCTCCTCTTTCCTCCTCCTCTCTTCTCCTCTCGCCTCCTCTTTCCTCCTCCTCTCTTCTCCTCTTTCCTCCTCTTTCCTCCTCCTCTCTTCTCCTCTTTCCTCCTCCTCCTCTTTCCTCCTTTCCTCCTCCTCTCTTCTCCTCTTTCCTCCTCCTCTCTTCTCCTCTTTCCTCCTCTTTCCTCCTCCTCTCTTCTCCTCTTTCCTCCTCCTCCTCTTTCCTCCTCCTCTCTTCTCCTCTTTCCTCCTCTTTCCTCCTCCTCTCTTCTCCTCTTTCCTCCTCCTCCTCTTTCTTCCTCCTCTCTTCTCCTCTTTCCTCCTCCTCCTCTTTCCTCCTTTCCTCCTCCTCTCTTCTCCTCTTTCCTCCTCCTCTTCTTTCCTCCTCCTCTCTTCTCCTCTCGCCTCCTCTTTCCTCCTCCTCTCTTCTCCTCTTTCCTCCTCTTTCCTCCTCCTCTCTTCTCCTCTTTCCTCCTCCTCCTCTTTCCTCCTTTCCTCCTCCTCTCTTCTCCTCTTTCCTCCTCCTCTCTTCTCCTCTTTCCTCCTCTTTCCTCCTCCTCTCTTCTCCTCTTTCCTCCTCCTCCTTTCCTCCTCCTCTCTTCTCCTCTTTCCTCCTCTTTCCTCCTCCTCTCTTCTCCTCTTTCCTCCTCCTCCTCTTTCTTCCTCCTCTCTTCTCCTCTTTCCTCCTCCTCCTCTTTCCTCCTTTCCTCCTCCTCTCTTCTCCTCTTTCCTCCTCCTCTTCTTTCCTCCTCCTCTCTTCTCCTCTTTCCTCCTCTTTCCTCCTCCTCTCTTCTCCTCTTTCCTCCTCCTCTCTTCTCCTCTTTCCTCCTCCTCTCTTCTCCTCTTTCCTCCTCCTCTCTTCTCCTCTTCTCCTCTTTCCTCCTCCTCCTCCTCCTCTTCATCTCTTCTCCTCTTTCCTCCTCCTCTCTTCTCCTCTTTTCCTCTTTCCTCCTCCTCCTCCTCTTTCCTCCTCCTCTCTTCTCCTCTTTCCTCCTCCTCCTCTTTCCTCCTCCTCCTCTTTCTTCCTCTTTCCTCCACCTCCTCTTCCTCCTCCTTCCTCCTCTTTCCTCCTCTTCCTCCTCTCTTCTCTTCTCCTCCCCTCTCCTCCTCTTTCCTCCTCCATCATTCTTTGATGACAACCCCCCCCCCATCGGGCCCCCAAGAGAAAACCGGAGAAGGCTGCCCCGCCGAAGGTGCTTGTTAGCCGTTCTTGGTCTCGGCGGGGCCCGCCGAGCTTTTCCTTTCCCTTCTTTCCTTTCCTGCCTTCCGGACCCGGGGATCCAGCTGCCCCCCACCCCCACCCCCACCCCCACCGCAGCCTTATCGCCCCCTCCCAACCTCCCTGCTCCCCGCGTCTCCATCTGCATATGAATCAGCGGCGCCCGCACGAAACGCTGCAGCTGACAAGCGCATCAACCAGCCGCAGGGAAAGAGCCGCCTCCGTTCCCCGCTCAGCCGATTGCAGAAACCTTCCCTCCCCCCCACCCCGCTCGCCCCCCGAAACACGCTCGGGGCGCCCTCGGTGCCAACGAAGAGCCAACCCAATTAATTCCACTTCG
>JAKOOJ010000005.1:2553461-2585961 GCA_022577455.1 Arizona elegans | reverse complement strand
AAAGGATGGAAGGCTGAGTCAACCTTGAGCCTGGCGAGATTCGAACCTGCAGTAATTGCAGGCAGCTGGTCTTCTGGGCCTTCCCCAGCCTCCAGGACTGGTCCATGTTCTTTCTTAGCCTCATCACTGTCTGACTCCGCTGCCAGCTCCACAGGCTGCTGGCGGATCACAAGTACAAGTAAACTCAATCTTTTAGCCACTGCTTGACATCATAACGGTGAAAAAACGGGACTAACCGATCCTCGCATTTATGACCAGTGCAGCATCCCCGTCGTCATGCAGTCAGAATTCACGCACTTGGCAACTGGCATCCCGGAATCTTATGATTGCCATGTGTGATCTCTCCCAGCGGGCTTCTGACAAGTAAAGTCAAGGCAGGATCTCAATTGAGCCCGAAATTTCCGTTGCTAAGTGAGACATTCGTTAAGCGAGCTTTGCCCCATTTTTTAATGAGCTTTCTTGCCACGGTCGTTCAGTGAATCACTGCGGTTGCTAAGTTAGTCACATGGTTGTTAAGTGAATCCGGCTTCCCCGTTGACACTGCTTGTCAGAAGGTCACAAAAGAGAATCATGACATGACCCCAGGACACTGCAACTGTCATAAGTACGTGCCAGTTGCCAAGCCTCTGAATTTTGATCAACTGTGGGGATGCTGCAATGGTTGTAAGTGTGAAAAAAATGGTCATAAGTCACTTTTATCAGTGCCGTTGTGACTTCGAGCGGTCACTAAATGAACCGTTAGAAGTTGAGGACTACCTGAATTCACTGTTGGGACAGGATCGGTTCCATCCTCCCCATTCCAATCAATCCCCTTCTCAGCAATTGGGAACTATGCAATGGTGGGTTTCACATTATGTTACTACCAGTTCGCTGTGGCCGCAGCCGGTTCGTGCGTGCACCTGCCTTCCACACATGCACTTTGTTCACGCGTGCACCTTCCATGCAACCTCAAACACGTGCCTAAATAGGATGGCATAGAGCCGGGGCGGGGGCGAAGGTGGGGGCAGGCCCACCAGTGATTTCCGCTACTGGTTCGGGCGAACCAGTTCAAACCGGCTGAATACCACCTCTGGAGCTATGGCAGTGATCCCTGACTGTTCCCCCACCCCCAAATCGAAGAGGAAGAGGACAATCACACAATCACACCCAGGTGTTTGCTTTTGATTCTCAAAAATTCTCAAGGAGATTTGGGGCATTGAAAAAGAGAGAGGTTGAACTCCTGCAGACTTCTCAAGACGATGATCCAAAAGGAAATGAATGCCTCGCAAACGAGAAACCGAAAAAAAAAATAAAATAAAAAGGAAATTTCTCCTTTGGGAAACAGAGGGGAAAAAAAAATTGCTTCACTCAATGGCTTGATTAGCATTTCCCCCGGCTTGCAGGAAAGTTACCCATTTTCTCCTTTTCATCCCATCCCGCTGGTGTTTTTGTTCCCCGGTTTGAAAGTGCCTTGAGATTTGCCACCTGCCGGAATCGTTCGCTCGTTCCTGCGTCTTTTTCGGGTTTGGGGAGGAATTTTCTCGGATTGGCTGAAAGGAAAAGCCGTTGCAAAACAGGAGAAAGGGTGGGAAAGGATAGGATCTTGACGAATTAAAGGATAAATTTCGTAGTTCGGGGTTGAAATGAGGGGTGGTTTTCTTGCAGACCCAAACTAGGGAACATCATCAGTGCTAGAAGGGAGGGAGGATTTTCAGAGGGAAGAAAGAGGAAGAGGAGGAGGAGAAGTGTGGGGTCCTTGGGGCTCTCTGAACTTGGTTTGCTTTCTTGCAGACGTTTCGTGACCCAACTAGGGAACATCATCAGTGCTAGAAGGGAGTGGGGGTTGCAGAAAGGAGGAGGAGGAGGAGGAGAAGGAGGAGTGTAGGGTCCTTAGTGCTCTCTGAGCTTGGTGGTTTTCTTGCAGACTTTTCATTACCCAAGGAGGTAACATCCATCTGTCTGTCTGTCTGTCTGTCTGTCTGTCTGTCTTTTTTTTTTTTTTGATTTATATGCCGCCCTTCTCCGGAGACTCAGGGCGGCTTACAATGCGTTAAGCAATAGCCTTCATTCTTTTGTATATATTTTTATACAAAGTCAGCTTATTGCCCCCACAAACTGGGTCCTCAATTTACCTACCTTAGAAAGGATGGAAGGCTGAGTCAACCTTGAGCCTGGCAAGATTCGAACCTGCAATAATTGCAGGCAGCTGGTCTTAATAACAGGGTGCTTTAGACCACTGTACTACCACGGCTCCTTTATTTATTTATTTATTTATTTATTTATTTATTTATTTATTTATCTATCTATCTATTTATTTATTGGTTCGATTTATATGCCGCCCTTCTCCAGAGACTCAGGGCGGCTTACAATGTGTTAAGCAATAGCCTTCATACTTTGGTACATACCTGCTTAGTAGGGCTTTCGGGGGCCCCCCAAGCGGTGTTCTTTTTTATACAAAGTCAGCTTATTGCCCCCACAAACCAGGTCCTCATTTTACCTACCTTAGAAAGGATGGAAGGCTGAGTCAACCTTGAGCCTGGTGAGATTCGAACTTGCAGTAATTGCAGGCAGTTGGTCTTAATAACAGGGTGCTTTAGACCACTGTACTACCAAGACTCTTAATCTACAGTATCCATCTATCTATCTATCTATCTATCTATCTATCTATCTATCTATCTATCTATCTATCTATCTATCTATCTAATTACCTACCTATCTATCTACCTATCTATCATCTCCATCCATCCATCCATCCATCCATCCATCCATCCATCCATCCATCCATCTATCTATCTATCTATCTATCTATCTATCTATCTATCTATCTATCTATCTATCTATCTATCTATCTATCTAATTACCTACCTATCTATCTACCTATCTATCATCTCCATCCATCCATCCATCCATCCATCCATCCATCTATCTATCTATCTATCTATCTATCTATCTATCTATCTATCTATCTAATTACCTACCTATCTATCTACCTATCTATCATCTTCATCCATCCATCCATCCATCCATCTATCTATCTATCTATCTATCTATCTATCTAATTACCTACCTATCTATCTATCTATCTCTATCTACCTACCTATCTATCTATCTATCATCTCCATCCATCCATCCAACATCTATCCATCTACGTCTGTCTAGCTGTCTGCCTATCATCTCTCTCTTTCTCTCTCTCTCTCTGTCTCTCTCTCTTCTATCTATGTCAATTCCTCTCCCTCTCTTCCTCTCTCCCTCCCACCTTCCATCCATCCATTATCATTGGATCTGTGCCCATCTCCCCAACAACTTTTCAAAATATGTAATTCGGGGTAATTCCCACGGGATTCAAAAACAGAAAACCTTCCAAAAAAAAAAAAAACCCACCTCACCACCCTTGATTTTTCCTTCTCTGTTTCTTGGACCAGCCTTCCTTCCCTTCCTCGGGATTCTCCTTCCTCCGATGGTGACAGCTGAAGGCTTCCTTCCTTCCCATCTCTCTTCCCTGCTTGTGTTTATTCAATATTCTTGAAATATCCCTAGGGTTCCTTTTAATGGGTATTAGTTAAATGGGGGGGGGGTGTTTGTGGGTCGGCTTGCAAGCGGGATCTGTTCTTATCTAATGCACATCAGGGAGTCTGTCTCCTTCCAAAACTCTCAGAAATCCACTCAGGGATGAGATTCCATCCTTATTTGCCTCCAGATGTTTGCTAACTTTGATAGGTATTGGAGACCCTTCAAAATTAATTTTCCTTGTGTCAGCCGTGCCGAGGCTTCAGTTACGAGGAAAAAAAATCTCCTTTTTCTCCCGAGAGACAAATGCTGATAAACCGAAAAATTTTCCTTCCCCCCCCCCCCCTCTGAGAGACAAATGCTGATAAAACATCAGCCGAGCAAACTACATGGAGCGAAAGGGATTAGAAAAGAAAGGGACGGGTGAAGGGGAAGAGAACACACAACAGAGGCCCCAGGGAGTCTGGGTTAGAGATAACAAATTAAAAAATATACAAAATATTCAATTTCTTGCTTAGTATCAGAATGTTCCACCTGTGGAGAAGTTGCTAGACCCTGGAGGGGGATAGTTTGGCCGGTTTGCTTTGCTCTCAAATATTTGACTTTGAAACTTTGGAGAAGAAGATGTCCGCAGATCCCCTGGTTTTCAAAATTTGCAATTTGAAGATGTGTGGACTTCAACTCCCAGAAGCCCTCAGGCAATGTGCTTTATGTTGTGAGGACTTCGACTCCCAGAATTCCTCAGGCAACATGGTGTAAGATGTGAGGACTTCGACTCCCAGAATTCCTCAGGCAACATGCTGTAAGATGTGAGGACTTCGACTCCCAGAATTCCTCAGGCAACATGGTGTAAGATGTGTGGACTTCGACTCCCAGAAGCTTCAGGCAAGATGTTTTATGTTGTCAACTCCCAGAATTCCTCAGACAACACACTTTAAAATGTGTGGACTTCAACTCCCAGAATTCCTCAGGCAACATGCTGTAAGATGTGTGGACTTTGACTCCCAGAATTCCTCAGGCAACATGGTGTAAGATGTGAGGACTTCGACTCCCAGAATTCCTCAGGCAACATGGTGTAAGATGTGTGGACTTCAACTCCCAGAATTCCTCAGGCAACATGCTGTAAGATGTGTGGACTTCAACTCCCAGAATTCCTCAGGCAACATGCTGTAAGATGTGAGGACTTCGACTCCCAGAATTCCTCAGGCAACATGGTGTAAGATGTGTGGACTTCGACTCCCAGAATTCCTCAGGCAACATGCTGTAAGATGTGAGGACTTCGACTCCCAGAATTCCTCAGGCAACATGGTGTAAGATGTGTGGACTTCAACTCCCAGAATTCCTCAGGCAACATGGTGTAAGATGTGTGGACTTCGACTCCCAGAATTCCTCAGGCAACATGGTGTAAGATGTGAGGACTTCGACTCCCAGAATTCCTCAGGCAACATGGTGTAAGATGTGTGGATTTCAACTCCCAGAATTCCCCAATGACGGCCTTTGGCTCCCAGAATTCCCAGAATAAAAAAGTAAAATAAAATATAAATTAAAATAGAATATAAAATAAAGTAAAACAATAGAATAAAATGAAATATAAAGTAAATAAAACAATGAAATGAAATACACGATAAGAGTAAAGTAAAAAGTACAGTATAAAGTAATACAGAAATAAAATAAAATATGGGTAGTCCTTGACTTACAACAGCTCGTTTAGTGACCGTTCAGAGTTACAATGACACTGAAAAACAGGACAGATGACAAGTTTTCACACTAATGACCGTTGTAGTATCCCCACGGCCATATGATCCAAATTCGAACACTTGGCAACTGATTCATAGTTATGACGGCATCCTTTCTAGGGTCTCGGATTCTTCGTGCAACACCATTGAGTGTGTGTGTGTGATCTACGAGAACCCTAACAAAAATGGAAAAAATGGCCTCCTTCGCTTCCACTGCTCCCACATCTTCTGTCCCCACAGAAGAGAGCAGGAAGAAACATTATTTCCTAGGAATAAATCCGAGAGGAGGGGTCGTTTCCTTCTCTTGACTCCTACGATCTGCACTTCTGCAGAAGGGGCGAGGAAGATCAAGTGGGGGATCAATCAATCTGCCCTCAGAACCAGGGGTCGGTTTCACAAATTGTTGCCACTGGTTCACCGCGCGCGAGCTCATGTGCCTGGCCTTCCGCATGCTCTTTGCTCTCTCTCTCGCCTCTCGCGCACGTGCCCCGCTTCGAAAACGTAGCTAAATACAATGGCATTACGTCTGGGCGGGTGAGCCGCTACCAATTCGCCTGAACCGATACGAACTGGCTGAATACCACCTCTGCTCAGAACCTCTGCAATTTATTAAATGGGATTTAGGCATAGCCCTCGAGTTACGACCTGTCGAAGTTACGACAGTAGCTCTGTAAAGTACTTATGACAGCAGTTATATAAGGTAGGGGTTTTTTTAAAATAATTTTTATTAAACAGTTTTTTTTAAAACAAACGAACAAAGCAAACAAACAAAAACAGATATTTACATCTTCTTCTTTTCAACATCTTCGCATCAGTCATCCATATCTATACATTTTCTCTTTCTTATCTTAATCTACCTTTTATACGTATATTTCTAGTATATCATATATATACCGTTAGCTCACCTTGTTAAGTTTGGTAGAAACCTTGGCTAACTTCCTTCCTTCCTTCCTTCCTTCTTTTCCTCCTTCCCTCTCTCCTTCCATTCCTCCTTTCATTTCCCTCTCTCCTTCTTTCTTTCCTTCCTTCCTCCCTCCCTCCCTTCTTTTCCTCCCTCCCTCCCTCTTTCCATTCCTCCTTTCATTTCCCTCTCTCCTTCTTTCTTTCCTTCCTTCCTCCCTCCCTCCCTTCTTTTCCTCCCTCCCTCCCTCTTTCCATTCCTTCTTTCATTTCTCTCTCTCCTTCTTTCCTTCCTCCTTCCCTTCCTCCCTCCCTCCCTCCCTTCTTTTCCTCCCTCCCTCCCTCCTTCCATTCCTCCTTTTATTTCCCTCTCTCCTTCTTTCCTTCCTCCCTCCCTCCCTCCCTTCCTTCTTTTCCTCCTTCCCTCTCTCCTTCCATTCCTCCTTTCATTTCCCTCTCCTTCTTTCCTTCCTTCCTTCCTCCCTCCCTCCCTTCCTTCTTTTCCTCCCTCCCTCCCTCCTTCCATTCCTCCTTTCATTTCCCTCTCTGCTTCTTTCTTTCCTTCCTTCCTTTTTCCTCCCTCCCTCCCTCCCTCTCTCCTCCCATTCCTCCTTTAATTTCCCTCTCTCCTTCTTTCTTTCCTTCCTTCCTTCCTCCCTCCCTCTCTCCTTCCATTCCTCCTTTAATTTTTTTTTATTTTTTTTAAAATTTGATTTATATGCCGCCCTTCTCCGGAGACTCAGGGCGGCTTACAATGTGCTCAGCAATAGCCTTCATCCTTTTGTATATTTATACAAAGTCAGCTTATTGCCCCCACAAACTGGGTCCTCAATTTACCTACCTTAGAAAGGATGGAAGGCTGAGTCAACCTTGAGCCTTGGCGAGATTCGAACCCTGCAGTAATTGCAGGCAGCTGGTCTTAATAACCAGCTTAATAACAGGGTGCCTTAAACCCCTGTACTACCAAGGGTTATCAATTTCCCTCTCTCCTTCTTTCCTTCCTTCCTTCATTCCTCCCTCCCTCTCTCCTTCCATTCCTCCTTTAATTTCCCTCTCTCCTCCTTCCTTCCTTCCTTCCTTCCTTCCTTCCTTCCTTCCTTCCTTCCTTCCTTCCTTCCTTCCTTCCTGTTTCATCCCGCCCTAGTCCATCCCCCTGCGCAAGCGACCCTATACCACTTCAAACGATTATCCAATCTCTTCTTCAAAATCTCCAGTAATGGAGCACCCAGAACTTCTGGTGGCAAGCTGTTCTACTGGTTAATTGCCTTCACGGTTAGGAAATTTCTCCTTAGTTCCAGGTTGCTTCTCTCCTTGATGAGTTTCCACCCATTGCTTCTTCTCCTGCCTTCAGGTGCTTTGGAGAATAGCTTGACTCCCTCTTCTTTGGGGCAGCCCCTGAGATATTGGAAGACTGCGATCATGTCTCCCCTAGTCCTTCTCTTCATTAAAGTAGAAATACCCAGTTCCTGCAACCGTTCTTCCTATGTTTTAGCCTCCAGTCCCCTAATCCTCTTGGTTGCTCTTCTCTGCACTCTTTCCAGAGTCTCCACATCCGGTGTGGTGCGTGTGGGCTCTCTTCCAGAAACCACACACGGGCGGCATGGCCTCCGCCTTTGAAGTGTGCATTGTTATCGAAGCCGCGCATTTGGCCGAGATTAGCATCCGGCCTCCCGTTTAATTGTGTTTTGCGTACCGTTGTTGTTTTGTTTTGCGAGGCCTGGTTTTGTTTGTTAATCTCGCCCGGCCTCTGCTTGCTCTTTGCAAGGGCTTATCTGCTTGGCAGGCAGGCTCAGAGCTCACAAGTGTGCCAGGGAGACAAGGGGGCTACGTGTGAGCGGCTCACGGCCCATTCCCGGGGTCTCTTGCCGTCCTGTCGTTCTTCCCCCAAAGGACGGATGCCTCACCGGGGCGTCCAGAGAGATGGGGTGTCCGTGGGAAGAGGCACCCATTCATGGGTTGGCCATAAATCACAAGCAACTAAACTGGAGCAGATTGCAGAAGGGAAATCGGGCGCGTCCCACTGAAATCCGTTTTAATTAACAATTGAGGCCGAGATAAAGCTAGCATTTAAATGCCAGTATGCTAATGTGTCTCACTCAAGGCGGACAATGGAAACTCACTTCCCCCCTTTACGCATCACTGACAACCTGTGTCTCCCTGACCTTGTGATATCGGTTTTTTCTCACCGTCCTCCCCCCCACAACCCCGATGAAAATAAGTGGAAACCGTGCCCAACGTTCCTCCATAAACATCAAAAGCTTTTCAAGATTTCTGACTCATGGCCAGATTCGGCCCAACTTCTCATCATAGAGGCCAGCTTTTCGGCGAGCCGAGTCTCCACCGTCCTTAGGTAAAGGAAAAAGGCAGCGCAAGGAGTCCCCAATTTACAACGACATAGGGGACCTTGAATGTCTGCTGCTAAGCAAAGGGGGTGGGTCGGTGAGATACACTGGATTTTACAGCTTTTTTTAAAAAAAATTAAAGAGTTGAGTTGAGTTGAGTTGAGCTGAATTGAATATGTGGGATTTGTTTTTCAGTGAGATACACCTGATTTTGCAGCTTTTTTTAAAAAAATTGAAGAATTGAATTGAGTTGAGTTGAGTGTTGAGTTGAGTTGAGTTCAGTTGAATGTGTGGGGTTTGTTGTTCAATGAGATGCACCTGATTTTGCAGCTTTTTTTTAAAAAAATTGAAGAATTGAGTTGAGTTGAGTTGAGTTGAGTTGAGTTGTCTTGTGTTGAGTTGAGTTGAGTTGAGTTGAATGTGTGGGATTCGTTGTTCAGTGAGATACACCTGATTTTACAGCTTTTTTTAAAAAATTGAAGAATTGAGTTGAGTTGAGTTGAGTTGAGTTGAGTTGAGTTGAATTGAGCTAAGCTGAGCTGTGTTGTGTTGTGTTCAGTTGAGTGTGTGGGATTTGTGGTCTAGTTTAAAACGATTACAAGCCAAAATTTATAAAAGAAAACAATGGTAATTTTTATTTTACTACTTTGCGAAGAGGGTGGATCATATACTTGCAGGTACAGTGGACATACCTTAAGCCCGTGATGGCGAACCTATGGCACGCGTGCCACAGGTGGCACGTGGAGCCGTATTAGTGGGCACGCCAGCTCAGCTCTGGGGCGCATGCGCACGCCGACCAGCTGATTTTCGGGCCTTCTGGGCCTCCCAGTATTAGGGAAATAGGCTGTTTCCTGCCTCTGGACGGCCTGGGGGGGATGGGGAAGTCCCGTTTTTTCCTTTCTTCCCTGGCTCCAGATCCTCTCTATGCATCTGGGGAGGGCAAAAACAGCCTTTCCCACTCCCTTGGAGGCCCTACGGAGGCTGAAAGGGCCCATTTCCCGACTCCTGGTGGGACAGGAAGTGACGTTTTTTCCTGTCCCCAGCCTCCAGAGACTCCTAGAGAGACTTCTAGATACTCCTACAGAGGTTCTGGAGGCTGGGGACAGCAAAAAATGTCACTTCCTGTCCCACCGAGAGTTGGGAAATGGGCCCTTTCAGCCTCCGTAGGGCCTCCAAGGGAGTGGGAAAGGCTGTTTTAGCCCTCCCCAGATGCATAAAGAGGATCTGGAACCAGGGAAGAAAGAAAAATGGGCCTACCAGTTCATCATGTGCCAGGAGCGGGGGGGGGGGGGGTGTTGCGTGCGCATGTGTGTGGACACGTGCGCACGCGATGGCAAAAAGGTTAGCCATCCCTGCCTTAAGCCATCGATACACTGCCTTTATATTCCCTATCACCGTTGCAAGTTTGTCTCCCAAGTGGTCCGGTAGCCTAGAGGTAGAGCTCTCGCCTCACAATCAGGAGGCTGTGAGTTCAATCCTAGGTAGAGGCAGATATTTCTCTCTCTGGGCACGATGAGAATATATCTGCTGAATATGACTCCGCATTGGCGACAGGAAGGGCATCCGGCCAGTAAGTACTCAGCTCCATTCAGTTGCCCAGACTCCACCCCGCAAGGGATTATGGGGTCGTTAAAAGAAAATTAAACTTGATCAGAATTAATCCTTCCATCTCTCCCGCCTCCCCCTCCCCCGCACCGTTCAGTCAGAACTGAGGAAGCTTCTAGGATGAGAAGCAAAATATCTTCAAGAAAAAAAACAAACAAGAAAATCCAGTGGCTTTTTGAAAAAAGCACATTTGAGACAACTGTGACCTGGATGGCCGAGAATCTCTGCAGACACATGGCGGGGGGGAAAGTCTTTAATAAAAAAAAGTAAAAACAATTTCTCTATTAAAAACTAATTGAAAAAAGACCATTAAACAGAGAGAAAAGTCTCAAAGGCTAATTTCCAAGAGCAAAATGAAAGACGTAAATTTTTTAGAGAGAACACACTGACCTTCAACACAATCAGGCTCTGTGAGACTCGTACAAAGTAAGTTTAGCTCAAAGGTGTTGTATTTTTCCTCCCCCAAAAGGCAACTGAACTTTCTTGGCTTTTTCTTTGAAAACATTTGAAAATGTTTCGCTTCACGTCCAAGAAGCTTCCTCAGTTCTAACTAAATTGTGTACACTGAGAGCGTATGCACCAAGACAAATTCCTTGTGTGTCCAATCACACTTGGCCAATAAAGAATTCTATTCTATTCTATTCTATTCTATTCTATTCTATTCTATTCTATTCTATTCTATTCTATTCTATTCAATTCAATTCAATTCCCCTTCCCTTCTTTTCCTTTCTCTTCTTCTCTTTTCTCTCCTCTCCTCTCTTCCCTCTGCTCCCCTCCCCTCCCATATTTTCTCTTCTCTTCTCTTCTCTTCTCTTCTCTTCTCTTCTCTTCTCTTCTCTTCTCTTCTCTTCTCTTCTCTTCTCTTCTCTTCTCTTCTCTTTTCTTCTCCTCTCCTCTCCTCTCCTCTCTTCCCTCTGCTCCCCTCCCCTCCCATATTTTCTCTTCTCTTCTCTTCTCTTCTCTTCTCTTCTCTTCTCTTCTCTTCTCTTTTCTTCTCCTCTCCTCTCCTCTCCTCTCCTCTTCTTCTCTTCTCTCCTCTCCTCTCTTCCCTCCCCTCCCCTCCCTTCTATTCTATTCTATTCTATTCTATTCTATTCTATTCTATTCTATTCAATTCAATTCAATTCAATTCAATTCCCCTTCCCTTCTTTTCCTTTCTCTTCTTCTCTTTTCTCTCCTCTCCTCTCTTCCCTCTGCTCCCCCCTCCCATATTTTCTCTTCTCTTCTCTTCTCTTCTCTTCTCTTCTCTTCTCTTCTCTTCTCTTCTCTTCTCTTCTCTTTTCTTCTCCTCTCCTCTCCTCTCCTCTCCTCTCCTCTTCTTCTCTTCTCTCCTCTCCTCTCTTCCCTCCCCTCTCCTCCCATCTATTCTATTCTATTCTATTCTATTCTATTCTATTCTATTCTATTCTATTCCATTCCACTCCACTCCACTCCACTCCACTCCACTCCTGTTCTGTTCTGCTCTGCTCTGCTCTACTCTACTCTACTCCACGCTACTCTATTCTAAGTTAGAACCTCTTTTCCACTGACTGCCAATAGATTTGCAGGTGTGATTAAAATTCAATTTGAACCCTCAAAATGTCAGTTGAACTAGAAATAGAAATAGAAGAAATGAAAAGAGAAAGAGAAAGAATAGAAAGAATGGAAATAGAAACAGAAATAGAACATTCTTTATTGGATAAACATGATCGGGCACACAAGGAATTTGTCTTCGGTGCATAAGTCCTCCTTGTGCATAAAAGCATAAGTCCCGGTCCTAGTCATCACAAAAACGCGTTCATCATCAATCATAAGATACAACACTTAGTGATAGTCATAGGATACTAAGTAAGCAATCAACATAAATCATGCTAGGATACTGAATAAAACAATGACTATAAGTCGTAAGATACAAGCAGCAAAGTCCTAGTCATAAGAAGAGAAGGAAATAGGTAATAGGGAAGACGGGAAGAATAATAGTACTGTAATACATAACTCGGTAAGGGAGCAGCCACCATAAATTTAAGTAACTACCTTACATAAACTGGAAAAACAATGACATACCATCGGAAGACAAGGTGATTAGAAAAATTATGGAGTGTGTGGAAATGGATCAGCTCACCAAGGAGATACAAGAAAAAGATGAAACAGAATACTACTTAGTCTGGGAGAAATGGTATAAATGGTTGGAGGAGAAAGGGGAATAAAAAAGGGAAAAAAGAAAACTAAACAATGGTTAAATTAGGTGGAGGAATATGGAAACAAATGGGAAGATATAAATTGTGGAAAATGAAATTAGGTACCTGTTTACGTTAAATGTAAATAAAATATTTAGATTAAGAGAATATATTAGCTCAATATTCTTACCTGGGTAAAATCATATGGCCAGAATGCGGCCACTATGTGCTCCCACTTATGATTATTGCAGCATCCGGATGCCATATGATCAAGATTCGAACTCTTGGCAACCTGCCTGTACTTATGACCGTTGCAGCACCCTCAGGGTCCTATGATCCCTGTTTGCGACTTTCCCAGCTGGCTTCTGAAAATGGGAGAAGCCAGGTGATTCACTTAGCAAGCATTGCAAAAAAAAAAAAAGGGGGGGGGGGGCTTATCATCGGGCATGACTTCCTTAATGACCGCCTTGCTTAGCAACGGAAACGTTAGTCCCAATTGTGGTTGCAAATCGAGGACTACCTACACCCAGTAGAGAGATCGTAGGAAGCGTGAGAAAGAAATTCTACCTTGATTTTGGGTAGTACAAACAGGGCCCAGTGAAATCCGAACAGGCTTTCCGGATGGATACCAGCCCTGCAGGGTAGGCCAAGTCAAGGAACCGACGTCCTAGATATGCTGTTTTTCTGCTGGTCCAAGTTTTGTCTGAAACAGTAAAAGGGTTTTTCCTCTTGAGCAGGGGGTTGGACTAGAAGACCTCCAAGGTCCCTTCCTTTCTATCAGTATCTTTTATTCTTTTTAAAAATTGTATAGAAAATAAAATACAAAACAGCCAAAACAACCAACGATGTAAAATGTTCAGCTGAATTCACCGCTTTTTCCTCAGGGTTTTTTTTTTTTTTTGTATGCTGTTTTTTTTTTCCCTTCTTTGTTGTTGTTATGATTGAAGGTATGTTTCTGTTTCGTTCCCAGGTCCCTTTTAAACTCTGTTATTCTGTTATTAGGAACTCCGAGAAAACTCTTTCTTTTTTTTAAAAAAAATATCCCATAACATCCCAGCTTTGATATCTTTCCATTTTAAAAGGCTTCCGTCATGGATTTTCACTGGAACGGGGCTTCTATCTAATTGAGATAAGGAAGTATTATATGAAACCTAGGGGGGAAAAATCATTTCAATAAATCAGATTATTTCGTTTTGGGCAATGCAGCCGTCTTGGAGGTGGGGGTTCTCTCCGAACCCCCATTTTTCTCTGCCTCAATTCAGTGGCCTTGCAAAACTCGGTCTGAGAGGGGAGTGTGGGGGGAGCTCAGTATGGCCCAAAGACTGAGGTTGCAGCCTTGGGGAGATAAATGTTTGTTCGCTTCTTCCTCGTTTATTTATTTGCTAGATTTTGATCCTGCTTTTTATTACTTTATAAGTAGCTCAAGGCGAGGAGCATACATAATATGCCTTCCTCCTCCTGTTTTCCACCATAACGACACCTCTGCAAGGTGGGCCGAGACAGAGGGAGTGACCCAAAGTCACCCAGTTGGCTTTCATACCTAAAGTGGGACTAGAACTGCCAGTCTCCTGCTGGTTGGCCCAAAGTCAGCCAGCTGGCTTTCATGCCTAATGCGGGACTAGAACTCCCAATCCCCTTTTGATCGGCCCAAAGTCACCCAGCTGGCTTTCATACTTAAGGTATAACTAGAACTCCCAGTCTCTTGCTGGTTGGCCCAAAGTCACCCAGCTGGCTTTCATACTTAAGGTACAACTAGAACTCCCAGTCTCCTCGTGATTAGCCCAAAGTCACCCAGCCGGCTTTATGCCTAAAGTGGGACTAGAACTCCCAGTCTCCTGGTGGTTGGCCCAAAGTCAGCCAGCTGGCTTTCATACCTAAGGCAGAACTAGAACTCCCTGTCTCCTGGTGATCGGCCCAAAGTCACCCAGCCGGCTTTCATACTTAAGGTACAACTAGAACTCCCTGTCTTCTGCTGATCAGCACAAAGTCACCCAGCTGGTTTTCATTCCTAAAGTGGGACTAGAACTCACAGTCTCCTGGTAATAGGGCCAAAGTCACTCAGCAGGCTTTCATGGCCTAAGATGGGACTAGAACTCACGGCCTTCTGGATTCTAAATTTATAAAATCCCTTCAAGGATAAAAGAAGTTGGGGGAAAAAAAAACCATCATTCCTGAAGAATGACAAGTTTCTTCTATGTACTTTCCAAGAAAATCGGAGGATTATGTTGAATTTATGCAAAGGAAGCTATTTATGTAAACAAAGCAATGACGTAAAGATTCTGCTTTTGTGAATTAATCACATGGTTACCCCCTTCCTTTCCATCAAGCGATCGAGCCAGGCCAGGTCCCTCCGCACTGTGTCTCTACCATCAAGCTAACAATTCCCTTTTTCTGCTATTTAATCTTATTTGGTTTCAAAGTACCATTAAGCCTCCTCTTTTTAAAATAAATCCATTAATTTATATTCCCCATCGTAGCCAAGGCCTCGAACATTTCTTAGCGGCATGAACAAAAGTGCATGCTTAATGAATCTATTTTTCTTCAATATGCAAAAAAGAAAGCAATTCAATGCGAAGCAGATGCATTAATTGACAGAGCCCATGTACAAACCACAACCATAGCTTTTAAACTATTAATGCAAGGGTCAAATCTATTGATTCGTTCTCCAGATTGCGGCACCTGTCATCAATTAATTAAAGAAAATGTAAAAGGCACCCCGATTAATCCTTTCATCCAATCATGCCTGCATTTCAAGTGTAATCATCCAGGTTTTAAATTTTTTTTAAAAAATAATCTTCTATATACAGTATTTACTATGAATATTTCATTCATTCAGATCTAGAATGTCTTATTTTTGTGTTCCCTTTATTTTTTTGAGCAGTGTATATAACTGCTATGTATGTATGTGTGTGTACGATCCAGCATAACTCTGGAACGCCTCGAGCAATTTTAACCAAACTTAGTATACAGATGACTTACTCCCTGGAAACAAATACTGTGGGGGTAAGACTCCCCTATCACCCCTTGGGGGTGGAGGGGTGTTCTGCAGGGGGGGATCTAAATTTTTTTACTACCGGTTCTGTGGGTGTGGCTTATTTTGTGGGCGTGGTTTGATGGTCATGTGACAAACAATTCTTTAGGATTTAGCAGAGTCCTAAAGGGTCTATCAGGCTTTTAACTGCTTGCAGAGCCGTACTGGTCTACCCATTTGTTTTTGGAGCACTCTGGTCTACCACCACACTGTCTTTTACTGCTAATCAGCTGTAGGGCGTCCCTTTGAAGCGCCGCGGCAAGAGTTTAAACAGTTTTTTGCCGCTCTGCCACCACCGAGAGCATCGGAAACCACTTTCAGGCAGCTTGGCCTCAATTGCCATTCTTCCACCACCGAGCGGTTTACAAGGAGCAGATTGGTTCTAGCCGATCAGCTAGGAGGCTTCTTAGCTTCTCAATTTAAAGTGACGGTGTTTTGTTTTGCTTTTCTCTTCTTTGTCAAGTGAGCCCTGATTTTTTTCCTTCTAGCCAATCAGCTGGGACTCAGGAGGCAGCGAATAGATTGTGGGCAGGGCCAGGCAGAGGTGGTATTTACCAGTTCTCTGAACTACTCAAAATTTCCACTATCGGGAGAACTGGTAGCAACCTACCACTGATGTTCTGTTAAGATACAGCCTGTTGTGCCTTAAAATGGCTTCTACTGTACAGCACAATGGAGTTGCCATGGTAATGGCTTCACAGTACTCCACAAGGGGGCTCCCTCTGGTAAGGGGGAAAATCCAACATTAGAAATTACGTTCGGTCCAGACATTTTCAACAAGGCTTTGATTATTCTTGAGGACAAATGTATGGCCATGATCAATGAAACATTACTGTAACTTGGCCTGCCTACCCCACCACGAGACCGACACGACGTATTTCACGCAGATTACATGCGAGAAAAGAACTACAACTTGAACAGCTTAGTGCATATATTGCGGACAAGAAGCCACTTCTAAATCAAGACCAGAAAAAAGCATACCAAATTTTCATTTCATTTATTGGATTTGTATACCGCCTTACTCCCGAAGGACTCAGGGCGGTGAACAGCCACAGAATAAAACACATAAATACAAAATTTAAAAACAGAATAAAACCGAATTAAACAATTTGGCCGAGACAAATTTAAAACACCCAATAGTTTTAAAAACAAATTAGAATTTACATTTTGAAGGGGAAAGATTTAGGCCAGGCTGGCTTGATGGAATAAAAAAGTCTTGAGAGCGCGACGGAAGGTGTGCAGATCCGGGATCCTCCGTATCTCCGGGGGGAGCTCATTCCAGATAGTAGGTGATCCAAATGATCATGGATCAGCTAGCAAAACAACAAGGTGGTATCATTTTACTTGACGCTTCTGGGGGCACAGGGAAAACATTTTTAACTAATTTAATTCTTGCCGAAAACAGGGCTCAGGGTGAAGTTGCTCTTCCAATACAGGATTGGGATAAATAAATACCCGGGTAACGCCAGATTATCAGCTAGTAATAAATATATTGCAACATGCTGACATTCTTATCTAGGGAAAGGAAGGAAACTAAAGAGACTCCTGGATAAACCAGATGTAAAAACATTAGTAGTTTGATGGACATGTTCCTGCAATTTTCTTGGCTACAGCATAGGAATACAGGCAGTCTTCGTCTTACGACCAGCAAAGAGCCCAAAATTTCTACTGCTAAGGAAGACAGTTGTTAAGCGAGTTTTGCCCCATTTGACACCATTGTTAAGTGAGGTGGTTAAATTAGCGACAGGGTTGTTAAGTGAGTCTGACTTTGGTCGCAAAATGGAATCACATCAGTGGTGGGTTGCTCCCGGTTCGCACCGGTTCGCAAGAACCGGTAGTAAACATTTGTAGTCGTTCGGAGAACCGGTAATAACATTGGCTGGCCACGCCCCCAATCCAGTCCCCGGTCCGGTCGCCGCTCGCTTACCCCACCCACCTCATAAGAGGCTTTTTTTAAAAAAAACTTTTAAAAGCATTTTTTCTACAACCTCTTTGGCCAAAAAAATGCTTTTAAAAGTTAAAAAAAAAAAGCTTTTGATGATCGCACGGCTCAGCTGGGATCGTCAGAGGCTTTTAAAGGCATTTTTTTTCTGCAACCTCTTAAGGTTGTAGAAAAAATGCTTTTAAAAGTAAAAAAAAAAGCCTCTGATGATCGCGCGGCTCAGCTGGGATCGTCAGAGGCTTTTAAAAGCACTTTTTTCTGCAACCTCTTAAGGTTGTAGAAAAAATGCTTTTAAAAGTAAAAAAAAGCGTCTGATGATCGTGCAGCTCAGCTGGGATCTTCAGAGGCTTCTGAAAACATTTTTTCTGCAACCTCTTCAGCCGAAGAGGTTGTAGGAAAAAAAAAAATCCCTTTAAAACCCTCTGGCGATCCCAGCAGATTGGCCTGATCATCAGAGGCTTTTAAAAGCATTTTTTTCTGCAACCTCTTAAGGTTGTAGAAAAAATGCTTTTAAAAGTAAAAAAAAAAGTTGGCCACGCCCACCCAGTCACATTACCCCCCCCCCCGCAAGCCACACCCACAAAACAAGCCATACCCACAGAACCGGTAGTAAAATATTTTAGAACCCACCTCTGGATCACATGTCATAAGCATGTGACCGTTCCCAAAGATTTGAATTTTGATCACCTGAGTAGGGGGATCGTTAATTGATTGCAACGGTCGTTAAGTGTGGAGAAACTGGTCCTAAGTCACTTTTTTCATTGGCACCATAACTTTGAACAGTCGGTAAATAAATCGTTGAAAATCAGGGGCTACCTATCATTTAGCATTGTGTGCAATACTTTGGGAGGGATGTTTTCCGCTTAAATTTCTGGTCAGTTTTAATGGATTCCTATATAGAATAGAATAGAATAGAATAGAATAGAATAGAATAGAATAGAATAGAATAACAGAGTTGGGAAGGGACCTTGGAGGTCTTCTAGTCCAACCCCCTGTTTAGGCAGGAAACCCTACACCACATCAGACAAATGGTTATCCAACATCTTCTTAAAAATTCCAGTGTTGGAGCATTCACAACTTCTGGAGGCAAGTTTTTCCACTAGTTAATTGTTCTAACTGTTAGGAAATTTCTCCTTAGTTCTAAATTTAAATTTTAATATTAACCAGGTCAAATCTCTGCTTTTCGGAAGACAGCCGAGGCCTTAAAGACATCTACCTACTTTTTTATATTATGGAAGTACAATATGAAAGTGTTAAGTCCTTGCCTTAATCCATCAATTTTCCAATCTATCTTTAAAAATTGTGATCACTTGGTGGCCTCCTGTCCACCCGCCAATCAAGCTTAGCTTCCAGACAATCAGATCAGCTGCATATTGCTGCTTGCTGAGATCAAGGAAAGCTTGAAGAAAGTATATATATATAAAAGAATTGGGGTGGGATGTAAAATGTAAGAAATAATAATAATAATAATAATAATAATAATAATAATAATAATAATAATAATAATAATAATAATAATAAATTATTATTATTATTATTATTATTATTATTATTATTATTATTATTATTATTATTATTATTTCTTACATTTTACATCCCACCCCAATTCTTTTAAATGCTTCTTCTCCTACAAAACTTTGATACAGAGGATTTTAAAAATCAATATTTTTAACTGAAGACAGAACTTTTCCTGTTAGGATGAAAGGATAAACAGTTAGGGGGAAAAAAACGGCATGGGAGGTTATTTCAATATATGATTGTATGGCAGAGAGATTATTACCTGCGCAGAGTTGGAAAGATTTGATACAACAACAGGATACGCCTGGCGAAGTTGACAGATATTGCTGAAATGGATAAATTGACTTCTTTGATTAGAAAAAAAAGAGACAATATCTGCATTTCTTGGTGGCTGGAAGTCTCTTAGGGACTTTTTTGAGTAAAAATCCAAAAAAGTGGACTCGTGATTTGTGGTTTGGATGATTAGATGGGATAGATTGTAGGAAGAAGAAAAAGGTGATACAACTTTAGAAAGAAAGATTGAAAAATATTTGTGCTTATATAACTGCTGGGAAGAATATCAAAAGCTGTTTCTTTATACATTGCTTTCTTTTCTATTTTTCTTCAATTTTCTTTTCTTGCTTTTTGGCTTTCTCTTTGCTTTCTTTCCTTCTTCCTTCCTTCCTTCCTTCCTTCCTTCCTTCCTTCCTTCCTTCCTTCCTTCCTTCCTTCCTTCCTTCCTTTAAATTCCTGAGCGCTTGTTCTCAACCTTCTTGTTTAAAACTCTTAATCCAAATTATATAAAAATAAGGTAAAATGTCCCTCTCTCTTGGCAAAGTTGCCAAGTCTTCAATTAATTACACAGGATTTACTTTACATTTGATGGTGTTTTTTTTTAAAATTGAAATATAGGTAGTCCTCGATTTACGACCACAATTGAGCCCAAAATTTCCGTTGCTAAGCCAAATGTTTGTTAACTGAATTTTGCCCCGTTTTACGACCTTTCTTGTCACGGTTGTTCGGTGAATCGCTGCAGTTGTTAAGTGAGTCACATAGTTGTTAAGTGAATCCAGTTTCCCCCATTGACTTTGCTTGTCAGAAGGTCGCAAAAGGGATCATGTGATCCCTGGACACTTCAACGGTCATAAGTATGAACTGGTTGGATAAACAATCCAAAATTAATGTATAAATGTATAAACATAAGAGAAGATTGTGTAATAGATAGGTATAAATTGTAATGAATATAGAAATTAGTATGTAATACATAAAATGTATGTGTATATAGTTGGTTGTAGATATTATTACAGATGCCGGTATTGAAAAGCTTAAAAATGTAACAAGGATGTTAAAGATGTAAATGTTGAATAAAAATTATCTTAAAAAAAAAAAAAAGAAGAAGAGGAGGCCCTATTAAGGAGTCCCTCTCTCACCGTGTGTTTTTCCCTGCTGTAATTGCTGATTGTTTAACTTCTGCCTATAGTATGTGTATGTATAACGTATATTCTTTTGTAGATAAAACCACTACTTATTACAAAAAAAAAAAGTATGAACCAGTTGCCAAGCATCTGAATTTTGACCACGTGACTTTGGGGAGTGCTGCAATGGTCGTAAATGTGAAAAATGGTCCTAAGTCACTTTTTTCAGTGCCGTTATAACTTTGGACGGTCGCTAAATGAACTGTTGTAAGTCAAGGACTATCTGTAATCAACCAAAAATAAAAATAAGTCCTATAGTTAGAAATTACTGAGCTTTAAAAAAACGTATTAACTTTTATTTCACGCCAAGCGAGAAATTGGGTTCAATACTATCTTGACATGTTCCCTGTTTTTGATCCTCTTTCTGAAATAAAACAAACAATTCCTCCTTCAAAAAAAATGCTTTTATTTTCCTGATGTATAATCCATTTAAGAGAATTAAGGTATGTTGGAAAACACGGCCGTGGGGGGAAAAATGGGATAATTATGCCTCTTTAAAAGGTCAGTGGAGGAAGATAAGATAATATCAAATGTATTTCTGTCTCCCAAAAGAAATACTTCTGAGTTCAGAAGAACTGTGAACAACGCTGAACCAACCGCAAGTTGTTTGCACAAGCTCTTGTGTCAAAGGGGCAAAGAAAAGCAATTTTAACAACGTGAATGCAGGAACTAAAGAAGTCTCCTAACTTTAGCAACTTGAAGATATGTGGACTTCAACTCCCAGAATTTCCTGGTCAACAATTTTCCTCCTTTCCTTTCCTTTCCTTTCCTTTCCTTTCCTTTCCTTTCCTTTCCTTTCCTTTCCTTTCCTTTCCTTTCCTTTCCTTTCCTTTCCTTTCCTTTCCTTTCCTTTCCTTTCCTTTCCTCTCCTCTCCTCTCCTCTCCTTTCCTTACCTTCCTTCCCTCCCTCCCTCCATCTCATCTTCCTTCCTTCCTTCCTTCCTTCCTTCCTTCCTTCCTTCCTTCCTTCCTTCCTTCCTTCCTTCCTTCTTCCCTCCCTCCCTCCAGAGGTTGTGGATGATTTATCACTGGAAGTTTTAAAGAAGAAACTGAATGGCCATTTGTCTGAAATTCTATAGGGTTTCCTTTTTGAGCAGGGGGTTGGACTAGATGACCTCCAAGGTCCCTTCCGACTCTGTTATTCTATAATCCCTCCCTCCCTCCCTCTCTTCATTTCACCTTCCTTGTTTCCTTCCTTCCTTCCTTCCTTCCTTCCTTCCTTCCTTCCTTCCTTCTTCCCTCCCTCCCTCCCTTCCTCCCTTTTCTTTCTTCCTTCCTCCCTTTTCTTTCTTTCTTTCTTTCTTTCTTTCTTTCTTTCTTTCTTTCTTTCTTTCTTTCTTTCTTTCTTTCTTTTTCTTTCTTTCTTTCCCATTCCAGATAAATGGCTGTCCTATCTCTTCTTGAAAACCTCCAGTGTGGGAGCCCCCCCGCCCGCCCCCGGCAACTTCTTGTGGCAAGTCGTTCCACTGATTAATTATCCTCACTGTCAGGAAATTTCTCCTTGGTTCTAGATCGGTTCTTCCCTTGATAAATTTCCACCCATTCTTTCTTGCCTTGCCTTCTGGTGCTTTGGAAAACAGATCTCCCAGGACTTGAGGGCCTGTTGACAGAGGGGCTGAAGTATTTTCCAAAGTGCCAGAGGGCAAGACAGGAGTCAAGGATGGAAGCTTGCTAAGTTGAGATGCAACCTCGGACTAAGGAGAAATTTCCTGACAGTGAGAATAATTAACCAGTGGAACAACTTGCCTCCAGAAGTTGTGGGTGCTGCATCACCGGAGGCTTTGAGAAGAGATTGGACAGCCATTTGACCAGGATCTTATAGGGCCGTGATGGCGAATCTATGGCATGTGTGACAGAGGTGGCACAGAGAGCCCTCTCTGTGGGCATGCACACCAGCCAGCTGGTCTTCACGGGAACCAGAGCACCAACAGCCTGAAAACGGCCCCAAAACAGCCCAAAAAATGGCTTGAAAACAGCCCCCCAAAAAACCAGGCCGAAAACAGCCAAAAATAGTAAAAACAAAAAAACCAGCCCAAAAATGGCCTCCAAAACAGCCAAAAATGCCCAAAAAACAGCCAGAAAAACGGCCTGAAAACGGCCCCCTAAACAGCCCAAAAACGGCAAAAAAAATGAGGGGGGGGGAACAGTCCCAAAATGGCCTGAAAAATGGCCCCCAAAACAGCCAAAATATGGCCTGGAAACGGCCTTAAAAACAGCCAAAAAATAGGCATGTGCGTGCCGGCCAGCAGGACTTCATGGGCTCCAGAGCACCAACAGCTGAAAACAGCCCAAAAAACAGCCCGAAAATGGCCAAAAAACGGTAAAATGCCCACCAAAACAGCCAAAAATGGCCAAAAATGGTGGTGGTGGTGGGGGAAACAGTCTCAAAATGGCCTGAAAAATGGCCCGCAAAACAGCCAAAAACAGCCAAAATACGGTCTGAAAACAGCCCTAAAAACGGCCAAAAAATAGGAATGTGCGTGCCGGCCAGCAGGACTTCATGGGAGCCAGAGCACCAACAGCTGAAAACGGCCCCAAAAATAGCCCAAAAAATGGTAAAAAAACCAGCCCAAAAACGGCCTGAAAAATGCCCCCCAAAACAGCCCAAAACAGCCAAAAAACAGCCTGAAAACGGCCCAAAATACAGCCTAAAAATGGCCCTAAAAATGGCCTAAAAAGAGGCATGTGCGTGCTGGCCAGCTGGACTTCATGGGCGCCAGAGCCCCAACAGCCTGAAAACAGCCCAAAAAACAGCCCGAAAATGCCCAAAAAATAGTAAAAAAACCAGCCCAAAACCAGCCTGAAAAATGGCCCCCAAAACAGCCCAAAACAGCCAAAAAACAGCCTGAAAATGGCTCAAAAAACAGCCTGGAAATGGCCCTAAAAATGGGCAAAAAATAGGCATGTGCGTGCCAGCCAGCTGGTGTTCAGGGTTCCGCATGGACGCGCTTTCCGGTTTGGGCACTTGGTGCCGAAAAGGTTCGCCATCCCTGTTATAGGGTCTCCTGGTAGAGCAGGGGGCTGGAGCAGAAGACCTCTCCGCTCTATGGTTGTCTCTGAGTTTGATGGCCCCTGATATTTGGGGTTATCTCAGTTGTGATATTCTCTGTCAAAACAACCAGCCTCCCTCCTCCTCCTCCTCCTCCTCCTCCCTCTCTCCCCAGCTCTTCTTTCCATCTGACTGATTTATTTCATTAACTTATGAAATTACGCCTGACACTTTCCTCCCACGGTTGATCTACATGATGCTCCTTTTCTGGGTTGCGAAGGGGGTGATGACGGGAGGCGAGAAAAGTCTTGTCATCTAACCCAAAACTCAGGGCTGTAATTTGCTTAGCATGCCAAGTTGTTTACATTTGCCCATAATTTTGGATTTTTGCTTCCCGGTTAGCAGGAAGGAAAAATTAAGGTTGGATCGTTTATCCAATAACAGATTAGGGAATGGGATGGGATGGGATGGGATGGGATAGAGAAGAGAATGGAGAGAGAAGCGAAGCGAAGCGAAGCGAAGCGAAGCGAAGAGAAGAGAAGAGAAGAGAAGAGAAGAGAAGAGAAGAGAATGGTGGAAGAGGAGGAGGAGGCTAGGAAGAAGGAAAGAGAAAAGAATAGAGGAGAGGAGAGGAGAGGAGAGGAGAGGAGAGGAGAGGAGAGGAGAGGAGAGGAGAGCAGATGAGATGGAGGATAGGATAGGATGGGATAGGATAGGATAGGATAGGATAGGATAGGATAGGATAGGATAGGATAGGATAGGATAGGATAGGATAGGATAGGAGGAGAGAAGAGAAGAGAAGAGAAGCAAAGAGATGAGAAGAGAAGAGAATGGTGGAAGAGGAGGAGGATGCTAGGAAGAAGGAAGGAGAATAGAATAGAGGAGAGGAGAAGAGAAGAGAGGAGAGGAGAAGAGATGAGATGGAGGATAGGATAGGATAGGATAGGATAGGATAGGATAGGATAGGATAGGATAGGATAGGAGGAGAGAAGAGAAGAGAAGAAAAGAGAAGCAAAGAGAAGAGAAGAGAAGAGAATGGTGGAAGAGGAGGAGGAGGCTAGGAAGAAGGAAGGAGAATAGAATAGAGGAGAGGAGAGGAGAAGAGAAGAGAAGAGATGAGATGGAGGATAGGATAGGATAGGATAGGATAGGATAGGATAGGATAGGATAGGATAGGATAGGATAGGATAGGATAGGATAGGAGGAGAGAAGAGAAGAAAAGACACTTAAGAAGATAAAAAGCTTATTGAAACAGGAAGCCATCTATATAGATGGCTCCATTCATAAGCCAAGCAAATATTGCAGGCAGAAATCCATTCAAGACGGGATACTTCGAAACTCCTTGCAGCAAAGTTTGACAGCTAACAAAGGCAGAATAATAGGATTAGAAAGCAGCCCCTCACCCAAGATCCAACACAGGACCAAAGCCATTAAGCCACAATAGGAATTGCCCCACACCCTTTCAGAACACAAGCCCCTTCATTGCACAACCCCCCCCCCCAAGAACAGTCCAAACTTCAAAGTCACAAAAACCTAAAAAGATCCATCCACTCATTCAACCATTTGTTCAGCTGTCCCAGAACCACATGCTGTGTGGTTCAGTTCATCATTAAACCTTCTTTCCAATCAGCCTCCATGATGTTTCCAGCGTCTTTCTCCCAGCTTCGAACTGAACCAGATGGATTTTCCTTCCGACAATTTCTAACCAGGATTCCCCGGAGTAACTTACTCCATCTACTCATCGGGAAGTTCTTTCTTCTTCGAAATAAAAGATCTTTTCCTTGGTGAACAACAACAGAAACAGAAGGTCAAAATTTTATTCCTAGCAGGAAAAAAAAAAAAAAAAAAACGGAGCCAGAAATTCCACGGTGTTTTTTCCTTTTTGCTGTTCTGTTGAGTTCCAGCGGGACAGAAGTGGGCAGATGTGTCATCTCTCAAAATGTAGGTTTCTTTTTCCATGCTGCAATTTTAGTACAGGAGGAGTTCCACCGATTAACAGATAAAACCTTCACCTGGAAGACATATTCATCAGCATGCAAAACAACCAGCTGCTTAATTTGATTTATTAAAAGTTCACTCAGCATCGATTCACTCAGAAGCTGGAGTGGATTTTAAAAGTTTAGAATCCAGGAGACGGGGAGTTCTAGTCCTGCCTTAGGCATGAAAGCAGCTGGATGACTATGGGCCAATCACCAGGAGACGGTGAGTTCTAGTCTCACTTTAGGCATGAAAGCCAGCTGGATGACTATGGGCCAATCACCAGGAGACGGTGAGTTCTAGTCTCACTTTAGGCATGAAAGCCAGCTGGATGACTATGGGCCAATCACCAGGAGACTGGGAGTTCTAGTCCTGCCTTAGACATGAAAGCCAGCTGGATGACTATGGGCCAATCACCAGGAGACTGGGAGTTCTAGTCCTGCCTTAGACATGAAAGCCAGCTGGGTGACTTTGGGCCAATCACCAGGAGACTGGGAGTTCTAGTCCTGCCTTAGGCATGAAAGCCAGCTGGGTGCCTTTGGGCCAATCACCAGGAGACGGTGAGTTCTAGTCCTGCCTTAGACATGAAAGCCAGCTGGGTGACTTTGGACCAATCACCAGGAGACTGGGAGTTCTAGTCCTGCCTTAGACATGAAAGCCAGCTGGGTGACTTTGGGCCAATCACCAGGAGACGGTGAATTCTAGTCCGCCTTAGGTATGAAAGCAGCTGGGTGCCTTTGGACCAATCACCAGGAGACGGTGAGTTCTAGTCCTGCCTTAGGTATGAAAGCCGACTATCACTCCAACACAACTTCATATTTTGGGCTTTCTCACACTTGTGGATAAAGCAAATTGCAGAAGAAGGCAAAACACATCATTTATATGTAAATATATAGCGTGCTCTGTCGCTCTAAAACAATCGGAAGTCAACTCCCCTTTTCCCTTTTCTTTCCCCCCCTTCTTTCTCCCTTTCCTTTTCCTTTTCCCTTATTTCCATCCGTATTTTATATTACAATCGACTCTAAGAAAAAAGAAACCCCAAATCTGCAGCGTGTCCATCGGAAAAGCACGATAGAGTTCTCAGCCGAAGTTGCTTTAATAACATTTCTCTTCCTATTTGTCCCACCAGTGCCAGGTAAGAAGCAGGAGAAACAAGAATAGATGAGTAGTTTTGATTTTAAAAGACATTTTTCAGCGTTGCAAGTAGAATACATGCTGTCCTTAAAGGAAAGAAAAACCCACCTTTTGGACTTCAGAAAATCAATTTTGTGACGCCCTCTTTATTAATTTTCGTGGCATCAGCTCAATAATTTTGCTGCAAAATACAATATTAATATTTGAAGTGTTCAGTCAGCCTTTGCTAAGAAACAGCTCCTGAGTTTTAAAGGGATAAGACAAACATCACTGCAGGTAGTCCTTGAGTTACGACCATTCATTTAGTGACCAATCTGAGTTTACAACGGCGCTGTAAAAAATTGACTTAGGATGGTTTTTCACACTTAACGACCGTTGCATCCTCCCCCGTGGTCACGTGATCAAAATTCAGACGCTTGGCAACTGACTCGCAGTGTCCCGGGGTCACGTGATCGCCTTTTGAGACTTTCCCACAAGCAAAGTCAACGGGGAAGCTGGATTCACTTAATGACCGTGTTACTAAGTTATCAACGGCAGTGATTCACTTAACAAACGTGGCAAGAAATGTCGTAAAACGGGGCAAGACTCACTTCACAAATGTCCCACTTAACGACATAAACCTTGGGCTCCGTTGTGGTCCTAAGTCGAGGACTATCTGTAGAATCCAGTCGTCAGGTACTTGACGTTTGATCAGGTGGATGGTGGGGGCTGCTGCATTGGCCATAAGTGTGAAACTTAGTCACTAATCAAGAGGCAACTGGACTTTCTTGGTTTTTCCTTGAGGAGGTTTCGCTTCTCATTCTAGAAGCTTCTTCAGTTCTATAAGAGAGTAAGAACTGAACAAGCTTCTTGGAAAAGGAGCAAAACCTCTTCACGGAAAAACCAAGAAATGTGGTTGCCTCTTGAAAAAAAAGACCTCCATAGACCTTTAGTCATAAATCACTATTTTTTTCAGTGCCGTTGTATCTCGAATGCTGCAGATTCACTAACCTAGCTGGCTGCACCTAATGTAGGTAGTCTTCGACTTACGACCACAATTGAGCCCAACATTTCTGTCGCTAAGCGAGACAGACAGACTGACGTTAAGCGAGTTTTGCCTGGTTTGTCAACCTATCCTGCCACATTTGTTAAGTGAATCATCACAGTTGTTAAGTTAGCGACACAGTCATTAAGTGAATCTGGCTCCCCCCCCCATTGACTTTGCTGGTCAGAAGGTTGCAAAAGGGAATCGTGTGACCCTGGGACGCTGCAACCGTCATAAATATGAGTCAGTTGACAAGCATCCGAATTTTGAACATGTGACTCTGGGGATGCTGCAACGGTCATACGGTGTGAGAAACGGTCCTAAGCCACTTTTTTCAGTGCCGTCATAACTTTGAACGGTCACTAAATGAACTGTTGTAAATTGAGGACTACCTATGTCAGTGTTTCTCAACCTTGGAAGCTTGAAGATGGGTGGACCTCAACTCCCAGAATCCCCCAGCCAGCTGGCTGGGGGATTCTGGGAGTTGAAGTCCACCCATCTTCAAGCTTCCAAGGTTGAGAAACACTGACCTATGTGTTAAACTACCCCCTTGGGGAAAAAAAAAGACAAGTTATTACTAACTGATCTTGTGTGCATATCCTGGATAGGGGTGTTGGGTTGTTACAATCACAAAATATTAAATATGAGCCAATGATGTCTGGCGGCAGCCAAAAAAGCCAATGCAATCCTAAATTGCATTAACAGAGGAATACCATCAAGATCAAGGGGGGTACTAATACCACTCTATAAAGCCTTAGTAAGACCACACCTAGAATCCTGCATCCAGTTTTGGTCACCACACTAGAAAAAAGATATTGAGACTCTGAAAGAGTGCAGAGAAGAGCAACCAGGATGATGAGGGGACTGGAGGCTAAAACATACGATGGACGGTTGCAGGAACTGGGCCTGGCTAGTCTAGTGAAGAGAAGGACCAGGGGAGACAGGAGAGCATCTTCCAATATTTGAGGGGCTGCCCCAGAGAGGAGGGGGTCAACCTACTATTTTCCAAAGCACAAGAAAGAAAGAAAGAAGGAAGGAAGGAAGGAAGGAAGGAAGGAGGAGGGAGGGAGGGAGGGAGGGAAGGAAGGGAAAAAAAGAAAAAGAGAGAGAGAAAGAAAGAAAGAAAGAGAAAGAAAGAAAGAAAGAAAGAAAGAAAGAAAGAAAGAAAGAAAGAAAGAAAGAAAGAAAGAAAGAAAGAAAGACATCTGAGTGAGCCATGGATGGACAGAAGACATGGCTGGTCTAGTGAAGAGAAGGACCAGGGGAGACAGGAGAGCATCTTCCAGTATTTGAGGGGCTGCCCCAGAGAGGAGGAAGGGGGTCAAGCTATTCTTCAAAGCCCCTGAAGGCCAGACAAGGAATAATGGATGGAAACTGATCAGGGAGAGATTCAACCTGGAAATCAGGAGGAATTTCCTGACCGTGAGAACAATCAACCAATGGAACAGAAGTTGCCTTCAGAAGTTGTGGGAGCTTCATCACTGGAGGCTTTCAAGAAGAGACTGGACTGCCATTTGTCAGAAATGGTATAGGGTTCGCTTGCGCAGGGGGTTGGACTAGATGATCTTCAAGGTCCCTTCCCACTCTGTTATTCTATATTCAGTGGAACAGAAGTTGCCTTCAGAAGTTGTGGGAGCTTCATCCCTGGAGGCTTTCAAAAAGAGACCGGATTACCAATGGTCAGAAAGGGTGCAAGATCTCCTGCTTGGGCCGCGGGGTTGGACTAGATGACCCCCAAGGTCCCTTCCCACTCTGTTAATCTGATTTTTAAAAAATACACATTAATGACCGCAAATGAAGTACAATTCCCACCTTTAACCTTTTGGTGGATGTCTTTCGCAGACCCGGGCTTGGGACCGGTGTGTAGCTCTTCCTTCCGTCCGTCGTATGAACATTATTTTTTTTTTAAATTAGATTTATATGCTGCCCTTCTCCGGAGACTCAGGGCGGCTTACAATGCGTTAAGCAATAGCCTCCATACTTTTGTATATTTATACAAAGTCAGCTTATTGCCCCCACAAACTGGGTCCTCATTTTACCTACCTTAGAAAGGATGGAAGGATGAGTCAACCTTGAGCCTGGTGGGATTCGAACATGCAATAATTGCAGACAGCTGAATGTTAATAACAGGCTATTAGTCTGTTGAGCTATCCAGGCTCCTAAGCCTCAAGGTCCATTGGAAATTTAAGGACTCGTCCTTATCTATATGAAAGAAAATCCAGATTGTTTTCCAATATGTGACCCACAACACTGACTAAGACAGGAAAGGAACATTTCGCTGCCTCAATCCCAGCGGGGGATTTATTATTTTTGCCTTATTAGCACCAACAGAAATTAAAGACCATTTCTCTTAACATCTAAGAGCCGATCTTGATTAAAACCTAATTAGCATGGGCCTTCACGGGGTCTCTTCAAAAGGTTGTGCTGTTGGGAGGGAGGCCCTGAGAGTGGGCTCGCTGCCTCGGAGTTTCTTGCAAGGAAGGTTTAATTAAATATCCGTGTCAAAAGGCTCGGGGTGGGAGATGGGGGGGCTGTAGGAACTGGAGAGTAAAACATACGATGAACGGTTGCAGCAACTGGGCCTGGCTAATCTAGTGAAGGGAAGGACCAGGGAAGACATGAGAACAGTCATCCAATATTTGAGGGGCTGCCCCAGAGAGGAGGAAGGGGGTCAAGCTATTTTCCAAAGCACCCGAAGGCCAAACAAAGAATAATGGATGGAAGCTGAACAAGGAGAAATTCAACGTGGAAATAAGGAGGAATTTTCTGAACGTGAGAACAATCAACCTATGGAACAGAAGTTGCCTTCAGAAGTTGTGGGAGCTTCATCCCTGGAGGCTTTCAAGAAAAGATTGGACTGCCATTTGTCAGAAATGGTGTAGGGTCTCCTGCTTGGGCAGGGGGTTGGACTAGATGACCTAGAAGGTCCCTTCCGTTAGTCTGTAAGTTCTGTATTTAAGGCCTTGGGTGCCATTCTTTGCAAGAAAATAAGAACGCAACTGGGTGTGAGAGACGGGGTGGGGGTGTTGCATGGAGGAGGAAGAACGGGGAAAGTAGAAATTCGTGAGAAACCGAAACAAACAGGCAGAAGACTCGCAGGGCGCGTCCATGATCCAACTCGCAGTCAGAAAACAGGATGAAAACTCCTTCAGTCTCACAACACTTGGGTAGACTGACTCAGCCAGAGTTTCCACAGGGATCCTGGGAGCATCCTAGAACCAAGCCAAGGGCAAAAATGCCAGAGAATTCCTGGAAGCCTGGCCCTGGGACAAACTGGCTATCCACAGGCACATTGAGATCAAGGACGTTTACATGCCTTTCGAAAGGGACAATCGAAAAGCCAAAAAAAAAGGGGGGGGGACAAAAAGACCTCCTTGCTGGCAATCCACACCAGAGATGAACAGAGACTAAGAGTCCCTTGGTCCCTTCTGGCACTGATGATGTTAGCTAGTTTGGTAATGAAATGTCTGCAAGGAAACAGCCAAGAGCCGAGTCTTCTTCTTCTCCTTCTCCTTCTCCTTCTCCTTCTCCTTCTCCTTCTTCTTCTTCTTCTTCTTCTTCTTCTTCTTCTTCTTCTTCTTCTTCTTCTTCTTCTTCTTCTTCTTCTCCTCCTCCTCCTCCTCCTCCTCCTCCTCCTCCTCCTCGCCCTTCCTCTTGCCCCCCCTCCTCTCCACAAACCTCACTCTCTGCTAGCACTGATGAGGTTACCTAGTTGGTCATAAGACATCTCCGAGAACCAAGCTTAGAGAGCACCAAGGACCCCACAGTCCTTTTCCTTCTCCTTCTCCTTCTCCTTCTCCTTCTCCTTCTCCTTCTCCTTCTCCTTCTCCTTCTCCTTCTCCTTCTCCTTCTCCTTCTCCTTCTCCTTCTCTTCTCTTCTCTTCTCTTCTCTTCTCTTCGCTTCGCTTCGCTTCTCTCCTCTCCTCTCCTCTCCTCTTTCTCTCTTCCCTCTCCCCCTCATTCTCCTCTCCTCTCCTCTCCTCTTTCTCCTCCTCTTCCCTCTCCCCCTTGTTCTCCTCTCTGCAAACCCATTTGTCTTCTAACACTGATGATGTTACTTAGCTGGGTCATGAAATGTCTGCAAGAAAACAACGAAGCTCAGAGAGCACCAAGGACTCCAGATTTTGCCTTATATTTCCTTCTCGCCTTTTGGAAGGTAGACCTCACACCTTCTGTCTGACTGTCAACTGCCATTTCACCCTGATCTCTTCCAGAGTTTCAAAGGAACGTTGCATAAATATCCAGCTGCCCCATCATCACCTCCGGTTGAGAATTCAATTTATTTGGCCTTATTGATTTGAGCCGTGATTAAAAGTCAGCAAGTTTCGCTGCCTGTTAACCAGCTTGTGCTGAATCTTTGTTCTTTCCTTTGTGCAATGGCTCCTAAGAGTCGGCCGAAGCACGGCTCTTCATTTCAGAAAAGACGAAGCGATCCTAAGAGAGCTCTTTAAAATTAAAAATTAAATGTTATTTTTGGAACACGAAATAATGTACTGTAAATGGTGCCGGCCTCAAACTTTGGCACTTAGCCACTGCTATATTTAAGTTCTGACCCAGCCTTAGCAGAAGCAAGAAACAGACTCCTGGTCACGAAAAAAAAACCTCTTTATTTTCCTCTTGTGAATTAATGGCATTCACCCACTGAAAAGTCCAAGAAAGAGTCCTTCAAGGAGTTAAATGCAGCACCAGACCTTATCCGCTCCTTGAGGTCATTGCCACCCAGTCGAAAGGCTGCAAATTAAGTTCTGGCCAGCAGTTTTTGTGGCACAAAACACAATGAGCCAAAATCTCCAGAAATACGAACGGTTGTCTCCTACGACCACCACTCCCCTTTCCTCCCATTTATTCCCCAGCCAGGGAGGGGCCATTCAGCATCCATATATGCTTTGCTTCCCGAGTCGACTCCTTGTCCTCCGTTGTTCTCCTCTCTTAATGGCTCTGTGTATCCGTGCATCTGGAACAGGCCCCAGCTGTTCTTCCTCCTCCTCACTCATCTCAGCCCCCAAAGGCAGCTGCCTCTCCGGAGGCTGGGAAATGTCGGACGGCCCCGGCTCCATCTCTGCTTAAGACGCAGAGCAATTTAGTCGAGCTTTTTTTTTTAATTGTTTGTAAACTCATGAAGAGGGAAACACAGACACACACACACACACACACATCAATTCTCTGAATCATTGGTTCCACTGACGGCTATATTATGTCAGCAGCA
>JAKOOJ010000005.1:2543461-2548461 GCA_022577455.1 Arizona elegans | reverse complement strand
ACTTACAGCCGTTAAGTTTAGTGACCGTTCAAAATTGCAACGGCACTGGAAAAAACTAACATATGACCATTTCTCACACTTACGACGGTTGCAGCCTCCCCGTGGTCACGCGATTAAAATTAAGACACTGACTCATATTTACAACAGTTGCAGGACTTGCACAATAAGCCATGAGCCTTGAGAAGGAAATGGAATAACAGGATTGGAAGGGACCTCGGAGGTCATCTAATCCAACCCCCAGGCCCGAGGAAGAAACCTTATTCCGTTCCAGCCAAATGGTTGCCCAGTCTCTGCTGGAAAAAGCTGGAGATTCTCCTTCACTGGAGGCTTTCAAGAAAAGACCGGGCTGCCCTCTGTCAGAAACGGTGTAGGCAGGGTCTCCTGCTTGGGTGGTGGGTTGGACTAGATGACCTCCAAGGTCCCTCCCAACTCTTGTCATTCTGTTATTCTGTGTGACCAACGATGGCTTCTTCTGAGCAGCATCAACGCTGCAGGTTTTTCTTCTGCTCCCTGGGCTCAAAATAGATCTAATTGTCTGATACATTAATTAGCTTTCATGTAGAGAACGCCGCTCTCTTATTTTTCAAGCCCGTTCATGAAAACCTCTTCATCGTTACGACATCGAAAACAAACAAACAATATTTTGCCGGTGACTCTGAAGCTGGCTTCTTTTGAATGGAAAGGAAGAGAAAATAGCAGAATATCAAGAATATTCCAGGACAAGGTGAGAGATCCATTGGACCAGAGATACTATTCAGCCGGCTCAGATCGGTTTGCCCGAACCGGTAGCGGAATACACGGGGGGGGGGCTTGCCCACTCACCCACCTGCCCCGGCTCTATGCCATCCTACTGAGGCTGGGCATTCGCAAGCAAAGTGTATGTGCAGAAGGCAGGGTACATAGGTGGAAGGCAGGAGAGCACGCGAACCGGGCACACAGGCACACAAAGCGAGCATGTGGCAAACCGATAGTAAACCGGTAGTAACATAATGTAAAACCCACCTGCACCGTTGTGACCCAGGCCCAAGTAGGTATTATCAGACGCAATCAGTTCTAAACGAACAGATTTTATTAGAACAGCTGAGAATTAACTCATTCTCAGCATAGTCCAAACTAATTCAATACAAATTCTTCATAACACAAATTCTTCAGTCTAATCACCAACCTTGGTATAATTAGGCAAACTGCCAAAGGCTTCTCCTGGCAAAAGTTCAGGAGCAGAAGATGCCGACAAGAAATAAAGGCAGCAAGACAAGAAGCAAATCTATCAACGTTGTTTTCCGGCAAAGAGCCCAAGAGCCCTTGCTGGTCTGTTTTAAGCCTTCTGGGAGGGGCCAATCATCTCCTGGCCTTACTCCCGAGTTGTCCCTTTTGCTTTAGCTGCTCTTGCCTTCTGGCAGCTCTGTGCATGTGCACACTAGGAACAGGCTCCTCCTGTCCCTCTGCCTCTCTGCTATCTGCCTCTGGAGGCTCCGGAGTCCGTGCATCACTCCCCGATGGCCCTGGCCCCATCTCTGCCTCCGATGCAGAGCCCTCATCCGGGCCTTCCCCAGACTCCAGGATTGGCCCATGTTCCTCCCCAACCTCCTCACTGTCTGACTCCGTTGCCAGCTCCGCAGGCTGCTGGCGGACCACAACATATACTTCCTATGATGTCCGATGGCACAGGAAATGGTTCATATTTTGGCCTGGAAATCTTAGATTATGATATGGCAGATGAAAACGACGATATCCCTAAGCCTCTGCTACAGGAAGTCCTCAACTTACAACGGTTCATTTAGTGACCATTCAAAGTTAGAATGGCACTGAGGGCGGAGCTGACGTCGCGATGATGCGACGGAAGATCTCGGTGTTCCGAGATCACCGTCGATATCTCCGCCGCTGGATGGTCCAGTTTGGACCTCAAAATTCAGACACTTTGCAACCGACTCATATTTGTGACGGTGGCAATGTCCCGGGGGTCACGTGATCCCCTTTTGTGGCCTTCTGACAAGCAAAGTCAACGGGGAAGCCGGATTCACTTAATGACCGGGTTACTAACTTATCAGCTGCAGTGATTCACTTAACAAACGTGGCAAGAAATGTCGTAAAACGGGGCAAGACTCACTCCACAAATGTCTCACTTAACGACATAAACCTTGGGCGCAATTGTGGTCATAAGTCGAGGACTATCTGTAGAATCCAATCGCCAAGCATTTGAACTTTAAATAGGTGGATGGTGGGGCTGCTGCATTGGCCATAAGTGTGAAACCTGGTCATAAATCAAGAAGCAACTGGACTTCCTTGGTTTTTCCATGAAGAGGTTTCACTTCCCATCCCAGAATCTTCTTCAGTTCTATAAGAGAGTAAGAACTGAAGAAGTTTCTTGGAAAAGGAGCAAGAATCTTGATAGTACAGTGGTCTAAGCACCCTGTTATTAACACAGCTGCCTGCAATTACTTGCTGGTTCGAATCTCATCAGGCTCAAGGTTGACTCAGCCTTCCATCCTTTCTAAGGTAGGTGAAATGAGGACCCAGTTTGTGGGGGCAATAAGCTGACTTTGTATAAATATACAAAAGGATGAAGGCTATTGCTTAACGCACTGTAAGCCGCCCTGAGTCTCCGGAGAAGGGCGGCATATAAATCAAATTAAAATAAAATAAAATAAAATAAACCTCTTCATGGAAAAACCAAGATAGTCCAGTTGATTCTTGAAAAAAAAAGACCTCCATAGACCTTTGGTCATAAATCACTATTTTTTTCAGTGCCGTTGTATCTTTTGAACACTCATTAAACGAATGTAAGTCAAAGTCTACCTGCCTTCATTTCTGCCTCTTTGTTTGCACAATATTTTGGGTACATAAAGCCAAACCTGGAATGCTGCAATCAATTTTGGTCATCACTCTACAAAAAAAAGAGGTTGAGACTTTGGAAAAAGTTCAGAGAAGAGCAACTAAGAGGATTAAAGGCCTGGAGAACTAAAACGTATGAAGAACGGTTGCAGGATTTGGGTTTGGCCAGTCTAGAGAGAAGAAGGACTAGGGGTGACATGATAGCATCTTCCAATATTTGAGGGGCTGCCCCAAAAAAGAGGGGGGCAATCTATTCTCCAAAGCATCCGAAGGCAAGACAAGAAACAATGGATGGAAACTAATCAAGGAGAGAAGCAACCAGGAATTCCTGACAGTGAGGACCATTAACCAGTGGAACAGCTTGCCACAAGAACTTGTGAGCCCTTCATCAATGGAGGTTTTTAAGAAAAGACTGGACAGTCATTTGTCTGGAATGGTAGAGGTCCGTGATGGCGAACCTGTGGCCTGCGTGCCTGAAGGTGCATGGAAAGTCATCTCTCTGGGTACGCCAGCTGTCGCCCGTTGCTCTTTTGGGTCCTGGTGTGCACATGTGCGCCGGCCAGCTGGTTTTGCGCACGTGGGAATGCCGGAAACCAGAAGAGCAGCTCCCTGCCACGCATGCGCCTGCCGGAAATCGGAAGCTTAGGGGACCACTCTTAAGGTTTCTGGCTCTCCCATGCGTGCGCCCCGGTGAGCTGCTCTCTGGTTTCTGGCACTCCCCCCGTGCTTGCGCGCAGGCTCCCATTTTGGCAGGGAAAGAAGGGGAGAGACAGAGAGGGAGGGGGATTGAGGGAGGGAAGGAGGGGGAGAGAGAGAAAGAGGGGAGGGGGAGGGAGAGAGAGAGAAAAAGAGAGGGGGGGAGGGAAAGAAGGGGAGAGACAGAGAGGGAGGGGGGAGAGAGAGAAAGAGGGAGGGAGGGGGGAGAGAGAGGGGGATGGGGAGAGGGGGGAGGGAGGGAAAGAAAGAGGGAGGGGAGGGAAAGAAGGGGAGAGACAGAGAGGGAGGGGGAGGAAAGATATTGAGGGAGGGAAGGGAGGGGGAGAGAGAGGGAGGGTGGGGGATAGAAGGGGATGGGGAGGGAGGGAGAGAGGGGGGAGAGAGAGAGGGAGGGAGGGGGAGAGAGAAAGAGGGAGGAAGGGGGAGGGAGAGAGAGAGAAAAAGAGAGAGGGGGGAGGGAAAGAAGGGGAAGAGACAGAGAGGGAGGGGGAGAAGAGATTGAGGGAGGGAAGGAGGAGGGGAGAGAGAGAAAGAGAGAGAGGGGGGAGGGAAAAGGAGGGGGAGAGACAGAGAGGGAGGGGTGAGAGGAGAGGGAGGGAAGGCGGAGAGAGAGAAAGAAGGAGGGAGGGAGGGGAAGGGCGAGGGCGGGAGAGGGGGGATGGGGAGGGGGGAGGAGGGAGGGAGAGCAAGAAGGAGGGAGGGGGCGAGAGAGCGAGGGGGACGGGAGGGAGGGAGCAGAAAGAACGGCAGAAGGTGATTACCGCCGAATGAAGAGACCATAACAAAGGCAGAGACTTACAGGCAGCTCTCGCCAAGACAGCCGCTGCTGATATGATGCGCGCAGGTGATTAATTCCAAACACAACAGCAATTACATTCGGTGAAACGATCTGCGTGTTGCCAAAATAATGGTTTGTCAAAGGCCTCTGAGATCAACTGCGCCCGGCCCGATACCTTTTGTTCAAATTAATGAGTCTCAACTTGGGGTGGGACACACACACACACACAACCACACACGGAGCTCACAATGAGTTGGAGGTGGGAGCCCCTCCCCGCCTGACCCAGCTCAGCAGCTCCAAATGGCAGCATTATTGACCGTTGCCATCTCTGCAACGAAGAATCAAGTAATGCACCGTGCTAGAAACCGGGAGTTCTAGTCCTGCCTTAGGCGTGAAAACTGCCTGGGTGACGTCAGGCCAATCAACGGGAGACAGAGAGTTCTAGTATCACTTTAGGTATGAAAGTTGGCTGGGTGCCTCGAGGTCAATCACTAGGAGATGGTGAATTCTAGTTCTACCTTAGGCATTGAAAGTGGCTGGGTGACTTTGGGCCAATTACCGGGAGACAGTAAATTCTAGTCCCACCTTAGGTAGGAACGTCAGCTGGGTGACATATATATATATGATTCATATATGTTTATATATATAAAATCAACAGGCAAACAAACCTTTG